>CAHIKZ030001440.1:40000-110000 GCA_903632075.3 Acanthosepion pharaonis | reverse complement strand
ATCAAGTGCTGATAAAAAAAAACAAAAAGTTTCTGTTTGTTTTTAAGACATTTGTCATTTACTGATGAGTTTTCAGATATAGCATCTTCAGTTTCCTCATCGCTGATTGATATCAAACATTACATATTTGACGAAACTTTTGATCTCAAACACAGAAGAAGTCATCATCTCAGCTACCATCCTCATGGCAACAACACAACTGATAACAACTTTGGGGAGCAAATATTTATCCCACTATAAAATAATAATAATAATAATAATAATAATAATAGCATCCTTCTGGAGGTGTCTTCTCGCGAATGTTGACTTTCCAATACACCATGGCTGGGGACTAAAGGATTGGACATTGGGGATCTTGGGACTGCAATGCAGGTCCAAGCAATGTGGAAAGGGATTGCGTTGTAACCTAGGAAAGGTTACTGAATGGAATAATCACACGAAGGTTGGTAATGAACGATAATACTTAGGACAAGAACAACACATATAAGATTCCTCAGCGGCGCGTAGAAGAAGTAGTCAACTGCTGGAAGTAATCAACTATGTTGTCTCAACCATGATGCAGGCCTTTTATGATTACGTACATACATCAAAGCATTTGCAATCATATACATGCAGTCATAATACACATCTATATGACGTGATGGTTGTCGAAACGGAAAACAGGCTTGGTGAAACGATTTCTAATTTAGTTTGTGATTGCTTATTTTTGGTTTAGCAATTATACATTTAGAAAAGAGATGAATACACTGTTTCTTGTGTTTTGTACCATCGAGACTCATATCTCAACAAAAACGCCTCTTCGCTGGCTTATCCGAGGAGAGTGTGGATGAATAAATAATTGATCACACTAATCTCTTATATCTTACTTGCCAAGACATTAGGAAGAAAAAGTAGTTGTCTCCTTATTCAACGTAGCCAGAGGTTACTACTACTACTACTACTACTACTACTAAAAGTGTGAGATCTAATCTGTCCTGTGGAATTTTCCTGTTCAGGCTGACAGAATAATAAAATCCAATAAATCGGATATAATTGTCAAAGATTTGCTAGAAAAAAGTAACAATCCTTCTTGATGCAAATATTTCAGTCACATTATACAACAAAGATCGAGAAATTGAAAATGAGGAATCTCAAAACTCAATCAACCAAAAACGTTATTGGTTCAATAAGAACTATAGTAAAAAAATATGAAAAAAATGTTCCTAGAGTTTGGCTGAAATGCAAAAGATTGCACTCATGAGTACTTTCCACATCCTCGGGAATGTCTTACTAATGTAACAGGTTATGGACCTATATTATTGATATGGCAGGTTATGGACTAATATTATTGATATGACAGGTTATGGGCCTATACTACTGGAATTTGTAAGCACATCCTCATATATTCATTGAATTTTTTCAGTGATTTCTTTTTAGTAGTTAGAAGGTTCTTCTATATGCTTAATGAATTGTACACCTGTGACAATATTAGCTTGTCAAACTCTCCATTTACTCACTTTACACATTTAACTCTATATAAATTTAATTTGTACATATACATACACATTTTAATGAAAATTGCAACTATTATACTCAATCCATTGACATCACACTATTAAGAAAAGTTTCGCTGGTAAATCCAAGAAACTGTACTAACAATCATGATCTGTCGACTTGCAGTTTTTTGAGGTTTCTGGTTGAAACATGGAGGTAGCTCGTATAAAGCAATCTGATTTAAATAATAATAATAATAATAATAATATTTTTGTGCCAGTTGAGTACAGCTACTGATAATGGGTTGCACTATTTTTGTAGGAACGCTACTGAAAACGTGTGCACATAGTCAATAGCTGCACTCAGCTGACACCAAATGAGTGCAGACGATGCCATGAAAAAGTAACCATTAGAATACAGTGGAAACTATGCAGGTAGTTTAGCCTCGAGTGCGTAGAGAAGTGCCCAAATGCAGACATGAATAGATCCTGGTAGATGTTGCGATATTGTGGGAAAAACACACCGGTAAGTCGGGGCTGGTGAAAATAAAGGGGGAGACAATACTTGGCGGGGCAAATCAGAAAAATATACGAAGCAGCAGCTAAAATTGTCCTTTTGTAGGTAGCATGCTTTTCTATTTTCAGGAATATCTTTGCCTGGCACTACGCCTTGGTGTTACCTGACATAATTGGGAGTGCGCAGGTGACAGCAGTACTGGGAACAGGTCATGAAGAAAATGCTCTAAGTTGCAGATAGGAACTGACATAAGACATTCCTCACCGGGCCGAAACATCTAAGAGTCAGAGACGATATCAAATCAAATAATAATAACAATGAGAAAAACTTCACAAATAATAAAGGAAATTATAAACACATTAGAGAGTAGGTATATATATATATATATATATATATATATATATATATATAATATATATATCATTTTATGTGGTTGATGGGCAGTAATAAAAACATTGATATTTGGTTGTAAATTGGTGAGGTTTAGTCGTAAGTCACCGAGTTCTTCTATGTTCACTTTGAATAAATAGAATTGCATTTTCCTCGTTAAAACTAGATTCAGCCATATAGGAACTTGAGAACGCAAGTAAAAGTAACTCACCTGCTGCGTTAAGTTAGCCTATTCAGTATCTAGCAAGGTTCAGTAAATGGATGGCAGAACAAGGTTGAGGAGAGATAGCAAAAACATAAACTTTATTTAGAAATACAAAGGACAGGAAATTATGGGTTATCATGATCATCTATGTCATTAATTGTTGTGTATGATACACCTAATTTACATAAGCGGACTACCGACCATATAAATATGGGTTGGTACCGGAAGACGGGGAAGAGAGTAGAGATTAAGAAATTGAATCCAGAGACTCTGCCCGACTGCGATTTAGTCAACCCATTATGCAGGAACAGTCTTCCCAAGAATATACCAAACTAACTGTAAATATTGTGTACCTATTCTTTGTTTCAATACATTTTGTTAACGTACATTTTGTGTTGTATTATTCCATGCTTATTTAAGCTTCAACATTAATGTACATGGGTCAAAGAAGAATGAGTTTGAGTAAATTGGTTGCGAAAGTATAATTTAGAAGATAACAAAAAGACAAACTTTATTAACATGCAAGAGCAGATTAGAGAAATATATCAAGCAGCAGTTTTTTTTTCATTTTTATTCATTGGCGCATTATCTAATATCCAGATAGGCCAACATAACTTTCCAGCCTCCTTACGCCTTTAGTTCATCTTCCTGCCTTTAATACGCCTTGTCATTTTCCTGCCTCGTAGTACTCCGTGGTGATCTTCCCTGCCCTCGTAATGTCGTATTGGATCTTCCTGCCTCGTAATACGCCTTGGGGATTTTCCTGCCTCGTATACGCCTTAATCTTCCTGCCCTTGTAATACGCCTTTGGGGATTTTCCCGTTGTAGTAAATTTAAAAAGATCTTTCCTTTCCTCGTAATACGCCTTGGTGATCTTCCTGTCTTTTTGTAGTACGCCTTGGTGATCTTCCTGCCTCGTAGTACGCCTTGGTGATCTTCCTGCTCTTTAATAGGCCTTGGTGATCTTCTTTGCCTCCGTAATACGCCCAAAGGATTTTCCCACCATCAGTACGCTTGGTGATCTTCCTGCCTCGTAATACGCCTTTGGGATTTTCCTGCCTCGTAATACGCCTTGGGGATTTTTCCACCTCGTAAACGTCTTGGTGATCTTCCTGCCTCGTAATACGCCTTGGTGATCTTCCTGCCTCGTAATACGCCTTGGGATTTTCCTGCCTCGTAGTACTCCGTGGTGATCTTCCCTCGTAGTACGTATTGGTGATCTTCCTGCCTCGTAATACGCCTTTGGGGATTTCTCCAGATAGTACGCCTTAATGTGATCTTCCCTGCCTCGTAATAAGCCTTTCCCAATTTTCCTGCCTCGTAGTACGCCTTGGTGATCTTCCTGCCTCGTAATACGCCTTGGTGATCTTCCTGTCTCGTAGTACGCCTTGGTGATCTTCCTGCCTCGTAGTACGCCTTGGTGATCTTCCTGCCTCGTAATAGGCCTTGGTGATCTTCTTGCCTCGTAATACGCCTTGGTGATTTTCCTGCTTCGTAGTACGCCTTGGTGATCTTCCTGCCTCGTAATACGCCTTGGGGATTTTCCTGCCTCGTAGTACGCCTTGGTGATCTTCCTGCATTTGGTAATACGCCTTTTAAAGGATCTTCCTGTCTTCGTAGTACGCCTTGGTGATCTTCCTGCCTCGTAGTACGCCTTGGTGATCTTCCTGCCTCGTAATAGGCCTTGGTGATCTTCCTGCCTCGTAATACGCCTTGGTGATTTTCCTGCTTCGTAGTACGCCTTGGTGATCTTCCTGCCGCGTTATATGCCTTGGGGATGCCCAACATCATTGGGAGTGCGCAGGTGGCAGCACCGCTTGGAGCAACTCATGTGCGAGGAAAGTATTGTTTCTAAGCACCAATTCGGAGCTGAGTTATAATCTTCATCACCCAGCCGAAACATCGAAGAGTCGGAGAGGATATCAAATCAAATAATAATAACAGTGATATACTTATATGCGTACGTAGATATAGATCACATTTTCTGGCTGTGAAGTCAGACATTTTAATCATAATGACCGTTCATTTCAACATCAAGAGTCAGAGATGAAGACGAAACAGAAGCAATGATAAACATATTGTCTGTTGACATTTTATATAAGAATAGGCATTATGGAACTTCATTTTTTGCCACGTCTTGAATCATCGGACAAAAGAATGTATTTAAAATGGGAATTAATATTAGTTTTCGTTTTATTTTTTTTTTATTATAGCGGGCATAAAAGAAAATTGGACACGTAGTCAAAGTAACACACACACGTGCATGCATAGAGGTTTTGAAAATATTATAGCCACTGTTCTATATAGGTGAACAAAAATAGTTCAGCTTCTTCTCTGTGCCGTTTCCTTTCAGGACGTGGAGGTTTATAGCTCTCCACAATTTCCTAACCTTTTAACGCTGAGTAAAATTTGTGTTTTTACTATATCTCCTAATCCATGTTCGGCCAATTATTTATACAAACTTCTTCTTCTTCTTCTTTGTATCGTATCCGTTCAGGACGTGGGTGATCATGGCTTCTCAAAACCTGTCCTTTTTTAGCTTTTAGGAAAGTTTTTTACCTGAGAGATCCTTACCTCTACCAACTATTTATGCAAGCACCTTCTTCTTCTTCGTTTCTTCTTCTTTTCTTCTTCTTCTTCTTCTTCTTCTTCTTTTCTTCTTCTTCTTTTTCTTCTCTTTTTTTCACTTCTTTACGTGTACAATCATGGCTCTGCACAATTTCCTGTTCTTTGTAGCTCTTAGTAAGTTTGTATTTTCGTTATATCTCTTCAAATCTCAGTTCTGCCAACCATTTACACAAGCTTCTTCTTCTACTTTATGCCGTGTCCATTCAGTTGGCGATCAAGGTTTTTCTCTTTTGTAGCTCTTAGAAATGTTTGTATTTCCGATATCTCTCCCAATCCCTGTTCTCTCAACCATTTAACAAGATCGTTAGGTAAGCTCAACTTTCCTTTGTCCCTCTTACCTTCAATATTGAGTGTTAAATTTGTCAAGTCCTCTTTCCTCATTATGCGTCACAGAAATTTCAACTATCTCTTTCTGATTCTAATTATAAGTATCCTTTTCTTTTCATTTTTCAAAGAAATTTTTACTTTCGCTCACGTGTTCAGTCCATTGTATCCTAAGTAACCTTCTGTAGAACCATATCTCCATATCTTATAATCTGTTGGTCATCTGTTATGAATGTCCAATGCATTTGACATACAAAGTTATTCTAAAGATCCCATTGTTAAAATAAGAAAAAGAGAGGGGAAATGATTGGAAATGAGGTAAACAGAAATAAGGGGAGATAACGAGGTAAACAGAAATAAAGAGAGATAACTCTTGATTTACACGCGGAGGTAGATGATTCCGATACACTGAACACACAGACAAAATGAATATATTGTTTTTTATATGAAGATAAGCGACTATTTTACAGGTGCACATACAAAGATTAACACATATATACATGTGCATTCACATACATACTATAATCTGAACAGATGCACACATGTACGCGTCTTCATACGCAGACTAACATATATATATATATACACAGAGATTAACACATATACATTCATTAACCTAGACTTATGCACAGATACAGGCATGCACACAAACAAAAACACATACATCTGTCTATTTTTCTGAGATGAGGTATTATAATTATTACACTATTTACAGCGTTCGGACTGTTTTCCTCATCTTTATCTGTCTATATTTCTGAGATAAGGTATTATGTACACTATTTATATTATTCGGAGTATTGCCATGTTTATCACAACGTTTCGGTCGTTGTACGCTTCTTCAGATTGTTGGAATATCGTACTGAACCCTTTATTTCGCTCGCTGGGGTAGATTGTTCTAGTTCCATTTTGTTTAATTGATGTCAGTTATCTCCTGTTAATTCACCTCTCCAAGTTGCCGCAACCAGGTATTGACTCACAACTCTTTCGGTCCTGTCACTGGATCTAACCAACGTCTTTATCCACTGTACCATGTGTCTTTAAAGACACATGGTACAGTGGATAAAGATGAATTAACAGGAGATAACTGATAACGGACATCCATTCGACATGGCACGTGGAACTAGAACAGTCTACACCAGCGAGCGAAATAAAGGATTCAGTTCGACTTTCTAACCACTTGAAGAAGGCCGGAGCGTACAACGACCGAAACGTTGTGATATGGCAACAAAAATGAGGACAATAGTCCGAATAATGTAAATAATGTCCTCATCATGACATTTCATGACATTTCGGCCGTTCTACGTCCCGTCCTTCTTCAGGTGATATATATTGGAATTTCGTCGTGAATATGGCAATAAGAATGAGGATAACAGTTCGAACGATGTAAATAGTGTAAATAACACACATACATACGCAGACACGAATAAACACATACACACACACGTACACAGTGACTGATACATATATGCACACATTCAGACACAGACTAATACACATATTTATACAGATATAAACACGCGCACACACACGCAGATATATACGAAATGCTACCCAAAACTTAGGGAAACTTAAGGTGTAAAATGGTTCACCTGAATGAAAGAAAGAAAAAATCCTAAACATTATTTTCTCTATGTTCCTAGAAAAGGTTTTCAAGAGGTGGGTGAAAAGTCTGTCAATACACAGGAAAAGTTGGGTGACTGGAAAGATGAACAGACTGAAGTTAGAGGTAGTATTAGGGCGCGGAAAACCTCTCGGTTTTTTTCACTTGCCAAATTCTGACCAATCACCGTAATCATCTTGGGTAATTGTTGTGGGGCTGCGAACTTTTCAACAACACCTGTCTGAAAGATAATCGTCTATTGGTGTGTAGGTGTTTTGTGCATGCAAATCTATATAGGTAAAAATATGATAAAAATATAGTTTTAAGGTATGCTATATTAAAGTTAAATTGCTGAATATCAGGATTTTTATTCGCATGTAAATATAAAAGTAGACAATGAAGTCAACACCCAGCGGCGACAGTCTGTTTCATGCTTAAGCGCAATCTTAAGGCCATGTGTGTTGCGTTTTGGCTCGCCTATTTATATATGCTGGAAAATGGTGAATTGTTGGTATGTCTAATGTATTAATCTAACAGTTATTGGTTGGGCGGTAAAGGTTTATTTTTCAAATTATTTGTGGGGGATATTGAGTAGAAATAAATGCAGATCCGTAGCTAATTTATAATGTTTTTTTGTTAGCTTTTATTTTTTACTCATTATTGATTACATTATTATTTGTTGCTACGTACTAATACCCTTGGGAAAGGTATGAATTCATCTCTCTTCCATACCAACGTTGGTTAAATTGGCAGAGTTCTATAGTCTTGTGTGGCAACCGGTCTAGGAGAAGGAAAACTCTGAATTCAAAACTGTATGTAGCCCTGTCGGAGTACATACTATGCAGTTAAGGAAAGGATCGCTTGCATTGACACGATGATTCCGACAGTGGACGATTGTCGATTGTTAAATGCCGCTGGGTGTTGACATCAACATTTTATATAGGTAAATAAATAAATATACTTACATTTCTCATGTAGTTGATGAGACTTGTCCCATACTTCCAAGTGTTCGGTTTGGCACAGTTTAGCTCACTGGTGTCCACATCTTGGGCCTTTGCCAAATCCTGCAGAGCCGTGGCAAACAGCAGGACCGCATCATACATCAACGCGGTTTCTGTCTGAAACAAACGGGACATTGTCAGCCATGAGCAGTACTAAGTGAAAAGGCGGTGACAATACTGATGAAAACGTCTTATTAATAAGCAGTAGGATTTTTTCTTAATGGGGAAAACAAACTCATAGATATGGGAAAAGGGGAGTGTTATTTCAATTGGTTTCATGGACGCTGTTTATTTAAGAAGAAGATATTTAATAATAATAATAATAATAATAATAATAATAATAATAATAATAAGTTATCGTTATTTGATGATATCATTTCAGACAAGTATCTTTAGCTTTATTGTCTCGAAAATTGTGTTTTCATTGGTGAGATTTTGTCGTCCCCTCCCGGTGTATCTTACTGTAATGACAAAAGTACGCAAGTATAGGCTATAAGAAAGCTTTATTCAATTGAGAATACAAGGTATGTTTAGAGTGTCCTTTTATAGTCCCAGTAAACAGAAATAGCTCTTTCAAAGAGGAGAGTAATAAAACAAAGGGAGAACACTCTTGATTATTCATAAGAATTACATCAGTTCTTTGCGATTTAAAGAAATACTATTTTTAGTCGCCCATTCATAAAAGTATCATGTGTAGTCCACCCGACCCCACAAAACTTGAGAGCAAAAAGAAAATTTATCAGATGCAATGTACACCCGAGGAAATTCGAATAGAATAAGCATAGAACCAAAACGATAATGGTGAAGATACTCATCCAAATGATTCACCTAGTGATAACAAAGTGTAAAAAAAAAAAAAACATAAAAAAAAGCAAGAAAAACAATTGACTAGAGAATATCTTACCTGGACGCATATTTTAAGATCGAGGATAAAAAAATCATGATTAAGATAAGAAAATAATAATAAAAAAAAAAACAATGTGAAAAATTATATATCAAATGCCATTGAAAAAAATTAACCATTCGAAGTGACATTTTTTTTATTCCGATACAAAATGTTAAAAATAATGTTTTAAATTCTTAAAGACTACCCTATTATTTTGGAGGAATTTAATTTTTTTTTAATTTCTGCTCGCTATCTAAAAAAAAAAAAAAAAAAAAAAAGGAATTATATGAATGTTTCCATTAATCGAAACGACATTGAATAAAGTGTGTGAATTCAGAAGTGGACTACTTCAATAGAGATTAAATGTCGAATTAATATGTATTGTAGTTGTCTTTTTTTATAACACCAGTCCCGATACTTTTTGATCAGGCCTTGTAAATGAATGATATCCTTGTGATACCCCCACCCCACACTTACGACATAATCTTTCTTCCATGGATCTCAGCTTTGGGGGTCGGCTATGGAGATTTAAATCTTTTCAATCCATTGCCCTTTATATTGAACACTGTCGTAAGATAGTATAATCTAAATCTATTCTTAGCTGCCAAATATGATTAGGAATTAGTGTCATACATTCGTCATTCAAATTGGTTGCTCAAAGCGGAAATTGCTCATGATTCGATCTAATATTTTATTGCAATGAAGATAAGCTGTGTCAGCGTTGCTTCTACTGAATATTTCATGAAATAATTAATTCCAGTTTACAGCCGTTATTGCTAGATATCACATTAACTCTGTGTCTGTAGATTAATTTACAATCTTTTAATTATGGTGTTGTCAACGAACTACATATTGAGTATTGTATTAATAAAAAGAAAAAGGCGTAGTTTTTCTTTTTTTAATGACCAATGATAACACATAATGTGTTTTCATATTACTAGAAGAAAATAGTGTTCAGTAAAGAAATACCTAAGTTGTGTTTTAACGTATGCATTATATTACTATTGAAAATGATAATTTTTCCTAGAAAATTTAATGACAGAATAGTTAATCTTTGGGCATCCACCAAGTATTTTGTAATGGTCGACAGTAATTTCGTTCAATTTGCTCAAATTGATTACGGAAAGCGTCGAATAGAAACGTAATAGAAGTTGGAAATTATTAAGAATATCGTAATTAGCTGACGGTGTTCTTGACAGAATCGTTTATTTTTTTCTTTGAAACTATGAAAGAATTAAATGAACAGCTGAACAGTATACTGCGATTAAGAAAACAATGGAAGTAATAAATAAAATTAATCAAATGTCCTTCGGCAGGTTTCAATTTTCGAAGTTTTAACAGACGAAGCAATAATTCTTTTCAAAATCTTTTCTGTATCCAAATGGATCCCTTCCTAACAAAACAATTGCGTGCAACATATTTAAATTTCTGACAAAATATCACATGATTTAAAATTATGGTTAAGCGTATAAAATGATGGAGAAAAAAAATCAAGAATGTTCTTGCAGTGTAAAATATTTTTAGAGCAAGTATGCTAAAGAAAATAATAGCAAAAAAAGATTCAACATCCTGAGCTGGTAAAAAAAATCGTCGGCTGCTTCGATCTGGTTTAAAATGTCTATTCAACAGCCTCAGTTTCGGTACGAGGCCTTTTGAATAATGACTGCTGCTAAATGTCTGCCATAATTTCAACAGTAGTTGAAAAAAAAATAGATATAAGATTTAGACAAAAAATACAGGAAGATATTATGTTAAACAACCAACGTAATAAAAAGTGAACGTCGGACTTTTTGTTAAATAAAGCTGAAAAAATGTGCAACATTTCAAAACTATTAATCAACTTCGAGAAGGTGAAAAAATGCCATCATTTTTTTACAACATTCATAACGAGAGGAAGCGAAAACACTGTGAGAAAAACTGTGACAAATGTTTCAGATGATATCAGATGAAGACGGTGGGTTAAGAATCGACATGACACACAACTGTGGCACAGTTTCATTTGTATTTAAATTGGTTAGAGTGAGAGAAAAGACGTTTGATTGATGGCATAATGAACATAAAATTGTCAAACAAGGGACAACATCAATAATACTCTGTAGCTCTCACACATGTAAAAACACATACACATACATAAATGTATATTTATACAAGAGGCAGTGAAACGTTACAAACCCGATTGACGCTTGTCCAGATTTTGGTAAGTGCATCGGGATAGCCATAGACACACATACATATATACATGTATAAATAAATGATGCTGAAACGTTATATATATATATATATATATATATATATATATATATATATATATATATTATTGTGACATTTTAGTGAAGGACATAACGCAATATGTGGACGAAAGAACATTAACGATTGAGACAAATGTGAAAAAATATGCAAAAGTGTAATTATAATACACATCAATATATATATATATATATATATATATATATATATATATATATATATTCTTGTGTGAGTAGTTCCTTCAGGACGTGAGCAATTATGGCTCTCCACAACTTCCTATCCTTTGTAGCTCTTAGCAATGTTAGTTTCTAGTTGTGCAATCAATTTACAAAATATTGTTAAGTAGTTTGCCTATATATATATATATATATATATATATATATATATATATATATTATAATTATTTTATAAAAAATATGATTCCTTCACTAAATAAAATTTCCCATGTTTCAAAAACAAGAGCCATAATCACTGTAATCATTAAAATTAAATTGAATTAAAATATCAAGCCCTGTTTCATCCTCAAGCGAAAATTTAGGAATAACTCATCTTGAAATTTACGCATCTTTATAAGTATGTTCATTCGTACAATTAATTACTATGAAATTTATAATTTGTAATTGAAGCTCTACTTTTGTATGGGGCACTATTTTTAAAAAATAAAAACAAAAATACTAAACACCGGATTATTTACCTAACGTGTTCTGTCCTATTTTTCTATATATTTTTATTTACTCACACACACACACACACACATACACACACACACACACATATACAAATATATATATATATATATATATATATACATAAAAAATTAATGGGTAAGTAATCCAAGTTTTGACAAGCTTTTTTTTTCTTCTGTAAAATTTTTTATTTTTATCCTTTCTTTATAGTTTTTATATTTTTAAATCAAAAAAAAAAAAATTTACAATTGAATTTTTTTCATTTTTTATGTTTCAATTTTCTCTGTATATATATATATATATATATATATATATATATATATATATATATATATATATATATATAAATAATAATAAAACTTTCATTTATATATATATATATATATATATATATATAAAAATTAATCACTTTCGTTTAAATATATACTTTTGTGTGTGTGTATCTGTGCATATATATGTATGTGTGTTTATTATATGTATCTATAAGAAAATATACCTTTCTAAATATACAGTAGCAAGTGAAAATATATGCCATACAGACACGTCGCCAAATACATACATGCAATATATTTATATATATATATATATATATATATATATATATATATTTTTCAGCGTGATATGACTGTAAGAATCTTGCATATGTTAGCTAGTATAACACACATAGGTAGCTGACTTAAAGACATGTGACAAAAATGAATGATTCTCATGTCGTTTTGCTGCTAATATTTTTTGAACTGAATAAATATGAAAATGGCAGAAATCGGAAATAGATCAATAATAAAACTTGAATAGAGACAGGAAATAAAATAGACAAAAAAATACCTAATAGAATAATATATAAGCCATTTTCAGATATTTCATCCAATTAAAGCATCATTACGAGATGTAAGCGTTCTAAGAAGATATAAATAATTTAGCCAGAAAATGGCATTATTTCTCTTTCTAATGGTATAATCGATATTGTCTCTAAGAATGAAAGCTTTCACTTGGTTTGACGACGTTGACACTGTCACTGACGTCTTTGAGTTTTATATGTGATATTGTATGTGATACTATATATGGTATTATATGTGATGTTAAAAACGAACAGTAAGGATGAGATAAAAATATTAAAATGAAAGTAAAAGAAAGCAGCAAGAACGTAACAAATATAAATTTAAAGTTAGACAAGAAAAAAGAGCGGTATCGAAGCCCAAACAAATCAAAAATCACCAGTGAAAATCAAAATGTGTAAAAGCCAGATTTTATATTATTCTAGGATCAAGGTGCGCCACGCCGCCCCACGAATTTTTTTTAATCCCCGGAATCGATCCTTCAAATCTCCAAATCAACCATGCGCCCTTGCATGGGGTATTTTTTGCCATATATGGTCTGGAGCCCCCTCTGTTTGTCTCAAGGTCCTTGATAAGATCCAAAGAAAATATGCAATGTCATTGGTCCTGATCTCATCTGCAGCCGCTCTCTCACAGACGTGCCGTCGCCTCCCTCTGTCGTCTTTTTTTTTTTTACAAATACTTTCATAGTAACTGATCCGATGAGCTGATTTCGCTGGTTCCCAGGCTTCATGAATTTAAGCGTTCTATTAGGCTGGAATCTCGCTCACACCCTTTCACTGTCGAAACTGTTAAATGTAGCCGTCTCTTCTACTTCAATAGCTTCATGTCTCGCACCTCACGCCTGTGGAACTCTCTTGCCTTTTTAAAAAATGATAGCTATAATCTCCAACTATTCAAATGTAATGTCAGTCGACGTCTCCTTGATCTAACCCCTATCCTTCTCTTCATCCTTTCCTCTATCACTCGTATTTGGTCTCACTCCAATTCTCTGTAACCCCTTGCGTTCTAGTGGCTTCCCGTCTTGCTTGGGGTGAAACGCTTAAAAAAAAAAAAATGGCGATAAAATTGCAAAAGTGTAAAGTTTGAAATAGTGAGTCACTGTTCTATACTGTGCGATTGGCGTGTGGAGAAGTGGCGTTACAACCGTGAGATCTGGTTTCGAATTTCACCATGCCCTATTGGCCAGAATGATAATATCGACTTGGAGAGATGATTCCAGCATGGAAAAAAGATATCGTGAATTTTCTTCGACTACTGATCGTGCCTGATGAAGCGTCCTATCCCGGAATATGTAACCTATGTTCGTTCAGTGTAGTTGCCACATAAAAATGTTATCTCTGTGGCTACTGGACACATATGTACCCGACCACGTCTCTCCAACAGGGATAGCCATTCTTACGGACGAGCAAGCCGTGAAACGAGGCGATGCTTCCTCGATCACTACAATCATCTCATTGTCGAGGTTCAACCGTTATCTATCCTACATATCCTCATAATATGTAAATCTTACTTTCTCCTTTTATGTTTTTACGATGATCTCATTGAACAATCCTATTTAAATGGTGAACAATTTTTATATATTCTATTTATGTATTTCTTGAGGGGATCGTGCAACCGCCGATCTCTCATAAAACTCTTACCAGGCTGGCACCCTGGAGATAACTCCAGCGTCGCTTCATCGCGACAGCAAAACACGGGCGGCAGCAGTCTGCTGATGGGAGGATTCCGAAGGTCCTTCTGTCTGGGTAACTGTCCACCGGCGAGAGGGCACGGGAGTCACTTCACCTTCGCTTCAAGGGCGTCTGCAAAAGTGACATCTAGGCGATGGAAGTCGCCAATAATCGCTGACGCTGGAGACGCGATTTACTTCTAGAGTTGGAGTGAGGAGAGAAGAAACTAGGGCTTGCCGCTGGGGGTGAAGCGTGCTCGAAGGAAAGAAAACAAAACAGCAACATCAGGTGAGAGCGTCTTCACATACATTGGTTGCAATCGAGATTGTGTTGACCTGTATAGCCATAACAGATGCTGCGCCGCCATCAGCAGCTCAGGCATAACTTTTGAGGGACATATATATGGTCTCTTTAAACAGATGGATGCCACATTAATATTAAGGCAAAATAATGTATTTAATTATTGTTATGGTCAAGGTTAGGACCAAGGAAGAACAACACGAACACAAGAGTAGAAATAACTAAGGTATATTACACGAAATAATAATACAAGATGTGGAAGGTGTTAGTATGACTGTCAGTCTGGTTTGGAGTGAACTACTATCGGCTAGACTCGATTCGTCCCTCTCTCTTGAGAGGCGTAGTATACATAGTGTTAGGAAGAGTTCATTCTGTAATTATAGGTAAGGACCCATGACAATTATGAAGAAATATTCTGTATTTATGTATTTCTTAAGGGACGTAAAGCTAAATAATCTACTTCATTATAAAGAAATGTTCTATATTTTTCTGTTTATTATGTGCTGTAAGGCAAAGTAACACAATTTGACTATAAAGCTAAATTTAGATTTAAGCATTTCATAAATCGTATAAAGTATAATTACTCCTTTTGGCTATAAAAAGATATTAAAACAATATTGTTATAAAGATTTTGAAAATATTAAGATTCGATAATCTTGGAGAGTGTATAACGAAATACTTTTCGGACCCAATTTTTAACGTTTGGCTTTGTCCTTTTGCCTTTATTAAAATGTGATTGAACCATAATTACCGTTATGGCTTTGTTGTTAAGCTAACCGCAACGCTATGTCTCCAGCTCTATCCAAAGTACTTATTTGTTTCTTTGTGCAGTTGGGTGAAAGTGAAGCCATCGAATGCAAAACCTGTGCCTATCAGACACAAACAAGACACACGGAACAAAGAAATATGACAAGCGGAAGCCATTGTTGAGGAACGTTATCATGACGTTGTTCTGACGTCACAGCGAGCAAAGATCACGAGTGGAAGCCATTGGGCAATGTCATCTGATTGCTCTGGAGCGCGACTAAGTGCACGTCAGCGTGACACATGCACACTTGATACCGTGTGTGAGACAGGCACACCTGATACCATGAGTGACATATACACGCCGGATGTTCTGGATGTATACTTACGTAGGTCCTGGTTATTAGTGGACACAAAGGGAGATAATCCATCGCACATATTGTAGAGAGGAATATATGTATAAAAAGCAAAAGAAAAATAAAGAAAAGAAAAAACGAAACAGATGATAAAAGATACAAAATAATTGAAATGTTTAAAAATACATTAAAAAGACAAACATAACAAACATGGTGTAGACAGATAAGTAAATTAGAAACACAAACATGTCAAAAATATAAAGACAAAGAAAACAAACGAAACATGTTATATACGGCTTTTTACGAAAGGACGCCATTATCTTGGCTCTGTTTTATAACATAGTAATCGTGGCATTAAGCAGCTATCAATATCAAACACACACGGACAGACAGACACACACACACCCATATATATATGCATCTTGAATTTAGTGTATTCGGGTAGCAAAAATCATTATTTAAACATATATTATTGAATATAACAAAAAATGAATGTTTATTATGTCTGATCACGAGCCATCCTAATATTCAAATATTTGCTTTAATTTGAAAATAAAGACAAAACATTTCCAAAATTTGATATTTTTTTTTTGGATATTTTTTTTAATATGATTATATATATATATATATATATATATATATATATATATATATATATATATATATATATACCAGGTGTAACAACAGAATAGTCCAAATCATGTAACTGTATAATTAGGTCATCTCTCAAAATGTTTAATATCTAAAAAAAATAAACCGAGTTCTTTCCAGGTTTTCAGATAAGACGTTAAGCCATCATGACATCATTTGTCGTAAGAATCACTGAAAAACCCTTTGAGTTATTCAGCTATAAAGAGAAAAGGTTAAAATTGTTTTGAGTCAAACCCACTGTCTTCCCAATGGTGAGAGGAAAAAGATCATTCAGGCCTTTAGTACCAACATTAATAGTCTGGCTTTCATTTTCATAGTCCATTCAAGAACCATTAATAGAACGCTGATTAAAGAGGTATCAGTAGAGAGGAAAACTGGATCAGGAGGTCATAACAGGAAGAGGGATCATCATTTCAACTGAGAGCTGAAGAGATCAATTAAAAAAGATCCAACTAAATCCATAAAACGTTTGGCACGTGAGAGAGGAGTTTCAGTCATGAAAATGAAATAATACGTGGAACATATGAGGCATGGTGTTATTCTAGGACAGAAAGTTAGAAGATTAGAGAGGGCGAAGATCATCTTGAATAAGTTGGAAAATAATCCTGAATAATACATATATATATATATTTGAACATTATTTCAATCCTTCATGGTCTTTCGATCCTAAGTTATGATTAATTAATGATGAACATTTTCGTTTGTGATCGATTACATCACGATTTTTCTGTTAAGCTTGGAGAGTAATTATACATTTCAATTGCTCAAAGTAGAGTCCAATAGTATTATAAAAACATCGGAGAATTCCAGTAAGATATCTTTATTCATTTCTAAGATACAACGGTTCCGAAATTAATCTAACTATTGGACAATTTCGGTGTTACACGATCTGGACAATTTTGCTGTTACACCATATATATATATATATATATATATATATATATATATGAAATTAATTTTAATGGGTACATATGTTTGAGCTGCTATTCATTTTTTTAATTTCTTAGTGAAATTCATAATTACCACACACACATACACACACACATATATATATATTCGTTATTACTATAAAATTTAGTTTTAGTGATTAAACCTATTTGAGTAAAGGTCCGTTTCGGCTATAGAAACGGTTTCCATGTCGAAAAATGGAATACAAATACAATTCCTATCAATCCTTACAGTATTTTTTTCTGGAAAAATAATTTCAACAATAATAAAATCAGAGTTAGAATGAAACAAAAATATTTACTATATATATATATATATATATATATATATATATATATATATATATATATATATATATATATATATATATATATATAAGTCGGTTCGGACGGAATATTTCACATTTACAAGAACAACATCTTCATTGCCTCACTGATTTTCTTCTTCCTGGAAATATATTTTTAAATGGTTCATTGGCGGAACAACAACGTCATCAAAATTCTCTTTATATATATATATATATATATATATATATATATATATATATATATATATTTGTAAGGTTCATCCTGTTCCAGGGCCGGGGCCACTCGAGGTCGAGATTTACATCAGTTTATATGGATATGAGGGAAAGATAACGGTTAGACTTGAAGAGGTTAAGGCTGTAGTGATGAGGGAAACAACCTCGAGGGAGCCTGTTCCAATGGTTCGTAGGAAGAAGCTCTATAAGTGGAACCTACTTCTCGCAGATGCAATGCGGGTGATTTACTTCTATGTAAGTTGCAGGGCGGGTCTTCGTCGTGAAGGTTATCCCTGGCGGAACCAACGAGTGTAGTTCGTCCGAGTACTTTCCATGGAAGTAGCCATAGAGCAGTAGCCACATCCCGCCTGAGGGAGAGAGAATGGAGGGTGGAAAATAATTCTTCTGCAACAAGGACTCGGAGACGCTTTTGAACTCTATCAAGTTTGGAAAGTGAGGACTGGACAGCTACCGCCTAAGAATGGTAACAGTACACCATCTTGGACCTGATCTGGCTCTTATAGAGGATGCTATATATTATAATTTTTACATACGTCTACTGGCATATAAAAAGAGCAAATCTTTTACGCCTTAAAACGTAGAAAAAGCATATAATAATAATAATAATAATAATTTTTATTATTGTTATTATTATTATAATTGCTGGGTGTCCAAGCCAAACTCCAAACTAAGATCGAATTAAAATCACTTAGCAACTTTTACCTTTCGGTTCGTCGGAAGGCTATCTCCTCACGCAGCAAGGTGAAATTGTTTACATGTTATCAACAGCAAGGAGTAATCCATCACCTCCACTGTTAAGAGATCATAGCCTTAACAAGTATTAACTTTGATCTTCAAAAATTCAAACGCAATGTCAATCGTTATCTTCTATCTTCTTAATTCTTGTTCTTTTATTGTCGTCTCTCCTTAATAGTATATTTTTCTCATATTCTCTAACATTCAGTAACGTCTTAGTGGTTTTATTGTCTTGCTTGGGGTGAAATGATTAAAAACAAAATTTGAGCCGGAACAAGTAGTAACACAGCCGTTAAAAGTAGTAATTCCTTCCGCTGTAAGTTATCGAATTTGTCTATAGATATTTATCAGAGTCAAATTCGTAAGGCAAAAGCGATAGAAATTGATAAAATCTGCGAATTGGGATATTGTCTTGATCCAATCTTTCAAACAAAAAAGAATTGTTTGCCTTAAAAATCAACATTCGAAATCCTTTCTTTTACCTGGATTTGAACTCCAGATACTAGAGCCAGAGAAAAAGAGTACAACCGGATAAGTCATTTTATTGTCAACGTAGAAATATGTTATGGACGTTGATTATCTATCTATCTAATTCTGTTTATCCATTTATTTCATTCTGTTAATCCATCTATTTCCTTATGTTCATCTATCTATCTATTTCATTCTGTTAATTCATCTATTTCATTTTGTTCATTTGTCTGTCTGTCTGTCTGTCTGTCTGTTCTATCTATCTATCTATCTATCTCAATCTATCTATCTATCTATCTATCTATCTATCTATCTCAGTCTGTTAAATATCTATCTTCTATAAATATCTATCTATCTATCTATCTATCTGTTTTGATGTCTACTGCGGTGTGTTGTCTTTCCATTTCCTTTCACAGACCAATTCGCTGTTGCATTGAGCGCGCGTATGCGCAGGTAGCGTAACGGTTATCGACACCGAAACTGGAATCAGCAGGCAGAGTTCAAAACTTGGTCTAGCTCACTACATTCATATTTCGCACCAATTATTCCTGAGAAAGGCATGAATACATCTTTTCAGCTCCCTACTATGAGTTACATAATAGAATAGACGGGACTCTCACGCTTTTAAGTGGTTGCCAATGTAAGAAAAGGGAAGCTTTGAATTCAAAATGGTGGAGAAAGACAAAAAAAGAATAAAGAAACCACTTCATTATCTGTTCCAAGGATCCATAGGAGACTTACAGATAATAATCTGTGTTTCGCCATAATCGGCCACGTCAAAAGTGAATTTAATTGTCGCTGTTTACCCATTTATTTTGGGCTTTTGTCAATTGGAGCCATCCTTAATCTTTTTACATTCAAAATTTTGTAATTCACTTCACATATTCAGATTATTGAACAATCAGGCACTTAGCCCAAGCGACTCACCCGTAGCTTCCCCTAACCTAGCTTTGTCTAGAAATTAGAAAATAATTATAATTATATATCTATATTCAAAATATAAGGGATATTTAGGCAGAATGAATCCATCCAAATAAGTTTTGTTAAATTCAACCGATAAGGTCAGTCTGTTTAATTTTGTATTGTATTTTTCCAATTTTCGATAGAATGTCGTACATCGAGATCAAAGTTTGAGATAAATGTCCGAAATTCATGTTTTGTTCTGTTTTGCTCAAGTATTCTCTACCGCCCCAGCCATTATCAAGAACTGGGTGTTGTCATTGGGGTTTTCAGCCGTGCATTCTAGCTTCATTTAGCCGTTGCATATGACGCCATTTTGAAATAATTCGAATTCCAGCGCTTTAAAAGAATAGAATGGAGCCGACAAAAACATGTCTAATACACTATCTAGCGCAGTGTGTTAATCTATCTATCTATCTATCTATCTATCTATCTATAAACAAATGTATATTATTTATAATTCAGTGGGTACACATATTTGGGTAGATAAATCTGTTTTTTTAGCAGTACAATTTTCGTCTATTGGGTGGAAGTTTTTCGAGTGCCTTTAATATAAGAAATGTGTTATTCGGCCGGGTCCGTATTCGCATCCCACTCATGTAGGAGAAAAGACGGCATGGCATGAATGAACGCTTTAAAACCCTGCCAAGCTATACGCTGGTTTCCGCCATATTCGTATATAAGTGAGGAGGACGCAGGTTCAATCTGTGCCAATGCACATTAAAGACTCTCGAAAAACACAAATCGGTAGAAGGAAATTTCACTGCTGAAAGAAATTAAGATGTCTATTTAAACATATGTACCCACTAAATATTACCTATCTAGTAAGTAGAAATATAAAGTGTATATACATATGGAATACATTATATAATTATTGAAAAGCAAATAAAAGCCGATTGTAGGTATCAGTTTCAAGAAACCGTTGTACCAAATGATAAAAATGTCTACTTGATTTACAGTCATTGGTTTCGATTCCAGATGAGTGATAAGTCTGAAAGCATAATTTTATTTGATGGTTATCGCATGGAATTCATTGATAAACACCGATAGTCTGGAGAATGAAAGTAAATACAGTGAGAAATGGTTTAGGAACAGAAGTTGCAACAAAAAAAAAAATGAATATAAATATGAAGGTTAAAATATAAACGAGGAAAAGTGAAAATTGAAAAAAAAAATTATTAAAATAGATACGAAAGGATCAGCCATTATTTCCATTCAGAGCAAATCAAGAATAACAATGAAAACAGACAAAGCAAAATTTAAAAAAAAAACAAAATGTAACAAATAAAAAACAACGACAATAATAATAATAATAATAATAGCAAAAACAACAAACACAAGAAAAGCAAGAGCAAAAGAATTATATAACATTATGGCTAAAAATATGAAATTAAATATTTAGACTGTTCAAATGAAATGATCTATCTATCTATCTATCTATCTACCTATCTATCTATCTATCTGTCTATCTATCTATCTATCTATCTATCTATCTATCTGTCTATCTATCTATCTATGTACCTACCTGAATTTCATGATCTTTCTATCTGACTTTGTTCATGATCTATCTATCTATCTATCTATCTATCTATCTATCTATCTATCTATCTATCTGACTTTGTTCATGATCTTTCTATCTGACTTTGTTCATGATCTATCTATCTATCTATCTATCTATCTATCTATCTATCTATCTATCTATCTATCTGACTTTGTTCATCTATCTATCTATCTATCTATCTATCTATCTATCTATCTATCTGAATTTGTTCATGGTCTATCTATCTACATCCTACCTATCTATCTATCTATCTATCTATCTATCTATCTATCTATCTATCTATCTACGTACCTACCTGAATTTGTTCATGATCTATCTATCTATCTATCTATCTATCTATCTATCTATCTATCTATCTATCTATCTCTATCTATCTATCTATCTACTATTTCAGTCCGTTCTTATCAATCTATACACCCAAATCACGCTAAATAGCTTGGTAGTGAAATTAAGGATGTCTCGGTTTTCTGTGAATTGATTTTGATAAACCTTTTCCCAGCTGGTTTTGTACAATGTGGCAACACCATAGCTAGGTTTTCATTATTCTGTGTAACGTCCTTTTTTTTAATTTCAGATTCGAACGTGCTAGAAAGGATTAAAAAAATAATAAAATAATAAAAATAATTACTTTGGTTTTTCTTCTTAATAATAACAAACCTTTTGACGATAAAATTTTGTTTTTATTAATTATTATTTTTTCATCATGCTATGCTGTTTTTTAAGCGCGCAAGTGAAGGTACCTACTTTATAATATGATCAATAATAAATATTGTCTTGTAGTTGATTTACATATGCTTATAATCTTGTAAATATGAAAAAATATTTTTGTACATAAACTAATAAATAAATAGTGTTTAAAAATTTGTTGTCACATCACGAGAAAAAATATATAAATCATGTTTCATGTTTAGATTTTATAAAAAAATTATAAAAATAGCTTTTTAAAATGAAATAAAATAATGACTGGGGAGTCTACATTAATAGTGGTGTCAAGATAAAATGTGTCCTTTTGAAACACCGTTTTTTTTGCGGGTACATTTGTTAAACTTTACCATCATTCTCATCTTAAACGTTGTTCCGCTAGACAAGTTTTTTTTGCATGAAAACCAGCGGACCGGATATCTATTATTGGTATTTTCTACTGATTTGAAACCTGAAGTTGAACACTTTGTCGATATTCATTTAAAACAAAATGGATGATGACAAATTTCCGGTGGGTCACAGAAATTTTATAATTTTTGCTGTGTAACCGGGCAAATGTATGGGCCACAGCTTACTGAACGGTCCATAGAGCTTTTCTTGACTACTAGTTTTTAAATTAATGAAATCAGCTGTATGTAAATAATTTTAATACGTTAAGATTATGAAAATCTATTAATTACTTAGTGTTTGAATAACTGTAAATTAGTCAGGCATTAAAAATACCGTTTTTTTCTGACTGTAGAAAGAAAATTCTATAATAATTACATTGGTCACAGAAAAATTCTGTGTTCAAAGTGGGTCATAAGCTAAAAAGTTTGGCAACCACTGATTTAGAGTAAGATGTGGTTGAACAACTCGAGTATATAAAATATATATATATATATATATATATATATATATATATATATATATATATATATATATAACGAAGACTATTGCCCGCAATCTGAAGAGATCTGATTGTCGAATCCAAGGTTGTGTGCGGCTACACAAAAATCTTTTACCCTTTATTTTATACCATACTACAATTATAAAGCTATGCCACCGGAAGTAGAGAAGGGAAGGAAGTGTAGAAAAAATTCTTTATCCGGAATTCGTAGAGACCGAGAATATTTTTTTACTTATATGTCTACACCTAGACATTATTTCTGTTCTGTTATTTAACAGCATACTGATGTTCTTATAAGTTGCTATAGCCAGTTTCTCTTCCTGTCACAGTCTACATCTTCTACCGCTTGTTCTGCTCGGTTTGATTTGTCTTGAAGATACTCAACTTTATGTTTGTGCTTTTGCCATGTTCATCCTTTAATTTCCAAACGCGACCAGCCAATTTTGCATTGTACCCACGTTTCTCCACCTTGGGATTCTACCAATGTTTCTTAAATGGGCCTTTGTTACAACGTACATAGATCTTCTAGCTACTGTTGTCGATACTTGCCATGTATGTCGTTTTTCAAGGCAGCTGCATTGAGCACATCTTGTGGTACGGTATTCTTCCGGCCTCTTAACATTTGTTTATATATATATATATATATATATATATATATATATATATATATATATGCATAAAATACACACACACATATATATATATAAGCTAAAAGAAGACATCTTTAAAACCTAGTGCATATATATATATGTATGCATGCACACACACACACACACACACACACACACACACACACACACACACACACACACACACACACACACACACACACATATATATATATTTATATATGTATGTTTATCTTGCTCGTACCACATCTATGCTATATTTCTGTGTAAGATCTGCTAAATCTTGTTAATCAGCATGATTTAAGAGGATTATAACTAATCCTCCATCAAATTCTGCTATTTTTCCACCTGAGGGAAATTAACTTTTCCGAATCTTATTTCATTGCCAACATTTTCGTACTGCGAAAGTGTCGACTGTGAAGCAAAAAATTCCTCGGTATCATATTTGGAGTGATATGGATTATTTCTGCTTTTTATCTGTCGTCAGGTGAGTTGTTGCTGTGTGTTAAGTCTTCTATTGTCGTGTTGAGTTATAAAAAACATTCATAAAAACAAACGATATTTTTCGTTAAGTCTTCTATTTTCGTTTTGCGTTTTGATATATAAAATTAGAAAAAAAATTTGGTATCCTTCCGCCAATAACATATAAAACAAATCGATATTTTTCGCCTTCCGCCAATAACATATATAGTGCAGTAATCGTCGAATCATTTCAATTTAGTTCCTTCCGCCAATAACATATATAGTGCAGTAATCGCCTAGATTTCATTTTATATAGAGTTTACTGAATCCATTTCAATTTGATATCCTTCCGCCAATAACATATATAGTGCAAATCGCGTACTGAATCCATTTCAATTTGGTATCCTTCCGCCAATGATAACATATATAGTGCAGTAATCGTGTACTGAATCCATTTCAATTTGATATCCTTCCGCCAATAACATATATAGTGCAATCGCGTACTGAATCCATTTCAATTTGGTATCCTTCCGCCAATAACATATATAGTGCAGTAATCGTACTGAATCCATTTCAATTTGATATCCTTCCGCCAATTCAACATATATAGTGCAGTAATCGCGTACTGAATCCATTTCAATTTGTATCCTTCCGCCAATAACATATATAGTGCAGTAATCGCGTACTGAATCCATTTCAATTTGGTATCCTTCCGCCAATAACATATATAGTGCAGTAATCGCGTACTGAATCCATTTCAATTTGGTATCCTTCCGCCAATAACATATATAGTGCAGTAATCGCGTACTGAATCCATTTCAATTTGGTATCCTTCCGCCAATAACATATATAGTGCAGTAATCGTACTGAATCCATTTCAATTTGGTATCCTTCCGCCAATAACATATATAGTGCAGTAATCGCGTACTGAATCCATTTCAATTTGGTATCCTTCCGCCAATAACAAATGTCAGTATTTGGGCTCAGATGAAAAGGGATAATTTTGATTTTGCGGATTTCAAGGTACGCAGATAAATCTCGCTAAATATTACGTTCCCACTTCATTCATTTGCGTTCGGGTCGCCTGATGATCGTGGTAACGTGAAACTTAAGTAGCTATCCGAACGTAGTTTCTTTAAATTAAGATAAAAAAAAATACTAGTCAAAAATAAATAATGGTTGACAATACTTCATCTAATAAAACTAAGATAATATTACTGCTTGTTTACTGATGGTCATGGACTGGGAGTTTGAGTAGTTGCAATAAAAATGTAATTGCAATTAAAATGAATGAAATACTAGTTAAAAATTAATAATGGTTGTTAAAGCTTCATCTAATAAAATAATAACATTCACGATAATAGTAGTGTGCTTCTCTTTATCTCTTTCTCTGTTTCTTCAGATCTTGGGTGATCATGTTTCTCCACAGCATCCTGTCCTTTGTTGCTCGTTTATTGATTATTATTTCTCTATCTATTTGCCATCAAAATGTAATTTACTCAATGTTTCCATCTGCTTTTCTTTTCTTTAATATGCCATGGGTGTGTTAAATTCTCCAAAACTTTTTTCCGCCTTATATATCCCAAAATGGTTTAGCTGTTTTCTAGTAATTTTTAGTAATCGGTTATTTAAAAGCCGATCGATTAAGATATTTGCAATTTTGATGAGAGGAACACGTATTTCTGGTTTCAAGTCTTTCCTTAATTTTCAAAGCAGTTGTTCAATATCCATGTCATGAAGGAAATAAGATATTAAAATAGTAGCATATATTGTTGTACCACTGTAGGGCTGTGCAATAAAGTAATAATAGTTTCTATCTAACCTACAATGATATATACTGAAAATTCAATCTTTTATTGAAATTAATCGACCGAAGACACTTCATTATCTATCTATCTATCTATCTATCTATCTATCTATCTATCTATCTATCTATCTATCTCCTAGTATTTTCTTTGTTTGTTTGTTTGTTTGATGGTTTGTTTGTTTGTTTGTTTGTTTGTTTGTTTGTTTCTTTCTTTCTTTCTTGTTTTATCATTATCTATCTATCTATCTATCTATCTATCTATCTATCTATCTATGTCCTAGTATTTTCTTTCTTTCTTTCTTTCTTTCTTGTTTTATCATTATCTATCTATCTATCTATCTATCTATCTATCTATCTATCTATTTATGTCCCAGTATTTTCTTTCTTTCTTTCTTTCTTTCTTTCTTTCTTTCTTTCTTTCTTTCTTTCTATTCCCGTTTTCTCATCTATCTATCTATCTATCTATCTATCTATCTATCTATCTATCTATCTATCTATCTATCTATCTATCAGTCTTTTCTCTCTGTCTCGGCCATATTTGCTTTCTCTCTAACTCAGTCCTTTCTCTCTCGTACGCATTCTCTTTTTCTATGTCTGTTCATATCTATCTATCTATCTATCTATCTATCTATCTATCTATCTATCTCAAAATTTCTTCATATCTCGCTTTCTAATTCAATCTATTCTATCTCGTATTCACTCTCTTTATCTAAGTCTGTTCATATATATATATATATATATATATATATATATATATATATATATATACAAAATGAGACGTACATAAGTATATATAGAAGTAAGTTTCTTTACAAATAAGAATACAATGAAATGACAAAACAAACACATTTCATTAAGTAAAAACGAAAAGATAAAAATACATACAAAAACAGATTTACGCAATTAATGTTTGCAAATAATTGCTTGCACCTCATTCAAATTTAGACTGAATAGCTGTACGTGCATTTTGAATTAAATCCCGAATTTCTGGTGAGGGGCATGCACTCATTAATGGTAATATATTTTTTCTTTTTAAATTGTGGAGCTGTGAACACCAACATGCATTTTTTAAAAAAATAAATAAATTTGTGGCGTTCGAAATGTACACTTGTACCTTTTCACTCAAGTTGTACCCACTAGTATTTGAACATTTTTTGTAGCAGAATCTACCACCATTTTTTAAATATGTAACTAACCAGGAGTTCAAACAAACAGACAATATATATATATATATATATATATATATATATATATATATATATATATATATATATATATATAAATATAAACAATACAGGTAATAGATTCATTGGTATATAATTCATGTGGATCCTAGTAATACCCAATATTAAAACTGATCCACAGAGACAATTCAATATATTTAATATAACAGAGGATATATTTTTTATACAGCAAAAAATCCCAAATTACCTCATGTAAGTATAGTCTATTTCAAACCAGCACAGCCAGTTCTCTTGTCTAGGGCTGAGGAGCACTGGCATATGGCTGTGGTGGTATGAAATGCATAAAAAAATCCCAAATTACCTCAGGTGGGTATAGACCAGAACAGTCATCTGCACGTACTCCTGTCTAGGGCTGAGGAGGACAGGCATATTCCTGTGCTGATATGAAATAGACTATACCCACATGAGATAATTTAGGATTTTTTGCTGTATAATGTATATATATATATATATATATATATATATATATTGGAATTTTTGGGTACCCTGGTGTACTAGTGAGCCAGCCAAAATGAGCTGACTCATTTTATAGTTCACCAATAGAAGGGTTAACCAATCAGAAAGCTAAAAATATTCAATGTGACGTGTATAAAGGCGGCCATGTTTTTTCCCCGAATATTCACTGCCAGCCTTTGATATCGAAGACTGAAGAATTACGGAACAGCTGCTGGTGGTATTGGCGATATAGTCAGATTCCGTAGAGTGTCTGACTCGTGAATGTTAATCTTTAGCGTTGTTTCAATATATATATATATATATATATATATATATATATATATATATATATATATATATATTATAAATTAATTGATTTAAAATATGGTTATTTTCGATGACACAGTTAAGAACACCGGATTTTATATCTTACTGTTCTTTACATATTTATATATATATATATATATATATATATATATATATATATATATATATATATATATATATTAGTAAAAATCAAAAGTATTCCGCCATTTTAAACTATACTAAATTTGTAATAATTGCCATTATATAAGTGGATATTTTTAAATGAGTTATCTACAGATGAGACGTTGGCCGTAATGGAGTTATTTTCACACCTATCATATTCTTTAGCAGGGTTTCTGAAGGAGAATGGAAAATGAGAGATGATCCCCTCAAAACAGCGGTGCAAAATCTCCCGCCCACCTTACCATTTTTGTTTTCTCGTTACTGTTCCACCGCCAAAACGGAAATATTTTGTTGCCGTTTAGCGAAAATAGATATATTACAGTGGTGGCCAAACATCCTTAATATAGGAGCCACATAAGATAAAGTTCAGATGTTTGAGAGCTGCGGCGCACAAAGTTTACACATACGTTTTTATTACATACACATTAACATTAAACTTAAATTGTTAATCTAGTGGGGTCTCATTTCATACCCGCATAAATAATTATAAAGCTTGAAATTTTTATTATTTATCTTTTATATTAACTGTGATAATAAAAGGAGCAGAGCCATTATATTCTCACGAGCTGCATATTAAAGGTCAAAGAGATGCATGTGACTCGCGAGTCACGGCTTGGCCAATCCTGATATATTACGTATAAAGCATATATATTTCATACGTAATATATCAAGATAGCCAAAGCCATGGAGATATGGATCATGTAATGATGGCGAGTTTGATCTACATGAGAATCTGTTCCCGAAACTATATAAAGTAAGTTCATTTTGGTTTAGTGAATGATAATCTTTCAGGTAACACCCCCCAAAATTCCAATAAAATTGGCAAAGCTTAAATAAAATGACTTTATACATTGAGGTTCATAACTATTATTTGATTTTATTATTTTTAATTACTGAACTCAAAGAACGTGCTTTCAAACAACAACCTCACTGTTCATTCGTAAAATCTAAGATACCTCTGTGGTATATTTATAACTAAAGGTTGTTCCAATAACTTGGACCGATTTTAAATGTGAATTAATTTAAGCGTCTAATGTTTTTTTTTCTTTTTCTTTCAGATTTAACAACTTAAGTCTTTGGCAATTTCAACCTTGGAAAGATTAACAATCAAACAACGTGTTAAAGTTAATGAAAACTATTACGAAAATAGACGTTCATACAAAAATGCATTTATCGCACTTCGCGAGTTTTTGGTCACCATAATCGAGAGTGCAATTGGAAATGATGTAACGTTGTTGTGAAGAGGTTCAATTCCTGCGCGCGATGACTAATAGAGGTGTTTGGATTTTCGGACACATTCTCATGCACTGCAGCAATGTTTTCAGCTGAACGGCGTAAACGAGCACACAATGGTGTTTTCACATCTGCCACTGATCCAGTTTGTTTGAATTTACGAACATTTTTTTTTTCCAATTGCACTCTTGAAACTTTAACACGTTGTTTGATTGTTAATCTTTCCAGGGTTGAAATTGCCAAAAACTTAAATTGTTAAATCTGTAAGAAAAGAAAAAAAATCATTAGGCGCTTAAACTTAATTCCCATTTAAAATCAGTCCAAGTTATTGGAACATCCTTTATATCTATCTATATATATCTCTATATAATAATATTCATGCGAAATACATTTATGCGTGTTTCAAAATTAGAGCTGACATTTATTTTGTGGAGAACAGAGAAGGAGGAAAGCATTCAGTGTTCCTTGTCGGGAATTGGAATCCATCGAGGCAAGTGATAAAAAATCGAAATGGAAAAGTGCCAAGGGATGAAAAAGAGGAGACAATCGTGTCTGTATCTATCTATTGACCATGACAGAAATGGAGAAAGATGGAAAGAGGAAATGTGTTATGGAGACACGTGATGTTTGCATTTACGAACGATGGACATACTTAAGTAGTGTTTTCTTTATATTGCAAAATGATTTTTTTTATTTCTTTATATTTCTAGAATTTTCGACCTGCTAGAAAGAACGAATACGTGAAAAATACATTTGTAGATTTCTGTAAATGCTTACTCTTAAAAAATAACGTTCTAATTCAATGTTTTTTCATGATTAAAAATACTTTTAAATATTCAGGCGAATAGTAAGTACGTTTTCATTGGTCAATATGTCGCCCATTCAAATTCCCTCTCAAAGAGAATTCGTGGGAAAATAAGCCACCACAAATTGTACAGAATTATGAGTTTGCCATCTTCTGGAATGCCAGTGTTCAAACTGATAGGGAAATCCAGGTAAATCATCGTCCAGACATAATTGTGAAAAAGGATATTGAAAATACGTCATCTGATAAATGTTGTAGCGCCAACTGAGAAAAAGCACATCTTTGAAAACGTTTTAGAAAATACAAGTGCTTCGAGATAGAAATCAGTAGAATGTAGTTTCTCAAGACAACATTACCCGTTGTTATCGGGGCTTTGTGGATGATATCAAGAGGAGCAGATAAATGTGTGGATCAAATTCATAGAACCCCTAAAATAAGTGAATTGTCAAAAATCATACATATTTGTACTTCTTACGTCTTGAGTAAATTTCTCTCCATGCAGTGAACAAAATTACATTATTTTTCTACCCCGGATTGCATGGCACCGCATCTGTTTGCAGCGTCTGATGCAAAAGACTTGCCTCTTGAAATCTCTAGCCGTGACTCGGAATTGTACCGCCTGGAAAATTCGTTCTATACAATCTTCTTGTAGCATGTGTCTCAGTCCTGCTCATTACTAGAATATAATTTTTAGCCAGTGTGACGTCAGAGAATCAAGGTGTATGGTTGACCTGAGTTGACCTCCAAGATGCCGATTGCAGATTCACGTGACGGATCAGCTGCACCTGTGTTCGCAAGTGTGGCAACCAGTAAAAAAAGACAAACATTTTAGACCTCCAGGAATCTGTCATCATTTATATTCTGAGGAGTCTTGTTGACACCATGCATTAAGAACAGAATTCTCACTGACTACGTCAATGTGCGATATCATAATAATAATAATAATGTTTTAATAAGAAGGTTTTATTCCTGCTGCACAGGACCAATGCTTACTAGCTAGAAATTACAAAGCAAACATTGAACAATTATGATAGTCCAAAATGCAGATTCTGTGATAAATATCCAGAAACAATTGATCATCTTGTATCAAGTTGCGCGGTATTGGCATCCATTAAATATAAAACAAGGCATGACAGAATGGGCCAATATCTGCACTGGAAAATCTGCAACGCTTACTGAAAGGAAACCGCAAGAAATTGGTATGCACGCCACCCAGACACGGTTACGGAAATAGGACCTGTAACAATTTTATGGGATTTTACAACACACACAGACAGAACAATCAATGCTAATCGTCCTGACAAAGACAGAGACAAAATGTGCCTCCTTATTGACATGATAGTCCTTGCGGACGGCAATGTATCTTTGAAGATCTTCAAAAAACTATCAAAACACAAGGACCTTGAAATCGAAATCTCAAAAATGTGGCACATGGGGACATTGGCGATTTCAGTTTTAGTTGGATCCCTCGGGTTGCTTGGAATAGATTCCAATAGACTTATTGAAGGAATCTTTGATAGCTGATGCCTTAAAGTAATATAAAAAACTGTACAGTTCACACCTTGCGAAAGGCTTTATCTACGTAAAATACGTGTGATATTTTTTTCAAAACTGCTCAGTGAAAAATGTCATGATGCCATTTCTGACCTTAGGTCTTTGGTCGGGACCCGGAAAGAAACCAAAGGAAATAAAACAATAATAATAATAAAGAGTGCTTGATGACAGAGAGTTGCAGGCTTTTACCAGCACAAGTGGTCACCGTTCGAAAAGTTAAAAAATAGCATTTCCAGTATTGATCTTTCAAGACAGATAAGACTTCCCACTTGAAAGATTGGCTCTACACAGTCTTCTTATATTACTCACTTTCTTTTTGCGCTGTTCTAATATGGATTATCGATTCAATTGGTCTTCAACTTGCGAACCTATTCTGTTTTAACAAATAGGTTTTTAGGTGGCAATATTGAAAGCCCCACTCCACAATTTTTTGTTACTTTTTAGGTGTTACCTTAGGAAAGATGGCGAGTCAGTCATTCTTAGCAAATACATTCCAGTTGAGCATTACTATTGAGTAGAGAATTCAATCTTCATTGATTGTTCTACACATAAATTGTCATTAAAGAGTTGAGATGACGTCAAACACTTCTGGGCTTGAATTCAGCGTTTCCCTTCTGGACTGGCTGCCAACTATAACTGGGGAGTGAAAGAAATGATGTATTCATTCCTCCTATAAGTGTTTTAGTGGATACAAGTGCCTTAGCTGTGTATTGAACACAACTCATCGGTCACCTTCATCTCCCGTTCTCAGTATCGTTGACGAGGCAGATTTTTCCCCGCAGTAGGTTGCCATTTCTTTCTGCGGTAGAGGCTATAGAACCCGGTCTGTTCTGCTATTTACCCATAGCTGTAGAGAAGAAGAAGAATTCATGTCGACGACATATCAATAAATATAAACCATCAGTCAGTTATGTGCCATGCGTGATACGCGCTTAGGCGATCATTTATCTTTCGATACATAACTCACGTGGCAGATTTTTTTCCCGCAGTAGGTTGCCATTTTTTTCTGCGCTAGACCAGTCGCCATCCAAATTCTATAGAATCTGGACTGTCCTGCTATTTAACCATAGGTGGGAGGAGGGAGAAGAAGAAGAAGAGGATTCACGTTGACGATATATCAATAGATATAAGCCATCAGTCACATGTACCATACGTGATACACGCATAGGCGATCATGTATCTTTCGATACATGACTGACGAGGCTGATTTTTTCCCGCTGTAGGTTGCTATTTCTTTCTGCGGTAGAGGTTTTAGAAACCGGTCTGTCCTTTTTACTCATAGATGAGAGTGGGAGGGAGGAAGAGGATTCATACCCTTCCCACGGGTATTAGCATTATTATGTAGTAGATTTGACTCCACCGTGCCTCCATATAAACCATAATAATCCCGAAAAAAATATATTAGGTTGATGCAAAAACAATGTCGTTTTTTGACGTTAAGTTGAACGTCAAAAAACGACATTATTTTTGCACCAACCTAATATAACGTAGAATTAAGTTGAATGATTATCCTTGAAAGAACTACTAAAGTAGTAAAAGGCGTGACATTGGCTGACTATAAAGTCAACACCACTCACGATATGGTTGGCGGAGCTATTCTAGGGAGTTGCAGAGTTTCAATGAAAGTTTCAATTCGATTGCAAGGGGGCGAAAGTCAGTTTTATTTGTGAATCTACGGATTTGAATTTATCGGTTGTATTTTCTAAATATCTACAAGGTCGAAAAATCTATAAATTCAAGAAAGAACATTTTGCAATATAGTGCAGAAAAAAAATTTTTAACTAATATATCCACCTGACCCCCCGCCCAGCAGTGATGAACAAAGCAGTAAGAAAAAAAAATGCAGGCAGAAACACACAGTCTGGAGACACAGACGGAAGTACCTGGAGCTAAATATTTTAAAATTCACTTGCATGGATATATGCATGTCACTTGCATTAAAAATGCAAATGAAAAAATTAAATATTAGAAGGAAAACAAGTCCAAATGTGTTGCTGCGGGATAAGAAATACCATGTTTGGATATTTAGTGTAGCTTTGACGACTTTAAACTTTATATAAAACTTCCTAGAAAAAAAAAAACATATCATTATTGTCTCTATGGCATAGCACTGCGTTCAGATAAGACATTTTCTAGCAACACATATGGACGAAAAGAAATGATCGAGAGAAGAAGGAGGAATAAACGGGTGTTCTCTCTAAGAGTTTCTATGCGAGCAGAATGGAAAGAAAACTGAAAGTGATATATACAGAGTGACAGAAAGGAAGAGAGAGATATACAGAGGGGGAAAATGAGAGTAGAGCGTAGTGTAACACACCGTCAGCATTTCGTGAGTGTCGTTCTTCGTCTTTGTGGACTCCTGAAAGAAAAACACATTTAAAAAAAAATTATATATATATATATGAGGAAATGGCCATGAGAAAAATCTGGTAATATGTTTTGTATTCACAATCAAGTGATATGTCTCTTGTCTTGGAAAATTGTGAAACTGTTATTGATGAAAATTTCTTTTGTGTGTTTTCATCAAAGTGGACTTTGAGAAAAGATGGCTGAAAATAAACAGACAGGTTATTTATCCCTTTTGATTCAAATAAACCCAAGGAAAGTTTAATATTCATATTTGTCATATGCGTACAATATATAATCGTAAGACAATTTTATATATTTTTTCACATGTGTACAATATAGTCATAAGACAATTTTATATATCTATTTTCATATGTGTACAATATACAATCGTAAGACAATTTTATATATATATTTTCACATATATACAATATACAATCATTAGACAAATTTATATATATATTTTCACATATATATAATATACAATCATTAGACAATTATATATATATATTTTCACATGTGTACAATATGCAATCATAAAACAATTTTATATATATATTTTCACATGTGTACGATATACAATCATAAGACAATTTTATATATATTTTTTCACGTGTACAATATACAATCATAAGACAATTATATATATATATATATATATATATATATATATATATATAATATATGTAAACGTTAAATCAGAATAGGGAATATTAAAAAGTGCTCAATACACGTGAAAAAACAAGTAAAAATAAAAATAATAACATGTAGAGATTTAAAGTTTAAAAAATCAGGAGGTCAACTAATTTAATTGACCTCCTGATTTAAAAAATTTATATATATATATATATATATATATATATATATATATATATATATATATATATATATATATATATATATATATATATATATATATATTATGCGCGCTACACAGGCAGACACACACCCATACACACGGCTACAGAAGTATGTATGCGTGTTTTCTTTATGAAACAATTTAGACATTTAATTTAAAAGTAACTCCAAGAGACAGGTTGATTATTCAACAATATTAATAAAGATTATATATATTGACGTTGATGTGAATAAACTTCAAAATATTCACTGACTTAAGCACAACACATTCGAGATAATGAAATATTTGCTATTTGCATTCGTTATATATACCTATCTATTTCCCACACAAACACAAACACACACATACATATATATGTGTGTTTGCGTGTGTGTGGAAAAAATTGTAAAACTTATTGGAGCGTTTTGTACGCAAAAAAGTTATAAATAAAAGCGATAAAAAGATAAAGCTTAATATTAAGAAACTTCAAACGTCTAAATTGAAATTTATATATTGAGCGTTTCTCTATATTTAACATGTTGTAATACATTATAACTCGCGTTTTGTTCCCCTATTTCTTCCTCGAACCTTGTTTTTATACCAGATACGATCTATTGATAAAACAGTTATCGGAAGAAGTTACATCTCGAAATGACTCACTAATAAGTTTTTCTTCATCTAGTCATTAATTTTCCCACTATGTATATATATATATATATATATATATATATATATATATATATATATATATATATATATATATATATATATTCAATATTGTTTCGTCGAGTAATCTGTATAATACTAATTTCGTTGTATATTTTTATTTTAATCCTCTCAAATTCACGGATCAATTTGGATGAAGCTGTAGTTATTTTCATTTCTTTTATTTTCTCAAGTGCGTTCAATCTCACCCAAGATCAACTTCAGATGTGAATTGCTAAGACATAAAATTTAATGTAATTGATAATTGTGATGTTTTTGTAAATGTGCATGAAACGCACCTTGGTATAATTATGAATTTTTATGAACTCGCTCCGTTACAATTAATTTAAAAATTAACTGTTAAGAATAATGTGCATGTAAGGGAGGTAACTTCATTTATGTTTTTTTTTATTATTAATGTTTTTGAAATACACAACTTGTAATTATAAAAAAATATTATAATTTGAGTATCATAAAACATTACTTTATAGAGATATTAAAATATTGTAACAAAATTAAGAAATTAAATTTGAGAGGATTAAAACAAAAATAATTAGGCATAAAATGTCCAGATTATTTAAATAAATATGTTTGGATGAAGATATACTGCCTAACACACACGCACGCACACACATACATGCATGTATACATACATACATATATATATATATATATATATATTGCCGTCTCTCCTACTACAATAGCTTCATATATCGCACCGCTCGCCTGTAGAACTCCCTTCCCTATTCCAGTTTCTCTGGGAACTATAATCTCCAACTATTCAAATGTAGTGTCAATCGACATCTCCAGTTGCATTGATCTATCCACTATCCTTCTCCTCATCCTTTCCTCTATCACTCCTATCTGATCTTGCTCCAAATCTTCTGTAAACCCTTGCGTCCTAGTGGCTTCCCGCCTTGCTTGGGGTGAAAAGCTTATATATATATATATATATATATATATATATATATATATATATATATATATATATATAATGTCATCACCAGTCAGCGACGTGACGTTCTGTTTTACAAATATTTTCATGGCAACTGCTCGGATGAGCTTTTTTCTTTGGTGCCCCGAAGCGTGCTACTCGATTGACAACTAGGTCCCACTGTTTTAGTGTTGAACTTACTAGATCAAACCACCACTTCTGCTCTAATATTTTCTTTTTTTCGTACTTCCCATCTGTGGATCTCCCTTTCGTTTACTTTTTTCCCTGATAACTATAATCTTCAGAAATTTAGATGCAACGTCAATCGTCATCTTCTGTTTTCTTGAACCCGGTTATTTTTTTATCTTTTCCTCAATCCTCACCATTTTCAATCTTCTTATTTTCTTTCACTCTCACTCCCCGTAATCCCCTAGTGGAATTAGGACCTTACTTGGGGTGAACTGTTGTAAAAACCTGGGCGCAAATTTACCGGGGATGATCTAGCGATCAAAGCACATTCTATACACGTTCACCTTACTAAGTTACTTTCTGTCTTAACTAAAGCAGCATTTTTTTTTAAATTATGATCATACTTGTTATAGCGAGCGACTAATAAATTAGTGTGTTGTTTTGTAAAAGATCTCTTTTGTGTTCATATATTTTTTATTTAAATTTCTCGGAGTTTTTCCTATGTATTACTTGTGGCAATCATCACCGTAAATTCTTCTTTCAAGATTTAGCTTATTATTATTAATTTGTTTTTTTATTAATTTTCTTGCTGTTTTGGAAGTAGTATTACATTTACGTATGCTCTGATAAATTCTTTTCAGTTGTATTTTTTATTAGTTTGGTAGGTAGAGTAATATCTCGTATCATCAGATTTGCTGGAATGTTTAATTCTTTCATTTAGAAATATCTGATCAATCTTCTGTTTTACGAAGCAATTAGGTTATTCGAGGATTTTAATATATTTTCAGTGTATTTTCCCTCATCATTTAAATAGTGAGGGCTAAAAGTGGTCTTAAATAGAATCACAAGAAATTATAATTATCATGGAAGACCTGAATTCCAAGGTAGTCAAAGAGAAGGAAGAGGAAATAGCCGAAAATTTTGGACTAGGAACTACAACGAACGCGTAGAAAAATCGGTCCGATGGTGCACGACCAATGACCAAGTAATAGCCAACACCTGGTTCCAAGAACATCCAAGACGATTATGGACATGGAGAAGCTCAGTAGGAGAAACTAAAAACCAAATCGACTACAAAACTATCAACACGATATTCAGGAATGAAGGTGTTCTCTGCAAAGCTTATCCAAGTGCCGACTGGGGAAGCGATCACCTCCCTTTTATATGTAAACTAAGAATAAAATATCTGAATCTAAAGAAGACTAAGGCATTATTCAAATTGCAATACAACAGACTCCTGAATGACCCGAATCTGAAAGAAAAATGTATGGACTGTGTGAAAAGAAGATACGAGGGACACAATAGAAATGGAAACTAGAAATGGGACGCACTAAGAGAAGCTTTAGTGACAACAGCAAACGATATCATCCTAGTGGACGAAGAAGAAAAAACGAATGGATGACAAATGAGATTCTCTACATCTTACTTATTATAAAACGCAGATTGTGTGTGTGTGTGTGTGTGTGTGTGTGTCTGTACGTTTATATATTGGATCGGATTTCCTACATTTTTCAGCCGATTTCAACAAAACTTCACAGGACTGCGTAAAATTACCTTGCGGTGGTTCTGACATCGCCAAAAATTGGAAAAACAATTGTTTTTGCACGAAATCAATTTGAAAACACGATTAAGAGGCATTAAGGGGGACACCTCATATCAAGCTATACTTATTAATATCGAGTTATACTTATTATAAAACCCAGGTTGGTTGTTTGTTTGTGTGTGTTTGTGTGTGTATGTGTTCGTTTATATATGGGATCGGATTTCCTACATTTTTCAACTGATTTCAACAAAACTTCACTTTTTTTTTGGCAGGTAGTGTTTCTTATTGTCTTGCACACGTTTTTCTTTATTTTTACATTCAGGATGCTTTAATAATTCCATTTACAAGACAATTGTTTATAATAAAATTCTATTCAATCGGTAGACTCATAACGATTGAAAACAATGTTTTTGTTTGAATTTGGGTTTGACCAATTCGTAAAAAAAACAAAAAAACTAATTAAGACGTTTATGTCCATCAACCTTAAACAATAATCTTTGTCAATTTTATTTTTCAGTCTTTATGATGGTCAATACTTGATCTATCTCTTACTGTTACATCCCCGGGCAACGCTGGGCTCTACTGCTAGTGAATAATACTACTGGGAGTTTCCTTTCAAACTTTTTGTTTTTGTTCCTGTGGAAAGTTAGCAGTTTCATTATATCATTGTGTTTTCTTCCAGTTAAATGTATTAGCAAATTTTATTGTTGTTGCAAGTCTCTGAAAGCCATACAACTCGAAAACGCTTTGCGATAATCCATTATTTATATTTTCTTTAAAATGTAAAATCAAACAGTTGACATTAAAATTATTTAGAATCTAAAATTATTTTAGAATCTAAAAGCCTCTCTGCTGCCTTGTTGGTAATGAATTATTTCTCACCTTACAACCCCTTTCCTCACAGACGAACTGTTGCAAACCTCTTATTACCCCATTGCTATTTCAATGGAAATTGTTCCGACATTCCTTAGTTCCACCAGTTCTAACCTTCACGACTAAGACTAGTCATATCACGCACATTTTAACAATCACCACCCATTCCCTTTGTATCCCGTTAGTGAGATGTAAATTTCGCTTGAATAGCTTCTTCCATGAACAGACGAAGCTTTGTGGAACCGACTCCCAAGTGGATGTACAATCGTAACTCTACGTCTAGAGTTAATCGTTATCTTCCCTTCATATTCCCATAAACTTTGCCTCTTACTCTGAGACCCTCTACCTCGGGTGGCTCTTAGGTTATTACAAGGTGAAAATTATTGTAAAAAAAAAAAAAAAATAAAAGATGATGCATTTAAACAGAAAACAAGGAGTAGGGGTTTATACCTTGTTTCCTGTTTAGGATTGGGTTTCCGGTTCCTTCCAAAGTCTTTTTAGTCTCTTTCTTTACAAGTAGCTCATTGTGTCTTAGTGGCATTATCGCCTTGCTTGGGATGAATTGATTAAAACTAATTTTAGGAAAAAGCTTTTAGCAGCACAAGTCAAAAACTTTAAAAAGAAAATGCTTTATATGAGTAAACTTGTATGAAACTAAGAGAAAGGGCTGTAAATGGGAACGGGATAAAGGAACGGATCCCTATTTCAGGTGCTATATGAGGATGTAATAAAAGGAAGTTTCATTCCCTGTCGTTTTGGAAAAGAAGATAAATAGCTTTATTCACCATTGTACGTGACATTGATAATTCTTTATTAACATGATTGGACTAGCGAATACTTGAGCAAAAAAATATGGTAAAGATATTCTGTTCTCTCTCTCTCTCTCTCTCTCTCACATATTTTCTTAGGAGTCTAATTGTTTGCTAGCTTTTATTTATTGTTATCGTTCTGTTCTTTGCATCTGTAATGTAATTCGTGCTTAGTTTCACAAAAATATTGTTGCAAATAACTTTCGAGACAGCGTGACAAATAAAGGGGTAGACGTTTATAATCTGCTGTTGGATGGTTAATCAAACCAATATCAGGAAAGGAAGCATGCAAGATATTTACTTGTTGAAAAGAGCCGAAATATGCTTAATTACACAAGAATACAGACATATCCACACACACACACACACACACACACACACACACACATATATATATATATATATATATATATATGACAAAGTGTAAAAGATTTTTCGAGTGACAATAAAATGTTTTTCTTGTAATGCGTTTCAACCTTTAAGATAGCTTTAGTCCTAAAGGACGAAATTCGTCACACGAAAAATCTTTTTCCACTTTGTCATATATATATATATATATATATATATATATATATATATGTGTGTGTGTGTGTGTGTGTGTGTGTGTGTGTATGTGTACGTATGTGGATATGTCTGTATTCTTGTGTAATTAAGCATATTCCCGCTCTTTTCAGCAAGTAAATATCTTGCATGCTTTCTTTCCTGACAGTGGTTTCATTACCCACCCAACTACATTTCTTCATTCATATATATATATATATATATATATATATATATGATAAAATATTGTTTAATGTCGTGCTACATTTATGGGTAAAAGTGCTCAATATTCGTAATAGGGAGTATGTAAATATAAAAGTCGACACTGAGGTCAACGTCCAGTGTCGACAGTCTGTTTCATGCTTCAACCTAATATTCAGACCAGAAAAAAAAGTAATCATAAAAATGAAACAAATCATAGGATTTGTCGTAGACATAAAAAACAATATAGGTGTATTTCCTAGACGTCACACTCAACCTACGAAAAGGTACATATCACCCATATAGAGAAGCCTACAACTCACCTTACATACATCTTCCAACCACTCAACAACAATAAGCAAACAGGCCTCACAAGCAATTATCCGTAAGTTATCTACAATTCTTCTAAGGAAGCCATCTTCAACGAAGCCAATTTTTTTCGGAAATAGCCCTAAAAGATACACTTAAATACAGTACAAAAATGCCAACAAAAAAAGAAACATCATATAGGTTAACCGACTGTACAACAAAAACATAAAAACAAACGTAGGAAAATATTGATTAAAATTATGTATATTCACTTCTCTCATCAAGGCCCCACCACAAGATATTCAACAAAAAAACTTTAAAAAAGTTGCAACAAGAACATGGCACAAGTATTAAAAAAAGGGAATGAAAAAAATAAGCAACAAATTACCCGCACGAACCAAATTCATCAGTAATTGCATCAATGTCCCTCAAACGGTAATTACATGTAAAGCAATATAATATACTAAACCACTGTAAAAAAAAAAAAAAAGCAGATAACGAAGAAAAATATACACAGGAGTAACTAAACATGGAAACAGAGAAATTATAAGACATATTTTAACAACAGTAAATAGGTGAACAGCACAAGCCTTTCTAAACATGTATGGGATGTACAGACAAAAACCAAAATATACAAATAATATAATGGAAAATAAGGAAAACAACACCATCCTACAACAATGACTCCAAAAACTTTGTCTGGAGAGAGAGAGAGAGAGAGAGAGAGAGAGAGAGAGAGAGAGACTATAATCTAGGTCCTAGATCAGTACAAATTACTAAATAAAAGATCAGAACTTATTTAAAAATGCATACTTGAAAAACAGTTGTTGCTGCGTCACTTAGAAATCGAAAACAAAAAACGAATTTATTGCACAACATAAAAACAAATGCAAATATATTCATTATATATAACGCTTATAACGTAATATACCTTATGTAATTCTAGTAAAAAAAAATAACACACCCAAAATAAAATAAATAATAAAATATGTAAATAAAATATATGAATAAATAATAAACAAATTAACAAATTATGAAACTGCAATAATGAATGCATAACCACAACTAAATTTAAACTATTAATAATCGGTAGCAAATAATTAATGAATAAAAACAAAGCACCCTATTCATGCCCATAATTATTTCTATACAATAGTTAAGTGAATAATTTAAAATAACCGCTAACGCCTCTCCAATAGCAGTTAGAATAATATAATAAACTGGAAATAACTAACCCTGATACCACTAATGCCCCAAGGACTAACATATATAAACAACTGAGCTACTACCCAACCCACATGACCTGAAGATTGCGTTCAAGCATAAAACAGATTTTCCCAATTCAGTGTCAACCTCACTCTGCACTCCTTATGTTTACACATGTTCTATCACAGCCATTGAACACTTTTATCCACATATATAATATACTTTAAAAGTATATATATATATATATATAGGGATATACATTTAGATAAATCAAACGACCAGATATAAGCAACCGTATGCGCGCGTGTTGGCGTGAATACACCGGCAACATACAAATAATCATCAAAATTATTCGTACTTAGTGCCCGATGAGCTGGAAAACCAGCGAAACTTAAGTCACGCACCAAAACGTAGGTATATGTATATCTATATTTATTAATATATATATATATATATATATATATATATATATATATATATATATATATATATATATTTAAAATAATTATAATTTAAGCTCTACTTCTGTATGGAGCACTGTATTTTAAAAATAAAAACAAAAATACTAAAGAAATCCAGATTATTTACCTAACGTATTCTTTCCTATTTTTCCTCACACACACACACACACACACACACACACACACACACACACACACACACACACATATATATATATATATATATATATATATATATGTATGTATATATCCATGCGCAAATTAATTAAAAGGACCGTCTTAGTTTCCTTTATTTCATGCAGACATACTCGAATTACAGGGTGTAATTTCTATTTTTTCCTCAGATTAGGTAATTTGCTGAGGTCTGCAGTAATATGAATGTGTTATCGGGGCGCACGATGAAATTCGTTTGGCACCCAAAAATATTGCGTCATCCGTGATTGCATCAGATTTTTATCCCGCACAGACGCTTTTGTCTCGTCTGTCGATTAGTTGTCCTACGGCCATTGTCTGCGTTACTCCAAAGAAGCGTACGAAAATTGTAACGCTGTACGAACACACTGGCAATCCTTACCAGTAAGCAAATCAAAATACTAGACTATCCCGGAAATTCTGAGGTTTTAAATTCAGTCGAGAATTTGTAGTCAATCTGCAAGGAACGATTTCGTGGAATGGGCATACGAAATACTAACATGTGCATTGGCTCACGTTTCATTGGAAAAATACGAAAAAGTAAATAAATAACGGAATTATATATATATACATACATATATATATATATATATATATATATATATATATATATATATATATATATATATCTTTTCTTTTCAAATATATAATATTTAGGCATCAATTCTTCATTTAAACATGTTTTATTAAATAGAAAGGACTGGGAATGGCTTTAAGCCTTCCCATGAGTTTCTCCTTGTGCCGAATAAGTTGTTTGATGTCAGGTGGTAACTTGTAAAAGGCATTGTCGAAAAGATGTGTTAAGTTCACAGTAACTTCCGATCATCGTTGATCTTTAGGAATGAAATGCAGTGGAAAGTCGTGTAATAGCCAGTAGAGTTCTTGGAAATCAAAGGAGAGCAAACCACTATCAATAAAATACGTTTAATTCCAGGTGCACTTACGTTAAAATTTCTTTGAACTATTTTGCCTTTTGATGCTAAAATCTTTTCCACTGTGAGAGAATGTGAGAACATACTTTCATTTCAAACCCTTTATATTGCTACCAACACAGGCACAAAACTTACTATTTCTCGTCTTCTGAACATCTTTCCTTGAAAACACGACCAATGATGGTCGAAAGTATTCGCCCTATTTCACACCAGGATAAACTGTCAAAAAGACCTCACAGTCACCCAGTGTTGAACATCTATATTTGTTTTAAGTATTGATTTGTTTTTACGGGTTATCAACCATTTGCATATTATTTAAAGCTTGAAAATATTTTTAGGTTGTAAGAATGTTTTCTTTTTGGAGATAATAATGATTGAGTGATACAACCCTAGTCTTAATAATTAACCCATGGCTAGGAGGAAAAAAAATGGATTCATACCTTTCCCAAGGTTATTTGCCTTAAGTGAATATAGCAAAACGGAAATTTGAACTTGGTTCTCCTATTACCAATTCCAAGGCATTATACATTCTAACATCAGCAAGTTTTCAACACCTGGTATTCTCAAGTTCTCACTTGGCTTGGTAGTGACTAGGCTCAATCTTGCTTAACTTCGGTGATTGTACGGGAACCGGTGTATAAAAGTATTTTGGCCATAACCCCCCCCTCTCTCTCTCTTTCTCTCTCTCTCTCTCTATATATATATATATATATATATATATATATATATATATATATATATATTATAAAAAAAAAGAACAATAAGATATATAACCGGTGTTCTTATTGATATTTTTATTTTTACAAAACAGTGCTCAATGTAAATTTACAGAGCATAAATATGATAAATTAACTGATTTAAAATATGGTTTCTTCGCTACACAGGAATTACCATATTTCAAAAACCGAAGCTAAAAACTTCAAATTTAATTATATAATTAAATTAAAAGCATTAGTTCTGTTTCATCTTCAAGTGAATTTTGGAATAACTTATTTTTAAATTTACTGAGTTTTAAACGCACATACAATTCATAGTTTTTTGTTTCCAAGGATACAGAGAAATCCAATCATTTAGACAGGGCGGTGGCGTTCATTTTTATTAAATATTATTGTATCAATTTTGAGTTACGTTCGAAAAAGAGGTTAAGTCTAGGGATGGTAGGGGTGCATTTTTCAACAAATTTTACACACACACACACACACACACACACACACACACACATATATATAAATATATATTATCACAGAGAGTGAAAGCGAGAGAAAAGACTGGGTATCAGGAGATTGAGGAAAAGATAAAAGATGAACGGGATTCAAGAAGGCGCTTGACGTTGCATTAAAATTTTTGAAGACTGTAGTTATCAGGGAAGCAAGTGAATGGAAGAGAGTTCCACAGGCGGGAAGTGTGAGAAAATAAACTGCTGGGTTAGAAATGGCGGTTACATTTAACTATTTCAGCAGTAAGAGGGTGGGACCTAAATGCCAATGTAGTAGCACGCTTAAATTTATGTAGTCGGGGAACCAGGGAAAAAGCTCGTCAGAGGAATTGCCATGAAAATATTTGTAGAAAAGACAGGGGGTAGCCACATCACGTCGGTGAAAAAGGGACTGAAGTCGAGATGACTAGTTAGGATCGATTACATTGCAGATACTTCTTTGGAATTTGTCAAGAACCTCGAGGTGAATAGCAGTATCCCCACACCAGAGACGGCAACAGTAGTCAATGCATGAACGAATGTAAATGTGCAAGATGGATGGTATTTATCAATCCACCCACGGGGATCGAATGTGGCACAAGGCCTTTTTAATGTGGGTATCTCTGAGCCCGTAGGCCCAGCCAAAAATAAATAACCATCCAAACCCGCCGAGGCGGGCCAGTTCCGTCAACCTCCCCAACTAAACCCCTACCCTTCGGCGGAGCCTCCTTCCAGGTTCCTCTCTGCAAGCAGAGAGTTCGACGAGACACCGACCCGGCAGCTCACAAAGCGCAGATACTACACTTTGATCCTAGCCACTGGGCCGAGCGGGTATTCTTTTTATGGACATAAAAACATTTTGGCACGACACTGACTTAACTTTCCTTGCAGTCGATGCAGCTTATTGATTCTATGTAGTCGTTCAAATCAGTTGAAAACGTGAAGGCAAGAAGGCGCAGTATGTTGCTCTCCAGGTGTCTAGAAAGTTTATATATGATGGTTAAATAAAAGCAGTTTCATTTTAGAGGCATTAAAATTTACAAGCCATTTACTGCCTCGGTTAACCACCGACTGGAGATCCTTTTCAAGAGCAGCGTCCAGCTAAACTTTGTTTGCTCTGACGGATTTGTTATTAAGACAGGAGTAAATGGTAGTCTCGTTTGCATAAATGCCTACTTGGGAACTGATGACATCAAGAAGATCATTGATGAAGATAAGAAACAGAGTAGGACCCAGAATAGAGCCTTGGGGCACGATCGCGTTCGTGTGAAAGGATTTGGAAGCGAGCCGGTTCAGAACGACCTTCATTTCATGATGTGATAGGAACGATTGGATTAAATCAAACAATCTTCCTGTAACACCGTAGCCCTGGAGATTAGAATACCAGCATGCCAAACCCTGAAAAACGCCTTCGAGATATCTAAAGGCACAGTTCAAACTTCGCCGTTATTATCAAGAGCTTTACACACACACACACACACACACACACACACACACACACATATATATATATATATATATATATATATAATGGACTCTCCTGTCGGTTTCGACCTATGAGGATCTGACAGCTTAATTGATTCAGTTATGAAATTTTGTGCGATAATCTTAAGTGGCACTTAAGAAATTTATATATATATATATATATATATATATATAATGTGATAACTTTATAACTTTATATATAAATATATATATATAACTTATATATATATATTAACTTTATACTTACATATATATATATAAAGTGATAACTTGCAAACCCTAACCCTGGCAAAACGGAAGCCATATACTTTTTCAGAGACTTGGTCGTAAGAAGTAAAATGCTTAATCACTTCGGCACTGATTAAAACCTCGAATACATCGCCGAAAAGCTGTGGGAGACTGATAGGGCGATAGTTAGAGAGGTCAGGTTCTCCAGAGTTCTTAGAAACAGGAACTACAGGGGAGAACTTGAAAACAGGAAGCAGCGACGCAATAGGTGTCGAGTTTGAAGAGAACTGGACCCAGCTCGGGAGCGCAGCTGGAATCCTGTCTCCTCCACTCGCCTTATGGGAGTCTAATTTAGAAATTATGTCAGAGACCAGTGACAGGTTATGCGCATAGCACTCAGTAGAGCTTCAGCTCTAGAGGGGAAATGAGGTTTGTGTACACCAAATGAGTTGAGTATATATATATATATATATATAGTTTATGCAAACTTAGGTAATCCGTATGGGTAGATCTGAGAAGGATGATATCCAGAGAGCTCAATGTAAAATTCAGAGCAGATATGTTTGAATAAAAGACAGACCACGTTAAGATTCCATGTAATAAGCTATTTCACCATAACCCCTTTAACAGGGTTCTGGATCATCAGACTTTACTTTCAAAAGCTGAAATGAAAAATGAAAAGAAATTCACACGTTTTTTACGGACCTCATCAAGTATACGTAAAGTTAACGAAGTGAGGAAGTGAGGTGGGAGAGAGGATATGAGTGTGTCATATGTATCATTTTAGTTTCCTATTTTAACTATTAGATAGGTACTTATATGTTTTGCCATAAATATGAAAGATCGGGTAATATTATATGTGTAAAGATATAGATAATGTAATTAAATACTGAGATAGTCTTCGAACGCAACTTTTGAACAAGATTTAATTGAGTTAATTAAGAAAATATCCTTCCAGAAAAAATACAACCCATTCCAATCCAAACTCAAAAGACATCACAAATATAAAAAATTCAAAAAAACTATGGATCAGAGCTGACAAATCTAAAAATATTTACAAAATTAATCCCTCGGAATACAACCATCTGATTCAAAATAAAGTCTCTGGTTCTTATAAGAAAGACAACAATTCTAAACACTTATCCTCCATACACAAAGAAACTGCGAAATTAGCATTTAAATATAATATTGCTGATAGAATCGGTACAACTCATCTAAAAGACGCCTACCTACTTCTTAAAGACCACAAACCTAACTTTCAGAATAATCTACAGTCCAGACTAATAAATCCCTCCAAATCAGAGTTAGGAATAATTTTCTAAAACATCCTAAAAAGAATAAACACATCTATAATTAAAAATACCCGTTAAACCTTTGGAAAGATTCATCGGACACCATTAACTGGTTCCAAAAAAAAAAGAATAAAAATAATACTACTTTTATACAACTTGATATCATCTTTTATTCAAACAAATATATATATATATATATATATATATATATATATATATATATATATATATAAGTGCTGAAAAGAAATACCAAATCCAATTATGATCTTTAGACAAGCAAATTTGAATTCCAGCGATACGTGGCTGTGAACCTTTCAGTACCCTTGTAATCTGTGTATATATAATGTGCTTAAAGAATGACACATACACGAATGTCAGACCAAGAAACCCTTTTCATCAAAATTCTGATGTTTGATCTTTTCATCAGCTTTTAGAAAATGAATTTGGCCGGAAATTTTTCTGCACCTCCTCATATTCTAATGTGTGTATGTATTCAGAAAAAATAATTGTATTCTCCAAGTTGAGTTGTAAAATATGGCGGAGTTTTCTCGATAAGCAATCCGATAATTTCTTTATTCATTCATTTTCACGTCGAATGATATTTCGGAAATTATTCAGGCTGAGTCTGTAGACTTTTGTTAATGGAATCAAACTGTGGATTATCTTTGTAGAAAGTCTTGCATTGTCGAGAAGTGATAATCAGTCAGGCTTCAGTGGTTGGCTATCGATTTCTTAGCTCAATATTGTCTAAAGACATTTGTCCGAATTCTTTGCATAAAAAAGCATATCTTATGATGAGCCGGGAAAATTGTTGCGATATACCATAAGTATATTATAAGTATTTTATGAATTTAACATAAATATATTCATAGATATATATGCATAGTCAGTCAACATGTTTGTGGCTGAGGAGACCAACTCTCGAAAAACAGATACAGCCACATTTATCACACGAGCGAGGCTCGTTTTGCACTTCATTTCGGAAGAAGGTTGATGTGTTCTATATATCTATCAGCTCGTTTCAGGCCAGTGTAAGCAACTCTGCTGGTCTTTAAAATCGTCGCTATGCTACAAACAACGTCAGGCAGACCGTATATTCAACTGTAGATCTACGTCAAGTGTAAAAAGTTGGAAGTCTTTGAAACGTTTGACTACATCGGTAGCACACTAGGTGCTGCATCCCGTCCTGACATAGACGATCATGGCGCCCCACAACTTCTATCTCGTGTAGCTCTTAGCAGTTTTTGCTAACACTCTCGCTAACCCTTAACACTGGCTCGTCAAGTAATTGGCTCACTGCCTTCCCGTATTCTTCTTGCTCTCGATATGCCCCGTGAGTGTTATGTTTTCCAAACTCTTCTTCCTCATTATGTGTCTAAGGAATTTCAGTTGTCTCTTTCTGATTATAGGTGTGCCTATCGTTGCCATTTTCATTTTTCTCCGTCCATGGAATTTTCCGTATCCTTCTGTAGAACCACATTTCTTCTGCCTCTAGTTTTTTACTCGTCCTTGGTGAAATTGTTCAAAATTCACTGCCATATTTTCTTGCTTTGAACATTTCTGCCACATCTGATCTGGTGATCCTACTATATATTTTGAGATTCTTGATAAAATCCAAAGAAGAATCTGCAATATTATTGGCTCTAACCCTGCATCACGGCTTCATTCACCTTCCCCACTACCGTACCATAGCTTTCCTGTGTCTTTTCTATAAATACTTTCATAGTAATTAACGTTCCTCTATGGAAGCTAAACTCTATGAATTTAACCGTCGTACTAGATTGGCGGTAAGGTCGCATCATTTTATAGTCGAAATAGTAGATATAACCGTAAGTTCTATGTTAATAGTTCCTTCTCTCTCACATCTCTCTTATGGAACTCTCTTCCGGCTTCTTATTTCCCAGTCATCATCAAATATTTAATTGCAATGCTATTTTCTATCTTCTTAAATTCCTTTACTGTTATCTCTCCTTAATAGTGCGTTTTTCTCATATTGTCTAACACCCAGTAACCCCTTGCGTCTTAGTATCTGTGCTGTCTTCTCTTGTAATATATATATATATATATATATATATATATATATATATATATATATATATATATGTGTGTGTGTGTGTAACTGTCCGGATTTCAGTACTCGGTGGTGGATGGGCACTGTTGATGAGTCCCAAATATAGGACGAAACGGTCGTCCAGTGTTTTCTGCATTTTGTTGAGGTTTCTTCTAGAATCGATAAATTACTTAATTATAATTATCTTAAATCCTCCTAATAATTTCTATCACTTGTATATCCTTGCTTGAACCGGCTTCTAATGCTCTGGATGGAGCTACTTGGGGATAGCAGTTGTGGCTCGTGGGGGTACAGTCCTATGGGTAAGGGAAACTCGGATTAGTTCCACCACGGAATATGTGATCGAGTAGCGCTATATCGAGTCTGATTCGCTATTTCTTCGTCACCGAGACCTGGTGGTACAGTTGGGATGACATTTGCCTGGTAACAATTCTCGGTAGTGGATGCGCACTGTGTCCAAAATATTGGACGAAACGGCCGACCGCTGCTTTCTGTTGAGGTTACTTCTAGACTCGATGAATTACTTAATTATATATATATATACCACCTCTCTGTTGATTTAAATTTATTGTGTTGGTTTTGAGTATAGTAATTTTGGTTTCTAGAAGACATATGTATATCTATCTATCTATCTATCTATCTATCTATCTATATGTAACTATGTATATTTATGTGTAGACATTTGTGTGCACAAATTAGTTTTTTAAATTAAGTCTATGTATTTTTTCACTAATCTATGTCTGAATATAAACGTTTGTATTTGTTGTATATTTTAGTCATAGTCCAGCAAACTGAACCCGTTCGTATTTTTTTAGAAGGTGTTATTTGATTTGAAGATAAGGCCATTGTATATATATTTTCTAGTTACAATTTTGAATAGAAAGTGCAAACTACTTGCGTTGGGGACGTTCACACGAACTTTCAACAAAGAAGCATTTTGTTTGAATAGAGACAAAGGAAATACCCAAAATCAAAAGAATTCTTTCAAATAATGTCTTGGATTAAAAGAAAGTAATCAAATCAGATAGAAAAGAAAGTAAGGCCAAACTTAGTTATATCTATCTATCTATCTATCTATCTATCTATCTATCTATCTATCTATCTATCTATCTATCTATCTATCTATCTCAGTTTGTTCATCTATCTATCTATCAATCTCAGTTCTATCTCAGTCTATCATTTATTCATCTATCTATCTATCTATCTATCTATCTCAGTTTGTTCTATCTATCTATCTATCTCAGTTTGTTCATCTATCTATCTATCTATCTATCTATCTATCTATCTATCTATCTATCTATCTATCTATCTCAGTTTGTTCTATCTATCTATCTATCTATCTATCTATCTATCTATCTATCTATCTATCTCAGTTTGTTCATCTATCTATCTATCAATCTCAGTTCTATCTATCTATCTATCTCAGTTTGTTCATCTATCTATCTATCTATCTATCTATCTATCTATCTATCTATCTATCTATCTCAGTTTGTTCTATCTATCTATCTATCTATCTATCTATCTATCTATCTATCTATCTATCTATCTCAGTTTGTTCATCTATCTATCTATCTATCTATCTATCTATCTATCTTAAAAAATTAATCTCCGAAAAATATACTTATAGGATCAGACGGGATGTTCCTGAAAATATTTTCTTCTAACCTACCCCATATTATTTTTATGTTTCGCTACTGAAATATTTTTAATCATGTCACACCAAGCATGGTGATAGCACCACTATGACGCGATGGGTTACTGAGAGAAAATTAGAAATTTTTAGTGAGAAAGAACAATAACTGAACAGGTTTTAGGAAGACAGAAGATGGCAACTGATGTCTGATCTTTGAAGATCAGATATGCCAGAGAGGAAAGAAACCCCTGGGGGTGATTACCACGGGCGAGAAAAGAAATTATTAGAATAGAACTTACGGTTGTATCTAGCTATTTAAACAGTAAAACGATGAGACCTAACAGCCAATCTAGTATTACGCTTAAATTCACACTGACGAGGTAAATTAGAACAATTGCTACGAAAATATTTATAGAAAAGACACAGGAGCCATGTTACAGCGGTAGGTAAGTGATTGAAGTTGAGATGCCATATATATATATATATATATATATATATATATATATATGGTTCTGTAGATCTTGAATAAACACAAAATTCATCAACCAATAGAAATTGGCTGGATGCTCTAACACTATTCCCATAAATATATTACCATAATCAACCTAAAACCTTGTTTGCTTATTGAAATATATTTTCCGGAGTTACTTTTAATCTTTTCTTAAACACATATAAGGACATAAAGTTTTCTGTGAAATAATGAACAATATTTATTTCATATAAAGGTCTTTTTGCTGGTAACAAAAAAATCACATTCGTCTGTGCAATTCTTGAAACAATGTTTTATTAAGAGTAAAAATTGCAAGCACTTCAATTGTAGGGTGTTTCACTTCTTGTGAAATATGGTTCATATATATACATACACTCTTGTGCAAATTAATTCGAACAACTGTTTTAGTTTCCTTTCTTTCATCATACGGTCAGTTTTCGACCCACTGGAGTCACAGGGCTTAATCAATTTCCATATTTTGCATAGATTAGATCATTGAATATATTTTCGGGGTGTATGATGAAATTTGTTTGGCCTTGAAAAATATTGCATCATCCGTGATTGCTTCAGATTTTTATCACGCACAGACGCTATTGTCTCGACTGTCGATTAGTTGTCCTACGACCATTGTTTGCAATGGACGTTACTCCAAGGAATCGTATGAAAATTTTAACGCTGCACGAACAATGGCAAGACTTACCAGTGAGCAAAATCAAAGTACTATCGAATGATTTAAATCCAATCGAGAATCTGTGGTCAAACAGTAAGGAAATACTTCGTGGAATGGACATACGAAGTACTAATATGTGAACTGGGTCATGTTTCAGTGGAAAAATACGAAAAAAACAAGTAAATGATAACGCAATTATTCATTTTGTTTCAATTAATTTGCACAAGGGTGTAAATCTATCTATCTATCTATCTATCTATCTATCTATCTATCTATCTATTCCAATCTGTTCAATATCTATCTATCTATCTATCTATCTATCTATCTATCTATTAACATTATTACCAACTATAAACACAAGCCTAAAACATTACATTACATCACCATCTTACTTAAAGAATCTAACTTATGTCTATCAAATATAAAGAATACATTCTTAAACAGGGAAGCCATAAACTAGGACCCTGCGACTCCCTGCTGCGAGGCTTGGTCGCACAAAGGTACAAATAAAAAGCCCAACTAGACAAAAACACGCACACAATTACAAATACACATTACCTCCGTTACTAACTGAGGCATACACAAACCTACATACACATAGAATTATCCAAGGTTTTAATACACGTGAAACGTGTTTGACTAATGAGAACTGACCCAAACATAATTGAAAATATCAGTGTTTTCTGTATTTTTGTCTGTTTTCTCTCAATCTCTGACGAAGCTTTAATAAATGTGAAACATGTTAGATTGATATACGTTTTCTATCTGTTCTTTTATTTTATCATCCTGTCGGATTCCGATCCATATTCGATCTGCATTTGATCTTCAACTCACACACACACACACACACACACACATATATATATATATATATATATTATATATATATATATATATATTTATATATAATTTTATCTGGAGGTTATTTGACAGTATCTGTGTCAAAAGTTATATATTTTATAACAAAGAAAAAGAAACGCTTACTTCGTTTTGTTAAAGACTGAACATCAAGATGAGATATTATTCCCATGTTGATTTTATGGGCCTACTCTTCCATTGTTGTAACCTAGAAAAGGTTACTGAATGAGGAATAACTAAAACAGAGGTTGGAAATGAAACATCAACAAAATACAATACTCGCCAGCGGTGTCAAGTAGGTAAACCACAGCTAGTGGTGGACTACTTAGACAGCATATTACGCCCACTTACAATAGTGTCCAACGTATTTATAAGAATTGGGACATACCCATTAGTATTCATAGGTACGGTATATAACAGTTTATTATTAGCAGATCCGGTCTTCTGTCCTGGACTGGGGGGTCCAGTTGAATTTCAAAGACCTACGAGATTTTTATTACAATTAGTATTCATGCAGCTACTACTAAAACTTTCGATAACTTTTTTACGTTTTTCTTATGTAAAATAATATTACTTATTACTCTCTTATTCTCACAACTGCAACCATAAGTTATCTATTATTATTATTATTATTATTATTATTATTATTATTATTATTATCTTAGGTAATATCCTGTAAACAAGATACATTTGAACATGATCGCCATTTTTATATACCAGGGAGCAATAATCGAAAGGTTGCTCATTCTGTGGCAGCCATTTATATCGATATTAAAGGTTAAAAAGAATATAAAACATCAACAAAAACACAATACTCCCCAGTGGCGTGAAGTAGATAAACCACTGCTAATGGTGGATTACTTAGACTTATTATTTACCCGCCTCCCTACGAGGTAGGATGCGGCACAAGACCAAATTTAATGTGGGGTAAAATTGCCTGTAAATCCCGCATACACGGGATCGGGTATCTGTCTACCTCCCCGGACGAGACTCTGCCCTTCGGCAAAGCCTCGTCCCGGTTCTTCTCTGCCCGAAGGCAGATAGTTCGACACGGCAAGAGTTTCCCACGCTGACAGCTCACGCTGCCAGTATAGACAGCATATACCCCCCCACTTACAATAGTGTCCAACATATTTATGAGGATTGGGACATACCCATTGTGGTTCATAGGTAAGGTATATATATAACATCCATGTTGGTTGAATAAGGCTTGTTGGAAGAGAGCAGTTAAAGATTTTCCCTCAGTAGGTTGCCAATCCTTTCTGTGGTAGACTAGATGCAATAATGATACATACAAGTATTAATAAAGGGACACCTCGGCGTGGTGTAATGGTTAGCAAGCTTGTCCCGCTAGAACATATTACAACTAAGTAGTGAGTTCGATCCTCACTGGGTGTTCCATGCTTCCGGCCTTGTGCCACATTTAAGCAGCGCTTAGAAAATCACTACAATTATTAATAAAGGATAATTAGTATATTTCTTACAAATGTAATTGTGAGTTGGAAATATGAATAAAATCTGACTGAATAATAACAAGTAGAAAATCTTTATATATGTGACTTTTTTTTTTTTAAGTATTTCACCCCAAGCAAGGCGGGAAGCCACTGAGACGCAAGGGGTTACAGAAGATTTGGAGCAAGATCAGATAGGAGTGATAGAGGAAAGGATGAGGAGAAAGATAGTGGATAGATCAATGCAACTGGAGGCATGTTTCATTATTTACTTAGCTTTGGATTCAGATTTATATTTAGTCATATTTCAAATTTTATGTTGTTTCGTTTCATTTGTTGTGTAGATGTCACGTGTGTATATTAGTGTTGATATAGACATAAACACCAATGCCACTATACACGTGATGACTTTCTACCTGAACCTTATTTATTCAGATATTAAAACCATAGTAAGCATTTGCAGATAAAACTAAAAAATATTAAAATATTTTAAATCTCAGACGAAAAATAGTTGAGAATTTGTCATTAATAATAATAAAAAATATAATATTATTATTATTATTATTATTATTATTATTAATAATAATAATAATAATAATAATAATAATAAATCAAATTAGATGCTAAGTCCAAAGGAAATAATTTTGGAAAAAAATAAAGAAAAAACAAAAGAAAACAGTCAGACAGAAAGCGGAAGTTGATGTAAACCACGTGACAACATTTCTTTTGAGACCCACCGTTAGCTCAGACTGTCCCATCAACGGGGACTTTCCCGTCCGGCTCTGATCCAACTGCCAATCGCTGACAACGCTCAGAACTTGAGGTTTTGTGGGATCAACCAATCGGAACGACGAGATGTTGACCCCATGGTGCGTAAACTGTTTCAACTCGTCGTAACGTATATCCTGTTGAAAGAGAGAAAAAAAAAGAGTAGAAAAACAGTGATTAGAAAAGTAATTGTTAAATTAGCTTCACAATCTTTACAATATTAAACGCCAGAAAAAAAATGGATTTAAATAAAAAAAAGCAAAAAAAAAAAGAAAAAAGAAAACAACAAAAAACAAAACAACAACAACAACAAAAAAAAAACAAAAACAGAAAAAAAAACTTGGGCTTATCGCTTCTCTATTATTTAAGAAACATCTTTACCAAGCAACTATGCAGGGGGGGGGGACGGTATGAGTTATCGGTACAGAAACTGGAATCGGCAGCTTCAGTTCATATTTCAGCCTAGTCTATCGTGTCCATTTCTGCATGAATGCTCTTGAGAAATGCATGTCCATCTCTTCCTACACCTGGTTTCTCGAACCTTGCGTGGCAACCGGTCAAAGAAAAATAAAAACTCCAAACCGAAAAGAAGACAACGGAATACCACACTACAATATATTCTAGAAAGCCACGGCATTTTATAGATATTAAAAAAAGAAGATGTGGAGACCTAAGAATAAAAATACCATAAAATAATGCCTTGGATGACAGCCAATCGAAGAGAAGCTACTACTCTAGAGAAGGCAACGGGAAACCACTCTACTATCTTTCTCAAAAAGTTATGGTAATTCATAAATATTTAAGAAATTAAAGCTATGGGGAGACCTGATTGCCTATGCCCCGAATGGCTATTGAATTTAAAAAAAAAACAAATAAAAAATAATGAGGCTTGTCACTTACCCGTTGAAATTGCTCCAAAAATTCTAAATATTCTTTAAATGACATTCAGCATGATATTAATCCCTTAACAGATTAAAAGCCAAAGTTCAGAACACTGTTTCAAGAACACTTCATAAGCTTCCCCTGTTGGCTAAGATCGTCTCTAGTGTTGCAAGAGATTGATTTTCAAACGCCCGTACGAGCTATAACTTTGGATTGTAATTTTCAAGGTAGGCGTCCTTGACGCTCATTAGAAGCAAAGCAATCTTCATACTACTTTTTCTCCAACTTTAGTCTGGCATCGTACAAAACTGAACTTATATAATCGAAAGAACATTTGTGTTGGTAAATGGTTCCTGATATTTAAATAAAAAAGTTAACGGTTTATCGTCATTATTGTTATTTTGACAAATCTTTTCATTTTTAAGAGATTGTAGCGGCCTAAATCAACCCGTACATTTTTTTAAACTTTACGAATCTGTAAGCAAACGCAAAAGCAACAAGAGAACAACAAGATGGAACACAAAACGGTTTTATAACAACAAGATTAAAGTTAATTAAAGTGGATTAAAGTTTTAAAGAAGAAAGTGTGTTCTTGGATAGAAGATTGTAGCGGTATTGACGGCCTAAATCAACCCATACATTCTTTTTTACTTTACGAGTAAACGCAAAAGCAACAAGAGAAAGGAACACACACACACACACACACACACACACACACACACACACACACACACACACACACACACACACACACACAAATAAAATAAAATAAAAACAGTTTACGAGATTAATATTTATATATGTATAATAATGTACAAGCATAGGGGTTACTATTTTTGTTGGTGTTATGTCCCTTTGACTGAAGTTCTTACTAATGAAATATTTTTATCCGAGCTCATAAAAGTTGAATGAACTTGCCGCTCAAAATGTTCACTTTGAGAGAATTGAAAGAATTCTGTAAAGCTAAGATTATGATGATTAAACTTTTAGCTTTAGAAGAGTTCAAGGAGTGAATGTTCCGTAATGTTTGTAATTAAGTTTTCATTGCTTGTAGTTGAATATTCGTAATGTAATATTCGTAATGAAGTTTGAAAAGTTTCGTATGTTTGTAATGTACTTTGCAAAGTTTCGTACGCACGTGTATGTTTTCATAGCGTCCACCAGCAAGGGGTCGAGACGCGATCTTTTTTTACAACTACATTATTGTAGTGAGAGAAATCAAGGAGGAGGAAGAACGAATTCATGCCTGGTATTTATAATCAACTTAATCACGTGACAGGCTCGAAAGGCATTGATAGATTTTGGGCGGAATTATTTTTTAGTCAGGTCAAAAACTAGGTCGATGTTATTCGAACGTGGGTGTGAACATGATTTTAAATATTAAATAGCCAATCAGAAGTTGAGGTTTTCTGAAACTATGTATGAAGCTTTATAAGCTCTGTGATCCGCTTTTTGCAAAGAAATCGACATTGATAAAACAATGGTAGCGTAATGCTAAAAGGTTAAATTCTAGGGGATACAAACATGACCTGAGTTGTTCTAGTTATTATTCATAAAATACTGGCTATTGTTTGTTAAAAAATCACGAATATATTTGGAATGCTGATTAATAATGAACATGGCTATAATTTTTATATTTCTAATTAAATATATTTCTAATAAAAAAGCATTTTTCTAAAATGTTACAAATTGTTACATAATGTTGTTATGGTAAAACAGCGTTTGCTCGCTTTGAGTGGCGTCAAGCATTCATTGTGCTACTATAAAAAATAACAGAAATATATGATAAAATATAACTATAAGATGGTAAAAACCTAGTTAAAAATTAATAATAAAGAAAATAAGAGGTCTTTCGGAAGCAACATGCAACCCTTTAATATTAAGGAAAACAGCCTAATTAGGGCAATGGTTGAGGTCAAAGTACTTTTTTTTGGAACTCAACATACTTATCACTGCATTCTTCCCACTTTTTAAAAACAGTCTAGAAAGTTCTCTAGGGATTGCCATAAGCTGCTTAGATATGTTTTCCTTAATTCTGTCTACAAATTTGCCTTTCTATATTTTTTTTAGTTTTAGGAAAAACTAGAAGTCACGGGAAACCATTTGACCAGAAACAAATGATTTCTCGTGACTTCTAGTTTTTCCTAAAAAAAAAAAAAAAAAAAAAAAAATAGCGAAGGACGAAATCACCACCCGTATAAATTTGGCTAGAGATGCCTTTGTCCGTCTTCAAAAACGACTTTGGTTTCGCCAGGAGATAAGACGATCCACGAAGTTGCGAATTTACGAAGCCATGGTCAGAACAATTCTTCTCTATGGTTGTGAGACCTGGCCACTGCGCAGAGAGGATCTTCATAAGGTCTTCCATCACTACTGCCTCCGCCGTATCCTGCGCGTGCGCCTCTCCGACCGGATCCCCAACTCGTCCATCCGCGCCATATGCAACATTCTGGGCCTAGAAGAAACTCTGCTTAACAGGAGACTCCGGTGGTTCGGCCACGTGCTGCGGCGGCCTGGTGATGAGTTCGTCCGTAAACTGGTGGCGCCAAACGCACCCACTGGTTGGAGGAAGCGCCGAGGTGGTCATCTCAAGACGTGGCTCGCAACGGTCAAAGCAGATATAAAACTCATGTCCGGTCCTCGGGTTTTTGGGGTCCGACGCTGGAATCGCGAATGGTTCGATCATGCCGTCGATTCTGCTGCCGATCGACGGGGGTGGATGACCTTGACGCGCGATGCGATTAATTCAATTGGAGCCGGCTCAATCCACCCCGGGTGAATGCTGTTACAAGAGACGACAAGAAGACGGGAAACCATTTCTAGATTCTGAGAGGCTGCTATACCTGAGTGAATTGTGTGGAGTTACTCCACTTACTTTCCTAAAAAAACCGCCACTAGATGACACTTTCTGAAACTATACATATACTGCAATCATTCTCTTTCTCCTATTTCATCCAGAGTCGGTCAGATGTTGGTCGATCGCAGAGAATAGCGCTCAAACACCCCAGCTCTATTTCCTATTTTACTTAGACTCGCTTAGATGTAGTTCTATCGTAAAAAATGAGTTTCCCATTGGGAAACACACACACACACACACACACACACACACACACACACACACACACACACACACACACAAACGTGTACGTACGCAACTTCATTTTACTTCATTTTCTCTCGGACTCCTACACGTGTTTTACATACACGAAGAATTCACTGGTCTTTAAATGTTTTCATTATTTTGTCACATACATACAATATCATTGACTTTGTCGCTCGCTATAATGTAACTTTTGTCTTGTTAATAATACATTATCGTTTGTTTATATATATATATATATATATATATATTGGTTTTAGATATTTCTTTGTATTTTATTAGCCGGACACATATCTATGTCTGCCATTTTTGTTGTGGGATAAACATTCCAGGAGAAACGTGTTTTCCACCTAAACACCGTAAACGTATATACTCCCGTAACAGATGTTTTTACTGAGCATTCTGCACGTGATATAAAGATTGGTCGGTGCATTGTTATAATGATTCCTACCGACTGTGTAACACCACAGGAGAGTGTCTACTGATGTGCAATATGGTTCTCACTGAGTGGTTGATAAATTACATCAAGAACACCTAACAGCTTCTCGATACATACAATATTTCTGGATTTCTTTCGAGACACACGTTATAATTATCCTAAGAATTTAGGATAATTTAAAACTATTAGATATTCATTATTTCTGTGTTGTGAGTTCACTCCTTACTGGAGAGCCTAACTTAAATAATTTGGGCCTTCTTAATAGTTTCAGGGTTTGAGTATTTTCTGCCATCTTCTTTGTTCAAACCTAACTAAAAGACAAGATTTAAAATACAGATCTTAAAAACAGGAAAGTTCTTAGTTGGAATTTGCCAGAAACTGTTTTCTACTTATTTATTCTCGTTTGTAAATATAAAGACGTAGTTTGTTGCTGGAAAATTCCAATTTCGACACAAGATCAGAAAATAGAAGATCCAGTCAATATCGAAATATTCAATAACATCTAATCCTGAAGGGAATATTACATTTTTTATATTAGAAAGCTTTTACGGATCTTCATGCTTATGATTTATCGAAGTTTATTTAATTTGATAAATTAGAAATCTTTGAGGAGTTATCTCTTGTTATGGTACATCCAAGTATATTTAATGTATTATATAAAAAATGCTTTTATGAATAAACGTCTTTATAATATGTCCAAGTCTATTTGTTTGGTTGGAAAACTATTACGAATAATCATCGTTATGAGACGTCGAAAGTTTTTGTTTCATGAGGAATCCTCTTAATTCTAAATTTTTATAAACTAAGATATTTCTTATTATTTTAGATTTAAAGAATAAATAACTAATGTTTAATTCCCTCTGGTTGCTTTACGATGACTGCGACAAAACTTAGAATTAATTGCCTGACATATATTTAGTGATGTACTTTAATATTTATATACCTACTGGTAGTCCCAGGGATGCGGCTTCATCTAAAACTAGTCATAATCAGTAGTACCTTGAGATCTTTCATCTGTGGGCATTACTTTTGCAGAGTTGCTATATTATTGATTCATGTCGTTTACGAAGCAGTCAAAGCTGCCGATATTAATTTAGCCTAAAGGAATTTTACAAAAAGCTACTTTTTAAAACGTCAAATACGCCTCAGATTCTGTTGTGTAGATCGTGAAATTCTGCATTTGAAACATGAATTATTTGAATGCCAACTGCAGATCAAAATCTTACTGCTGGGTACTAAGCTAATATGATAATAATTATCCATAAGAATTTCACGGATATATTTAAATTCATGGGATGATGATGTTGAGTACTGAGCATGCTCTGTGTTACCATAGTAACGGAATTTTATATTTTTAATTTATTATTTTTAAAAAAAATTATATACCTGGAAATTTTTTTGTTTTTTTTTTTAAATTTATGTTATGGTAACATGACGTTTGCGTTGAGTGGCTGTGAGCATTACTTGTGATAATATAATGACATATTTTTTCATTATTCAGCAGTAATTAAACCAGGTTTCTAAATATAATCTGGTGGGCGATTTGTATGAATTTTGGGGGGAAATACTGCACACAAAAGCGCAGTTGAAAGCATGACGATAATGCTAATGATATTAACCGTTTCTTTATAGGGAAACATTCGGCGTTCAGTGAACAAACAGCCAATGCTTCTCAAGTTAAACTTTTCTTCACTCCCTGGTCATCAGGCTGGAATCAAAGGGGAATTTCCGGGAAAAAAGTTGTACCACTTTCATGCTATTAAAGAGAGGGTATCGGTATTAATACCGATGTCAGTGCAATTGACGGTTGCGAAGGGGTGGGAATGAGGGGTTGTCTGAGCTATTTTTAGACCTGGCCCGGATGCACTGGGTCGGATTCCCCGCATTAAATTAACCTTGTGTTTGTATCCTGTCAGCGTAGGGCGACAAGTAAATTCTGAATGTGGTATCTGTTCTTTTCATCTTTAATGTTAACATTCATATTCTTATAAGGAAACATTGGGCATTTGTTGACCGAGTAGCCAGTGTTACTCAAGTGAAGCTTTTCTTCCCTCCCTGGCCAACGGGCTGGGATCAAAGTTAGTTTATGCCCTAGGGGCGGATAAACTATATTTTATCTCTCAATTGTGTCTCTGTCTTCGGACAGTGCGCAACTCAGTTTTCTCTCTTCGGACAGAGCCCAACTGAAAATATTACTGAGAGGTGCTCGACCTCGAGTAACAGATTCCACCGGCAGTACCTCCCTTATTTCACTAAAGAGGGGGAATCGGTAGTAATACCGATACCAGTGCAACCGACGTATGCAGCGGCTGGGCTATTTGGGGACTTGACCCTGGTGTACGCATTCGGGCTCCATACATTAAAATGAACTTGTGGTACATCCTGCCAGCAAGTAAATAATTAATTGTAGTATCTGTTCTGACTATCAGGCAAAAATGACAGCATAAAATCATTTCTCATCTTTAATGGTAATGGAAATTCGTTTCCATAAAAAACCCAAAACATTCGGCTTTCATTGACGTGCTTCTGTCGGTTGAAATATATAAACGCTTTTTATTAAAACAATTTTTCGTCAAAATAGATTCCTCAGATGTAACTAGTTGTTATTATTTTTTTTATTACTGAAGCGGGCTTCCATCCTAACCTTTTGGGCGAAGTGGTGAAGAACGTCAACATTTTGATTATGTCATTACATTCTCTTCGAGACAATTGTGGTATCCATTTTAGTTGTTGCTGTTTTACAAAGTCCTTCAGTGATTTAGTTTCTGTTATCTGGTACAGTTCTGTGTTTGTGATTCTGTAGCACCAGACCTAAGCGAAGTATTCCACAAGCAGATCACCCATAGTTTTGTACTTCCAAACCTAAGTGAAGTATTCCACAAGCAGATCACCTGTAGCTGTGTGCTTCCAAACCTAAGTGAGGTATTCCACAAGCAGATCAGCCATAGCTGTGTGCTTCCAAACCTAAGTGAGGTATTCTACAAGTTGATCACCCATAGCTGTGAGCTTCCAAACCTAAGTAAGGTATTCCAAAAGCTATTTACCAAAAGCTGTGTGTTTCCAAACTTAAGCGAGGTATTCCACAAGCTTATCTCCCATATCGCTCCAGGGCAATGTCGATTGTTTGTAATTAGTTACAGAATTAGTTGACTGTCTCTTGAAGAATCGTGTTAAGCATTTGATTTACTTGTGTTTAGGCTTTAGAAAAATCTTACTTTCTCGGTGAATGAGCAGTGTTATTCGACAAGTAGAATGTTAACCAATTTAAGATTACAAGTTCCCATTTGATACCAAAAGTCTTCTCCTTGAGCGACTTCTTAAATTCTGGGGCAGAAATTTAATTGGTTAGGTATCTAAATTTTAATTGCAATTACCGACTTCGTAGTGATCACAACTGAAAACTTTTATTACAGAAGGAACGCATTTATAAAGGTTGTTCCAATAACTTGGACCGATTTTAAATGTGAATTATGTTTAAAATCTGTCAAAGTTATTGGAACACCATATAAATATTATTTCATATACATGCTACTATACTATAGTGATCCGAATAGAGAAATAGTATAGTGAATAGAGTAGAGAATAACGGTCTGTATAGTAATAAAGGATAGAATAGAAATAGCGATCCGTATAGTAATAGAGTATAGAATAGAAATAGCGATCCGAATAGTAATAGAGGATAGAATAGAAATAGCGATCCGTATAGTAATAGAGGATAGAATAGAAATGGCGATCCGTATAGTAATAGAGGATAGAATAGAAATGGTGATCCGAATAGTACTAGAGGATAGAATAGAAATGGCGATCCGTATAGTTATAGAGGATAGAATATAAAAGAAGGCATGAACTTGTGGTAAAAGTTCTATGGTAAATTTGCTTTTTAACGCCTAAACGCCCGCGCGCTAAATAGCTCTTAAAATTTTCCCAAATCGTCATAATTCCGTGTAAATATACACGCTAAACTAGAATTAACAATTAAATTATGAAGAAACCCACCGTTTTGGAATTATCGACAAGAAAAAATCGAAATTCTTGTTGGTCATTCGTCCACCATTACTGCCATAATGTTTAGTAATTTACTGCGGGATACATCCGGTGGCGAAAGCAGAAATTTTGGCCTATTTACTTCTTTTACAGACTTTCAGTGCAAAAAATCACTACGGATTATCGTAAAGCATTTTTTTTTATAAGTGTAGTTTTGTTTATAACAGAAAACTTTAAACAAACACAAATTCAATAATACAATAAAACCTTTAAGCATTTTTCATATTTTAAACTTGTTAAAGTAAAAACGAAATAAGAGTTCATTGTATTATCTATTTTTTTTTAATTTGTCCCTTTTTCTACACAGAAAGAGCTTACCCCAACCCCTAACTCTAACACCTAACACTAAACTTAATCCATAAATATACAAAATAAAATTGCAAAATAAAATAAAATGTTAGAAATGAAATACGGGTTTAGTGTATTATTTAATGGGTTCTTTTTTAATTTGTCCGCTTTCAATTAAAAAAAAGAAGAAGCTTTATTGTATTATTTAATGGGTTCTTTTTTAATTTGTCCGCTTTCAATTAAAAAAAGAAGAAGCTTTATTGTATTATTTAATTGGTTCTTTTCATTTGTCATTACTTTACGGTAGTGCGTAGTGATTTTTGCACCAAAAGTCTGTAAAAGAAGTAAATAGGCCAAAATTTCTGCTTTCGCCGCCGGATGTATCCCGCAGTAAATGACTAAACGTTATGGCAGTAATGGTGGATGAATGACCAACAAGAAGTCCGATTTTTTCTTGTCGATAACTCCAAAACGGTAGGTTTTTTCATAATTTAATTGTTAATTCGAGTTCAGCATGTACATTTGCACGGAATTATGACGATTTTGGAAAAATTTTAAAAAGCAAATTTACCAGTTCTTTTCTGAAAGTACAACTGTAGTCGACGACAATTCAATTCGATCAATGTTCGGCAATAATTCCTGCAACATAAACTTTTTCCACGTAAACTTTTCTGAGTTCGACCATCTCCAGCCTTCAGGATGTGAGATAAGAATTGGAGACGGAAGAATCTGGCAGGCACAGAAATGTAGCTGCAGGGAAAATAAAATAAAAAAAAACGACAGAAGATCTGATATAGAGAAAAATGCCACCCAAAAAGTATGCAAAATATCCAGAAACAGAAACATTTCGTTAGAAACAAAGAAAAAAATTCCTCGCTGCTGTGTAACGGAATCCTCCCCATATAGCAGAAAAATGCCGGACCATTTATTCATTGATGACGAAAAACAAAACAAAACAAAAAAAGACGGAGCTAAGAGAGAGAAATGTTTCTACATAAGGATGCCTAAAATCACATGGATCAAAAGTGAGGACGTTTTTAGGAAAATACAAAAGACAAAACAAAAAAAAACCCTTTCGACTCAGAATCAGAAAGAGGCAGTTGAAATTTCTGAGGTAATGAGGAAAGACGGCTTGGAGAATTTAGCACTTACATGACAGCCTAAACCCCAGAGAAACAAAGGAAAACCTTGAATGAGAAGGCTTGTGTAAATAGCTGTCTGAACAGGAATTACGTGGGAGACTATGAAGGCAAAAGTTGGTGAGAGCTACAAAGGATAAGAAGTTGTGGAGAGCCATGACCGCCGAACGAAAAAGAAATATGTCCCATAAAAGAAAAGTATAGTCCTATTTTAAGTTTAGAACAGCCTCTCGTAATAAAAAAAAAAGGTAGTCAATAAAACTCGGCAGGTTGTTCCCTTGGGAAGAGTAGATGCCTTCAAAGAAATAAACGTTGCAAGTAAAAGCCCTGATCTTGCTGAGAATGAGCCATAGTTCCCCCCCATCAACCGTTTTCAATAGCTAAATCACGTTGCCTAGTGTTACATTTTGCTGCTTATTTCTGAATAGAAGATTTTCTCGCGTTTTCTCAGCCAATTTTCAGTTGTCAGTAATTGCTTTTATTCAACCGTAACAAAGAACTACGAGTGGGATGAACCTTCTTTTGCGGAAGTCAGGCAATATCAAGTTCATTAATTCGACCGGCTTTGCAAATGAAATTCCCGAAAGTATCCCAGGTCGAGCCAAATTCCTTGTATGTTCCGCTTGCAATGGCGGTCGGCATCGGAAAACACGGCATCGGAAAATCAATGTGATAAGGAAGCCATTTTACTGCATGTCTCTCCTTTCAGAATATAGTCCATTGCTCCAATCCTGTGCGGGCTATATATTCTAAATTAAGTTACACATTTTTCATGGTTATCTGCGCACTGTAGCGCCTTTGTTTTCTGTTGGGAGTTTTTTCCCGTTACCAAAGCTGCTGTTGTTTCAAGCCATACCCTGGCTGATCTGGTAAAAATGTTGCAAAAAGACGATGAAGATTAAAGCCTGTTGTGTGGTTGAGATAACTGTGTATTTCTTATCGGGACAGAAACTGGCGTTCGAAACCAGGTGAAAGGGTTTTATATGCGGATTCTGAAGCCGGATAAGCAGACCCTATACCACAGTGAAGTTTGACGCAGCAAAATAAGCTAATAGTATTAAGATAAAAATAGAGCTCATTTCTACATGACTTGCATGTTGTAAAATATCTTATTCCTGTATTTCTATTAAGAAAGAGGTTTCCCCAGTCTGAAAAAGATTTAGCTTTTCAGCATGCAGTGTTTTGGCCTCAGATTGTTCCACTCTCTGTCGATCTCTGTCGCTCTCTCTGTCTCTTTCCTATCCAGTCTCTTTATACAAAAATGGAAAGTGGAATCAGCAAACCAAGTGGAATCAGCAAACCAAGTGAAATCAGCAAACCAAGTGAAATCAGCAAACCAAGTCCAAATTCTGGTCGAGTTTGTTACATTTACTTTTGTACAAAATGCCATGGGAAAAGGCAGGAATCCATCCCTTCACCCCTCAGCTATGGGTTAAATAGAAGAGTAGACTGGATTCTGTAGACTTGGGCGTCAAGCAGTCTTGGAGAAGAACGACTTTGAATTCAGACTAAAGTGATAACATTCGCACAGATGCCCTTGGGAAGCATCTGAATCCATATTCCCCCAAAATATGGATTAAATAACAAGGTAGAATAGTCTCTCTAGACATTGCTGGCCTACTAAGAGATGGACTAGTGTCAATTACAAACGCTGGAGAAGGCAACGGGATGCCAATCTGTTATCCTTCCTAAGAACGCAAGGCAATTCACAGATAATACTGAAAAGAAATCTGTGGAGAGCCACGATCGCATACGTCCTGAAGGGACATGGCAACGCACGCGATACACATACACACACACACACATGTATAATTAAAATTTGTACTAAAAATAAATATACACTTTTCCTCATCGTTCGATAAACCACAAATGTATATTTATTTTTTGTACACACACACACACACACACACACACACACACACACACACACACACACACACTTATATATATTTCGCAGTGTGCGTCAAAGTCCGAAGCTCAGGCATAGACAGTACACTAGTTATCGAGTTCCGATAAAAAAAGTATCGGGATTGGTGCTATAAAAAGAAAACTATAGCACATATCAATTCGGCATTTAATCTCCTTCGAAGTAGTCTATTTCGGAAACCACAGATTTTACCCAGCGTCTTTTCTGTTGATGGAAGCATTCCTGGAACTCCTTATTTGGTATAGAGAACTGCTGCCTCGTCACATTCTCTTGAATGTCATCGACGTCTTGAAATCTTGTTCTTTAGAAATAGGATTTGATTTTTGAAATGGACAAAGTCGCAAGGGGCATGTTTCTAAGAATACGCTGGTTCTCGGACCTGGGGTATGTTGTGTTTGCCCAAAACTACAGCACAAGCCATAACTATAGGTGTAACCTCTTCTGTGTGGTGGGACGACCGCACTCTACACACTTTCCTTCTAAGCACTATTATAAGCAACAGAAGTAAGCAAGAACGTTACAACGTAGTGTGTACGTGCGACGGGGTTCAATGGTAAACTGTACCAGGCGGCTTCACTCGGCGTACTTTAGCTCTGATACTATGACAACGGCCCCGATACTTTTGGCTCAGATCTCGTATGTGTTATTACATTACAAGATAAGAATGTTAACGTGAGTGTTTGTCATTGTGTGTCCCTTCTTCTGCTTGAGTGCACATTTACGTGTATATATGTTTGAATGAGTTGGCCTATATATATATATATGTACGTAAATCGATATGCCCGTAGCACAAAGCCGAAATAAGGATTTATTTTAGACCACATTTATTTTTCAACGAAGTCTCTTCACGCCAAGACATTCAACACAATGTTTCACGCTTATGCGCATATATCGTAGATTATATAATGGAAATTTCAGATTAAAAATCAGCTATGTTAGACGACGGAAATATTTATCCACTCTCATATATACATACATAAATTCCTTGAAATATCTGCAGTATTTGCGGTTATGTGAAAATTTTCATCTTACAGGTAAATGCAGTGAACTCAATCTTCAGAAAGAGCTCCATTATTTTAACTTTATACCAGATTTAGCAAACATTATTTAAGTCAACTAACATTGAATCCTTTTAGCAAAGAACTATAGTTAACCCACTACTGAAGTAGTCCTCACTGGCGCTCTCATTATTACGGCCTTATACCATAGAATAAATTCAGCATATAACCTACAATATAAATATCGATGGATATAATTATACGTATATGGGCCCATTGCCGTTCGCTTCCCAATCATAAGACCCGGGTCTGGAGATGCAATCACAGCGTACGACACCTTCGGAAAGTGTTTCAGTTCTCTATCACGGGCTGATCCAAGTCTTGTAAGTTAAATTGGGTATGTGGAAATATTCGGAAGCCGTTGATGGTTGTGCTAGCACGAAGTCACAAGTCATCGTGACCGAGGGTTTTAACGTACTCGTATTGTTCAAGCTGCTGATCATGACAGATTTTGTGAGCTCTCCCAGAATCTGTAACTAAGGCTCGCTCAGCATAGACGCAGTATGAATCACAGGTGGGTTATTTTGAAAAAATACAAATTTGCCTGAGCCGTCTTTGCGACTGGTGTACAAAGACAACGAGCGTTGCCGACCATTAGATCTGTATGTGCGCACGTGTGCATGTACACCTGTAATCAAAAAGCATTTGCATTTACACCAGAAGATTTTCAGTACAGCTTACATAGCAAGACATTTAACCTAATGCTTCCACAGAAATTACGGACATTGAATATTATTCCATGACAATTTCAAATCAGAATTTAATCAATAATTGTGTCAGGCTACGGACTTAATAATTTACGCTCGTATTTTTAAACATTAAAAGATATAGGAGATTTTTGTTATTTACCTTATCGGGAGACCCGTAACCCATTAGGGACATAGGGATATCAGGTTCACTTCAGCCGAGGTAACAGTGGTGTTTCC
>CAHIKZ030001440.1:25000-35000 GCA_903632075.3 Acanthosepion pharaonis | reverse complement strand
TTTCTTCTCAAAAAGGCTTACGGCTACATCAGGTTCCCGCACGATCATTGAAGTTAAGCAACGTCGAGCCTGGTCAGTACCAAGATGGGTGACCGCTTGGGAATACCAGGTGCTGGGAATATCGAGTTCCATTTCCAGTTTCCGTTGGGTTTGTTATATTCACTTACGCACAAAGGCCCTTCGAACAGGTATAGATACACCTCTTCTTCCACTAGGTATAGGTTATTTAGTAAGACTGGTATAACTAAATCATTATCATTTAAAAACCTTTAAAACATATGTTACAATCTAAAAGTATTTTCTCCAAAAGATTGATCAGCTGTCGAAAACGAATCAATCAATTCTTCCCAAGAAGCGCTGCTTTATGGAACAGACTCCCACGTAGGTGTTTCCCTGAACATTACAATCTTAACTTTATGTTTAAAGTCAATTGTTATCTATCTTCTGTATCCATTCCTTTTCTAATTCTTTCTATATTCATTTCGCTCACCACATTCAGTAAATTTCAAATTGAGTGGCTCTTGGGCGTTGTATTGAGTGAAGTTTCTCAAAAGAAATTATGCATATATATAAAGTGAATATATGTGAATTAGATATTAGTCTTTTTTAGCCAAAAATGAGTTACAGCGGAACAATCCTCGGCATGTCATACGTAAACCCTAGCACAAATGGCGCAGTGCAGGACACCATGAAACAAGAAACCGATTTAATTTGAGGACCAGATAATCAAGAAAAGAAATCTGAAAGTGTATGTTGATGTCATAAGATCTAAGAATCTTTCATTAGTCAACTGTAGAAGAGATGCAAAGAAAAATAGGCTAAAAACGTAACTGAATGGATTAGAGAGATCCTTTACAGAATTTCATACATTGGCGTACAATCGAGACATAGGGAGGGTGCTGTTCAGGCCTTCAGTTGCGCATTGACCTATCATTACATTGATTCATGGGACGGAAGATGATGACAGCGATGATGATCTAGCCTCATAGTAAAATATTGCTGCCCAATTCTCAATACTTCTGACCAGGTATCAATTACGCCTTTTGTCCAGCGGGAACAACATTGTTACGCAGAAGAGGAATGTTAATCTAAAACGAATTTCGAAACATCAGTGATTTGTAATCTATCTCGCATTTATTACAAGGAATTCACACCAGAACTAAAATATGAGCCTAACTAAAAAAAAAAAAAAAAAAAAAAGAAACTACAACCGATAAATGGCATTTTAAATAAAATATCAGTACTATAAAATTGATCTAAATTCTTACAATAGTTACAAAGAGTGAGAGAGAATGAGAAAACGTTATTTAGGAGAAAGGACAATAAGAAGAAAAGGATTCTGGAAGATAGAAGATGGCGACTGATGTTACATTTAAATTTTTGAAGATTGTAGGTGACAGGGATACATGACACTAGAAGTGCGAGAAAAGAAACTAATCGAATAGAAAAGACGCAATGGGTTACTGAGAGTTAAAGAAAATTAGACATTTTTAGTGAGGAGAAAGGACTATAACTGAACAAATTTCAGGAAGACAGAAGATGGCAACTAATGATTGATTTTTGAAGATCAGAGATGACACAGAATACAGAAGAACTTATGGCTGCTAGCTATTTTAATGATGCGACCTAATTGCTAATCTAATGGCAGGCTTAAATTCATGCCGTCGAGTCACGTAGGAGGGAAGCTCATCAGCGCAATTGTCATGAAAACATTTGCAGATAGACCTGGAAGCGACCCCACGTCAGTGAGATAGTGGCTGAGTGCTGGGTTACAGTTTAGACCAAACACCAAGTTCATTGACGAGATGTAATTTCTTCTAGTCAAACGTCGGTGGCTTATAAATTACATTTCGGCCAGATTGTTACCCCCGAGTGACGCCAATTCAGCCGAGTTTCGATATATATATATATATATATATATATATATATATATATATATATAGAGAGAGAGAGAGAAAGAGAGAGAGAGAGAGTGAGTGAGTCATATATTTCGTTGATAAAAGTTATCGGAAAAATATAATCTATATATATATATATATATATATATATATATATATATATATATATAGAGAGAGAGAGAGAGAGAGAGAGAGAGAGAGTGGTTGAGTGACATATTTCGTTGATAAAAGTTATCGGAAATATATATATATATATATATATATATATATATATATATATATATATAATTATTTATTTAAAAAAAAAAAAAATTATAACATTAATATGTTATAAAATTACTAAAAAATAGCCATATTGTTTCAACACCCCAACCTGTCTTATCAAGTGATGATGTTAAATGTAAATATATATATATATATATATATATATATATATATATATATATATATATATATATATATATATATATATATATATCTTTTCATCTCTATATATATATATTGAGAGAGAGAGAGAGAAAATTCGTTCGTTTTTTTTTTGTGTTGATTGAATTAATATGCAACATATTTTTATCATAGTGTTTTATGTTTTTATTGTAGATAAATTCTTCCTTTTGAATTTTTGTTTATCGTTTGATGCTATTCTCTCATTTATTAAAATTGTTGCTGAATAATAGAATAAAAATAAATAGAAAAGAAACTAAAGAATTTATCTGGCAACCCGATACATATGTATTTGATACTTTCCCTATATGTGATTGCAGATATTACATAAAACGTTTGCATTAAATAAATGGGCTTTGGCATTATCCACATACCACCACGAAAGGAATATAGCACATGGCCAAGTTTAAAATGACCAAAACCTACACGGGGTTGGGGCGAAAATTTGTTTTTCTCACTGGGCCATCACCATAATTGACGCTGATCCTTACCCTCAGTGCAACAGCAGCGGTGATGGGTGGAGAGATCTACCTGGAGATCAACATAATGACATGCAGGGCGCGATGGATAAATTGTCGTCTAAATTTTGCAAAAATGAAAATAACACTGACATCACATTTTAACAGATAAATTTACCAAAATTACACAAAAATATCTTGAAATACTAAAGAGTAAATTTATTCAGTAAAATAGCCATTGGCTTCAACCACAGCCTCCAGATGACTTCGGAATCTCTTGCAACTCCTCTTGATGGTCTCCTTGTTTAAGCTGGTGAATGCTGCTATAATTCTTGCCTTTGGTATTTCAACTGCGACCCACACAACATAATCAAGGGGGTCGCAATCTGAGAGTTAGATTGCCAGATGTAAGGTGTCGGAGAAATTGTCTGACAGCCATGAGTAGGTTCTCCTGCTTGTGTGACATGGCACAGAGTCCTGTTGTCAGATATATGATCTTCCAGTCGCCACCCTCTTCACCCAGGGCAACATTACCCCATCAAGGTACTTGATGTAGGCTTCCGCGTTGAGTCTGAGACCCCGTTGGAAGATGAATGGAGGCATAACGTTGCCATCATTAGTGATCACTCCAATTACCTTCATAATCAGCATTAGACTCATCCAACATTTTCCGAAATTCTTTGCAGCGTCCTCAAATTGACCCTCAACCATATTGAAATGTTCACATTGGAGCCTCCGGTGCGAATGCCAAGCAGTACAGCTAGCCGTTTCCAAATTTTTGGCGGAGCGAATTGCGTCACGCTGCTCTTTTTTTTTTTACAGGCGGTGCCCAACTGACCCTACTAACTGTGCAATCGACAAAATCAAAACCAAACAACGCCCATGCGCAAAATTAAGAAATAAAATAAAATGGCGACAATTTACACATGGCACCATATGTATAATTTTAACATTTTATATCAAATGAATCTTATATATTTTACAAATTAGCAATCGTTTCTTGCTGGAGATCAGTATATCAAGCGATGGATTTTATGATTTATTTATTTTTTTTAATCATTTCACTCCAAGCAAGGCAACAAAGCCTCTAAAACGGAAGTGAGTTAGTGAGTGTCAAAGAATATGAGAAAAAGAGGCATTATTAAGGAGAGAAAACAATAAAAGAACAGGAATTAAGAAGACAGAAGATAACGATTAGAATTGTATTTAAATTTTTTTGAAGATCAAAATTTGCTTGAAATCAAGAAGTCGAAAGAGAGTTCCATAACCGCGAAATCTGAGAGAACAAATTGTTAGCATAGAACTTAGAGTTACATCTAACAGTTTCAATTGTAAAATCATGAGACCTTGCCGTCTAACTGGTACAGCGCTTAAATTCATTAGGTCTAGGTATCATAGAGGAAAGGTCATCAGAACAATTATTATAAAAATATTTATAGAAAAACAATAGGGAAGCTACGTTACGGTGCTTAGAAAGTGACTGAAGCCGAGATGCCATGTCAGGACAAATAAAATTGCAGATTCTTTTCTGTATTTTTCTAGAAAGTTTTATATTTTATTTGGAAGAAAAATCTTAGCAACTCGATAAAAATGGAGCTAAACCCAAATAGAAAATGTTTGCATTATTCTAATGCATAATATCGATTCTAACATATGCCAAATAGTTATGAACGGTAAACCAAGTCAAAAGATTTCCAATATGGCACAGATTGAAGGTTGCCCACGTTCAGTTATGGTTCGTAGATGTCATAGGTTGTAAAAATCACCAACCAACGACAAGGCAGTTAACAACAGTGAAGAGAATGGATGTCTTCCTGTCGTGTACAAACCAATGAACGTTCTACTGTGATTCAAATTTCAGATAACGTTCATTAAGGTAAAGAGAAGAAATGCGTCCCAGTACATAGACGTTTCTTGCTTTTGTGCCTGCGTATCTTTAGGTCAGAGTATTTATACAATTTTCAGTTTACGACTGAATGCAACTGCTGGATAAAAACTGCGTTCCTGTCGTGTACAAACCAATGAACGTTCTACAGTGATTCAAATTTCAGATAACGTTCATTAAGGTAAAGAGAAGAAATGCGTCCCAGTACATAGACGTTTCTTGCTTTTGTGCCTGCGTATCTTTAGGTCAGAGTATTTATACAATTTTCAGTTTACGACTGAATGCAACTGCTGGATAAAAACTGCGTTTTTTTTCTCTCCATGTTGAAGTTGTTTTTTCGCGTAACGACTCGAATTGAGAAAACGGAGGGCCGCTTTCGAATTCCAATCGGATTCGTTACATTCACTTACGGGGAAAATATCTTTAGGAAAGATATGAATCCATCTCTTCTCTCCCCAGTTTATTTAAAACGGTGACGTTTTAACTGTTCATCAATGCCTGACTGCAATAACTTAATAAAAAATCAATATTATTTACTAATATAATTTCCATTCCATTTTATCTAATGATTTGAATCGGACTACGATGAACAGAAGCCAATTTGAGAACATCTATAGGGGTTTCGCAAGCTGCTAATATTGCTTCTGCACTTTAATTTTGGATATTAATTACTTGTTGCCCTTATAAACACTGATCTTGAGAATGCTCCGAAAATTATTAATTGGGTTTAGATCCATGATGGTCACACTGTAAGCCTGTTGCTTTTATTCCTAATTTACTATATATTCATAATCTTTTTTTTTTCATTATTAATCACCCAATACAAGGCCCAATGGCTACTCAAGTTAGTGTGGCTGTTATAAGGGCGTACAAACAATGAGATTATAACAGTGGTTTCTTGAAGAGGTTAAGGTTATAGTGATCGGGGAAATATCCTCTCGGGAGATGGTTTTACAATGCATGTGTTCTGGGGGAAGAAGCTGTTTGAATGGGTCATCTTATGGGATATGGAAGCAAGAGGATGCGCCAATTCAGTGTACGTGGCCTGGCGAGTCCTAACTATGAAGGACTGGTGGGACCAAGAAATATAGTTACCCGAATATGTTTTTGATACAGTTGATACACTTAATGAATTGTTTCGACTTCAAAGAAGGGCATTAAATACTTTGGTGTAATCCGCTAAAAGCTTCAGTATGTGGCAACATTAACATTGTGGGTAATCATGAATTACACAAGGTATAGCGAAGGTAAAGCAAGGACAGATATGAGTAGCGTACTTAACAAACTCATGCAGATTAACAATAGAACAGTTAGGGGAAGAGATGGTGAAAAGGCAAACTTTACTAAGCACTACAAAGGATAGTATGTTGGTGAGTGTCATTAACCTTTGCATCCTGAAAGAACATGGAACATAGATGACAATGATTTAGCATCGTAGTGTGATATGGCGTCATGATGCTGTGGATTTCCAGTAGATTCGAATAATTGTTTACTGCTCTTAAATGTGTGCCTACGCATATCGATTTTCAGATGGGTTTCCATTCTTCGAGCGAAAGTCATATCTTTCCTTATCTATGGATTATAGTCGAATTTCTCTTTTGTAAAGAATTTAACAATTTCTAATACCGTTTTATGATCATTAAGCAATGCATTTTCTCATAATTCCTCAAGTATGGCTTATGGTCCACGATGCATAAAGGTTGGAACTTTGGCAATGAATAATATAAGTAAAATGGCTGCCGTCTGCTTTATGTTACGCATACCTCACGCATACTATCTATCTTATCTATCAATTTAGCTTAAGGCCACATTACGTTGAAGCACCAGTTCCCGTAAAGATCACTGAAGTTAAGCAAATGTCAAGACTGGTCAGTACCTATATGCATAACCGTTTGAGGACATTAGGCACAATAAGATTGGATGTGCGGGTTGTGTAGTGGATAATGGCTTGGAGACCTTATTCAGAGAGCCGAAGTCCAGTTGAGATCTTATTATTGGGAAAGGTATGAATTCACATCTTTCTCCAAGCTCTGGCCTAATTAGTAAGACTTATATCAATTACTTATTATTATCTAAAAAAATTATTAGAATTTAAAAAAAATATTTTCTGGCTTTAAATAGCCAGAAAATGATTGATAAGATCTATCTATCTATCTATCTATCTATCTATCTATCTATCTTAGTTCTAGCTATCTATCTATCTACTTTAGTCAGATCTATCTATCTATCTATCTATCTATCTATCTATCTTCATCTCTATCTATTCTTCTCATAATTCTAGCTATCTGTCTATCTACCTTAGTCAGTTCTATCTATCTATCTATCTATCTATCTATCTATCTATCTATCTTAGTTCTAGCTATCAGTCTAACGACTTTAGTCAGTTCTATCTATCTATCTATCTATCTATCTTAGTTCTAGCTATCTATCTATCTACTTTAGTCAGATCTATCTATCTATCTATCTATCTATTCTCATAATTCTAGCTATCTGTCTATCTACCTTAGTCAGTTCTATCTATCTATCTATCTATCTATCTATCTATCTATCTATCTATCTATCTATCTATCTATCTATTCTCTTAGTTCTAGCTATCTATCTACCTCAGTCAGTTCTATCTATCTATCTATCTATCTATCTATCTATCTATCTATGTCCACACATACACCCATTTTTATGTATGTATGTAAAAGAAGCTTGTGTCAAATATGATTATTATTCCTGTGCTTCCAATACATACGCGTCTATATCAAGATTAGCTCAGATGCAGGCCTTTTTGGCGCAAGGCCAACTTTCCAGGCAAGCTTCAAAGATTACATTCACCGTGTATGATTTGCCTGAACAGCATGTTAAACATTTCCTTTCAAAAGAACATCAGCTAATTTGCGTTTGAGGCAATCCGTTTACAAAAAAATGGACGCGAAAGCCAAAGTGGGAAACGCTTGTAAAACTTGGTCTGTTATTTTCAATGGGTTCATTCAATGGCCTTCTTTTCAAGCGCCGTTTTCCACTGAAACAAGTTTTTTTTAAGGCGGTGGCAAATAGGAAACTTTAAAACAAGAAGAATAGAATACAAGGAAATTGCTAGCTGTATGCAAGAACAATGGTTAAAAATGGCTATAAACGAATGAAATTTACCCTTAACAATTTCAGCAGTAAAATAATGAAACCTAGCTATCAATCTAGTCAGTCAGTGATGTACCATGCGTGATACACGCTTAGGCGATCATGTATCTTTTGATACATGACTGACGAGGCAGAATTTTCTTCCCACACGAAAGACGCCCGAAAGAGGATAACTCATCAGAACAATTGCCATAAATGTCTTTATAGAAAAGGCACAAGGAAAATACGTTACGGTGGTGTGAAATTGACTGAAGCCGGGATAATAGGTTATGACCGTTAATATTGCATTGGATATAATCAAGATTCACCAGATACATATGAGAAGCACCAGACAAGGTGTGGCAAAAATATAAATTGCACGGACAAATCAAAGACTTATACAGGTGACAGACAGATTCAGGTGAAAAAAACTCTCTAGCATGGATCAATGAACCAGATTTCTGTCAGACTTATTGAGATGATCATGGCTTAATCTGACACCAAGACATTTGTTCAAGGCACCCAGTAGGAATCAAACTCACAGAGTAGCTTTCTAACTACTGCACCACGGTGTGACTCACTAATATTAATATTTATTAAGCTGACTTTCGTACGGTATAAAATCAGAAGAATGAAGCCCTCAGAGAGTAACGACTTCACTGCAGTAGTAATATCCAGTGTATAAAGTTTAATAAACTAAAATCGGTTGCAAACAATACTTTTTTATTATTACAACATTCTAATTGCTATTTATTCGGTACAAGGTCACTCATGATGTGTCACCCATTGAGGATATTAACAAGTTTCTCGACCCTGTGGCATACATTGCTCCATGGCGATGTACACATTTTTCTTTCTTTTTTTTTTTTTTTGAAATTGATTCATTTTTGTCCTATAACCAATTTTTTATTAACTCATTAATTTCTGGCTTGCATCTTGGTTTCTTTATATTTTCTTTTATTTCTTTGTTGAGGGTTTGTTTTTAAAAAAAATTACAGATTGAAGCAACAGAAATCTGGTTCTACAGAAGCGTGCCCGAACCATGCGAGCAATAACGAAGTTTTAGAGAAAATGGAAACAAACAGTACACATAAACTTAATATCAGAAAAAGACAGTTGACATTTCTAGAATACATCATGAGGAAAGATGGCTTGGAAAATTTGATACCCACGAAAAAGATTCAAGGCAAGAGGAATAGAAAAAAAAACAACGCATAACCTACCTCGTGAAGTTGAATAAATGGAGGGAGGAACAAGATTACGGGGGAACAAAAAAAAACATTTATTAAGTGCTACAAAAGACAGAAAGTTGCGCAGATTGGTTACGTCCTGAAGGGACACGAACCATAGAAGAAGAAGATTCATATATTGTTATACGATTCTACCTGAAAAGATTAGGAGTATATCTATCTATCTATCTATCTATCTATCTATCTATCTGAGCATGTTCGCATTTCTCTCTCTCTCTCTATCTATCTGAGTAGGTTCGCATTCATTAACCTCTCTATTCCAAACAGGCTATCTATCTATCTATCTATCTATCTATCTATCTATCTATCTATCTATCTATCTATGTTCGCAATGTCTCTCTCTCTCTATCTATCTGAGAGGTTCGCATTCATTAACCTCTCTATTCCAAACAGGCTATCTATCTATCTATCTATCTATCTATCTATCTATCTATCTATCTATCTATCTATCTGAGCATGTTCGCATTTCTCTCTCTCTCTCTATCTATCTGAGTAGGTTCGCATTTATTAACCTCTCTATTCCAAACAGGCTATCTATCTATCTATCTATCTATCTATCTATCTATCTATCTATCTATCTATCTATCTGATTTATTTGACAAATTTTACCCATTCTGACACAGTTTCATCTAATTATAAGCGGATCGCCAGGAAAGCTGGATCATTAGGTGAAACCTCGGTAGGTTTGTCTGGCTTACTAGGTTTATCTAGGTCTGCTCTACGGTTGTATTGAACTCTTTTGTTAGTTAGTTGTTTACTCATGTCGGGGTTTTTCTTTGGGCTTTGAACCTGTATCTGCGCGATTTTTTTCGGCAGACTTTCATGTTTTCTTTTTTTAAAACCTTTTTTTCTTTTCGGGATTTTGATTTGATTATTGGCAAATCAAAAATTGAAGGTTTTTCGAAAACGAGTATAGTTACCTATATTTATACATACATACATACATATATACATTATACA
>CAHIKZ030001440.1:0-22500 GCA_903632075.3 Acanthosepion pharaonis | reverse complement strand
AAAAGTTGTAGCACAGACTTTATCAATGAATCACTGGAAGAAAGAAACTGGAAAATGAAGCGTCTTTTGTGACTTTTGAATTTTCAGCCGATCAGCCGATTCAGGTCAGAAGACCAGACTGACTCATTATAAATAAAGAAAGGAAAACTTGTCGTGGATGCCACTGGTGGTTTCTCTGTTTGAGTTTATTCTTAATCGATATTCAATTTTCTACGGAGATAAGAACAGAACAAAAATGCACCGTCACCAGGTGATGGGGTGGGGCAAATTCGTCATCATTACCAGAGATTAGGAAAATATAGAAACGGGGTATAATTAGAAAATAAATTGAAAAAATGGAAATTGAACCTTGGAAAATTTACATGAAAATTAAAAATGATATAAAAATTAAAATAACAGATATCAACAAAGAAATTAAAAAAAGGCAAAAAAAAAAGAAAAAAAGGAAAAAAGAAAAAAAGGAAAAAAAAGAAAAGAAAAAAGAAAAAAAAAGAAAAAAAAGAAAAAAAAAAGAAAAAAAGAAAAAAAAAAGAAAAAAAAAGCCCAACAAAATGCAAGTCAGAAATCCATTAGTTTAAAATTAATGAAAAATTGGTTATAGGACAAAAGGGAATCAAATGCAAAAAAAAAAAAAAAAAAAAAAAAAATATGTACATCGCCATGGAGCAATGTATGCCACAGTGTCGAGAAACTTGTTAATATCCTCAATGGGTGACACATCATGAGTGACCTTGTACCGAATAAATAGCAATTAGAATGTTGCAATAATAAAGAAGTATTGTTTGCAACCGTGGAGCGAGTTTATTAAACTTTATACACTGGATATTACTACTGCAGTGAAGTCGTTACTCTCTGAGGGCGTCAAGCTTCTGACTTTATACCGTACGAAAGTCAGCTTAATAAATATTAGTATTAGTGGGTCACATCGTGGAGCAGTAGTTAGAAAGCTACTCTATGAGTTTGATTCCTACTGGGTGACTTGAACTTGTGCCTTGGTGTCAGATTAAGCCAAGATTATCTCAATAAGTCTGACAGAAATCTGGTTCATTGATTCATGCTAAAGAGTTTTTTCACCTGAATCTGTCTGTCACCTGTATAAGTCTTTGATTTGTCCGTGCAATTTATATTTTTGCCACACCTTGTCTGATGCTTCTCATATGTATCTGGTGAGTCTTGATTATATCCAAAGGAGAATCTGCAATATTAACGGTCATAACCTATTATCCCGGCTTCAGTCAATTTCACACCGCCGTAACGTATTTTCCTTGTGCCTTTTCTATAAAGACGTTTATGGCAATTGTTCTGATGAGTTATCCTCTTTCGGGCGTCTTTCGTGTGGGAAGAAAATTCTGCCTCGTCAGTCATGTATCGAAAGATACATGATCGCCTAAGCGTGTATCATGCATGGCACATAAATGACTGACTAGATTGATAGCTAGGTTTTATCATTTTACTGTTGAAATTGTTATGGGTAAATTCCACTCGTCCAAACCATTTTTCTTGCATACAGTAGACAGTTTAGATATTTCTGAACGCGTTTAGCGCCAAGCATGACATCCATATGAAAGTCTCGATATGACGACGCTATTTAAGAACGTGACTCTAGGTTTTAAGTTAATGTTTTGGTTTGGTAGCAATTGGCGGTGTTCTACGAAACTACCTCTTGCGCAGTCTATTCTATGTTCAGTTTTCTTTTATCCAATACTAGATTATAACTTACCCATACACCGAGATATTTACAGTGTTTTGTATTTAATAAATCCGCATCCCTAAATTCAGGGTATGTGCCATCATTGCTTTTATTCGAATTCCAAGTAGTTTCTGTTTTGGAAAACTTAACTTTGAATCCTGTTCTTTGCAATACTTGGTAGGGGATGTTGAGTTTTTGTTAAATATCATTCTTATCTAAATTATGAATGTCTCTGTTGTTTACCTAGATCCATTTATCGTCAGTACCTCAGGAAGGAATGCAGAGTCACTGTTTTCTATTACTTGATTCGTTTTCTTAAAGGATATTGAGAATGTTTTTTTTTGTAACTGGGTGCTGTGTTCAAATAGACGTTGATCGGAAGAGGCAAAATTTTGTCAATTTTTGCAAGTGTAAGACAAAAACGAAAGAGAATTGGGCACATCCGGATACAAAAATATCATTTGTTGTTATAAAGGAAAATAGATAAGGATCATATATATGTGAAAAGGAAAAGAAATGCTAATATGGACAAATATCTGTCTGTCTATCTATCTATTATATTCAGGAGTAATTACATGTATATTGATATGAAATAAAAAAAAAGAAATATGATTGGGCTCGAAAGATATGAACGAAGATAGCTAAATTTTTGACGCGCGGAAAAAGACATACAAACAGTAAGAGAGAGAGAGAGAGAGAGAGAGAGAGAGAGAGAGAGAGAGAGGAGGGAGGGGGGAGAGAAGGGAAAAAGAGATAGAGAGAGGGAAATAGAGAGATGGATAGATTAGAATCAAAACAAAAGGAACAAATAAGAAATAGAGAGTGCCAGAGATGGAAAGCAAAGAAAGATGGATGAAGAAAATGAAAATGTAAGAGAAAATGAAAGTTAAGAGGGAAAAAGGACAGGCAATTGAGTGGAAGAGTAGAGATATACATAGAGGCAAAGAATAAAAGATAGCGATACAAAAAAGAAAAGACAGAGGGGAGAGAACGAAAGAAGCAGTATGTGGTAAAAAGAGCAGGGCAGAGAGAGAGAGAGAGAGAGAGAGAGAGAGAGAGAGAGAGAGATTAAATATGGCACAGAGAGAAGAAGTATGAAAATAGGAGACAAAAAGTCTCGATATGACGAAGCTAAGAACATGACTCTATCTCTCTCTGAGAGAGAAAAAAAACAGAGAGAGCAAGGAAAAAGATAAGGAGAAAATGGAAACTGAAGAGAGAACGAAACCGAGAAAGAGCGAGAGAAAAAGAGAGAGAGAGAGAGGGGGAGAGAGAGGGGGAGAGAGAGGGGTTAATGTGTGAGAAAAGAAATGTATATATGTAGAGATACAAGAGGAGAGAAAGGGGCATCGGGAGGGCAAGAGAAATAGAGAGCGAGAGCGAGAGAGAGAGAGAGAGAGAGAGTGAGTGAGAGAGCGAGAGAGAGATAGAGCGAAGAGAAAAAAGAAGTAAAATGTGGTCAACATATGCATGCAAAAATAGTTATGCAAAATATTTCTGCGAGGTTTCCAGATGTTTCACCGGTGTAAATTAATGGGCATTTTGTGCAGTCTTTTTTGTATTTTTCTGCCTCTGTTCTGTTGTTGTTGTTGTTGATATCTCGTTTGATGCTAACTATATCTCTTATTTTTTTAGAGCGGGTGTTGATGAATTTTATGTCGATAATTTGGTCACGTTTTTTTTTCGATTGTAGCCGTTATGGAGTTGGTAGGATTATGTGTCTAATTTTGTTATAGTTGTCGGGATTATCATTATTTGTGGATCCATGCAGAAGAAAAATACAAAAATCCAGAAATGACTAGAACCACCATAACAAAATTAGATACATAATCCAATCAACCAATCACCCAACCAATTCTATAACAGCCACCATTTAAAAGAACTTGTCCAACCTTGACATAAAATTCATCAACAGAACCTCTAAAACAATAAGAAATATAGTTAGCATCAAACGAGATAGCAACAATCACAGAACAGATGCAGGAATATATAACATAGACTGCACAAAATACCCATTGATGTACGTCGGTAAAAGTTCCAGAAACCTAAAATAAACATCTGGTCTGGTGATAGTCTTCGAAACATTTGTCTATCCCGGTAGCACCACTAAGTACCGCATCCCGTCCTGACATAGGCGATCATGGCGCTCCACAACTTTCTATCTCGTGTAGTTCTTATCAGTTTTTTATTCTCCTTTTGCTAACGCCCTCGCTAACCCTTAACACTGGCTCGTCAGGTAATTGGCTCACTGCCTTCCCGTATTCTTCTTGCTCTCGATATGCCCCGTGAGTGTTACGTTTTCCAAACTCTTCTTCCTTATTATGTGTCTAACGAATTTCAGCTACCACTGGTTATAGGTGTGCCTATCGTTGCCATTTTCATTTTTCTCCGTCCATGGAATTTTCAGTATATTTCTGTAGAACCACATTTCTTCTGCCTCTAGTTTTTTACTCGTCCTTGGTGAAATTGTTCAAAATTCACTGCCATATTTTCTTGCTTTGAACATTTCTGCCACATCGGATCTGATGATCCTACTATATATTTTGAGATTCTTGATAAAATCCAAAGAAGAATCAGTAATATTATAGGGCCTAACCCTGCATCACGGCTTCAGTCACCTTCCCCACTACCGTACCATAGCTTTCCTGTGTCTTTTCTATAAATATTTTCATGGTAATTGTTCTGATGACCTTTCCTCTATGGTAGCTAAACTATAAATTCAAGCCTAGTACTAGATTGGCAGCAAGATCTCATCATTTTATAGTTGTAATGACTAGATGTAACCGTAGGTTCTATGTTAACAGTTCCTGCTCTCACACTTCTCGATTGTGGAACTCTCTTCCGCCTTCTTGTTTCCAGTCAACTTTGATCTTCAAATATTTAATTGCAATGTTATCTTCTATCTTCTTAAATTCCTTTATTGTTATCTCTCCTTAATAGAGAATTTTTCTCATAATGTCTAACACCCAGTAACCACTTGCGTCTCAGTGCTTTTATTGCTTTCTCTTGGGATGAAATGTTATATATATATAATAAAATAAAAAGGCTTAAACATTAATATTCCATGGTCATAATTTATTCCATTGGAATCGTAAATACGTTCCAATTCATCAGACCTACAAACTCAAAACATATTTATAATTTGCATATGTATGTGTATATTTACCACTAATATTATCTATCTATCTATTATCTATCTATCTATCTATCTATCTATCTATCTATACATATAGTCAACATTTAGAGGAAACAGTTCTGTTTCATGCCATATGCAATTGTCAGGCCCAACGATTGCATATAGCATGAAACAGACTGTCGCCTCTAAGTGTTGACTTCTATGTTCACTTTATATTTACACACGCTCTATCTCTGATATTGAGCACTTTATCCTATAAATATAGCACATCTTAAGACTATATTTCTTCATATATATATATATATATATATATATATATATATATATATATATATATATATATAGTTGTTGAGTTAGGCTCAATCACTGATATTGATGCTTTCCAATAGGTATCATTTTATATAATATATAAATAATATATATAAAAAAATTGCATATATATATATATATATATATATTTATATACATACACATTTTATATATATATCTATCTATCTATCTATCTATATATATATATATATATATATATGGAAAGAGAGAGAGACAGACAGAGAAAGACAGAAAGTGACAGAGAGAAATCAGCAGTATTTATGCAATGCTTTCTTCTATATAAACCCTTATAAATTTTAAATGAAAACCCGTAGAACTGCAATATTGATAAAAAGGAAAGAGACGATGTTTTATTTTCGTGTATATTCCAATTTCCTCTATATTTGCGTCTGGTGCTGTTGTCATAACAATATTGATTCGAAGTCTTGACTCTCTTCCATTTTCTCGCACATTTTGCTAGCACATTACACTTCCTTCAATCAAATAACTCTATCTGATCTATTCAATGTAACAAGAATCCGGTTAGATTCATTCCTGGCCATCAAACGCTTTTAATGCTTACAAAAGAGTACCGTCCATCTTGATTTTATTTTTTTGAAACAATACACACTTGAACCAACTAATATCGCTTCTCTGTCTCTCACTCTGTCTTTTTTCTTCAGGACGTGACTTACGGCCATCTCACTTTGAAACACCGGTTCCTGTACGATCACCGAAGTTCAGCAACGTCGAGTGTTGTCAGTACCTAGTTGGGTGACCGCTTGGGAATAGGTGCTCAAAGCTTGGATATGCGTGTGGTGTAATACATAATGGCTCGGAAATGTTAATCAGAGAGCCGAGTTCCAATTCCAGTTTGGTTCGTTATATACACTGACTCGCAAATATCCTTGAGAAAGATATGAATCCACATATTCTCCATCCTGCCATGGGTTAATCAGTAACATTTTATCACTAAAATCTGAGAAAAAAATTGCGTACAAAAAAATTACGTACAAAATATTTAGATTTCATCATTGAAAGAGGTTGATATTTCGCTAAACCAAAACAACCAACAAACCACCCAACATTCAGAATATTAGTTATCGTGGCTCTCTACATCTTCCTATCTTTTGTTACTTTCAGTAATACCTTTATGTCCCATATTTGTTTCCGTGTGTTTGTTCCTTCATCTATTTAATCAAACTTGTCAGGTCGGTTGAAGCGTTTTCTCTCTTGCCTTCGAACATTAAATTTTTTAAGTCATCCTTTTTCAATTGTTAAATTCAAACGCCAAGATACAGCTAGCAACATAAGACCAATATATTGTGGATAATGCCAATATACTATCAAAGTACTCATTGTAAGGAAAGACACCAGATACTTGAAGTCTTTATTATACAATAGAAACAACCAGTATTATTGTTATGGCCTTGTTAGGGTAAGAAAATAAAGACACAAAGGGAGGAATTGAGTTAAACAAATATATTAACAGAAACAGTAATAAAAACATATAAAAACGAGAGTGTTACAGCAAGAATGTACGGTCCGACTGTCAGAGCTAACTGCTGGAGACTTCTATCTCGAAAAGGCAGTACCTGCTCCTATTTATAGCTGGGAGAGTCCATGCGTTCGTGGGTAAATTAGCATAACAATTATATTTCACCATAAGTGACACTATGTAAAGTGCGTATAAAGTATTTAATATGCCTATATAATACTCACATATAAATATATATATATATATATATATATATATATATATATATATATATATATATATATATATATATATATGTCACATTATTATGAAATGGACGAAGTCCGACAATTATTTTAAGACATTTTTTATGTTTATACATTCTTATAGATACAAATATTTAAATGCTCTGTTTATAATTCAGGCCGGTAAATGTTGTTTAATATTGTTTATTATAAACAGAGAATTTACTTAAATATTTATATCTATAAAAAGAATGTATAAACATAAAAATGTCTTAATATATATATATATATAATATAAAAGGCTCAAACACTAATATTCCATGGTTATAATTTATTACATTATAAATGATAAATTATCAGAACTACAAATTTGTAGGTCTGATGAATTGGATCGGGCGTACGATTCCAATGTAATAAATTATAACCATGGAATATTAGTGTTTGAGCCTTTTATATTATATTAGTACTCTGTCCTGGACATTGAGTTCTACCTGGATTCTATCCTCTTGGGAATTTATATATATATATATATATATATATATATATATATATATATATATATATATATTGACCACTAATATTATCTATCTATCTATCTATATATATATATATATATATATATATATATATATATATTATATATTTATATATATATTGGTTCTTTCAATCGAAGTGTAAAATGTTATCTATTCTCCATATACTCGTAATCATCACCCCTTGCTAGCTCTATATACTCCTATCATAAAACATTGCTGTACTTCAATGAAGCCTTTCTAAAAGACGAAACGCGGTAACACATTTTTCCTTTTTGTCATTCATTCATCTAAAAACCAAACCACATTAGCCACTAAGCATAGCCTGAGTTTTTTATTTATTTATTAAGCTTGATTTTAGTAGCGGAACATTTAATAAGTATCACTATACGACGAAACTGGTCTCATCGTTAGACATTCGGAATACTTGCTGCTGTCGTCGGTATGAAAGCTACGACTATTACAATTACAAATAATGTCTCTGTATAGTTTTAAGAGGAACGCACTGGTGACTACCGTTAAAATACGAACAATTCGCACTGACACACACACAACAACGTGACTTATTTTTATAAGTATACTGCAAAGTAAGCTGTTTTTTTCTTGAGAGATTGGAGCGATGTTTAATGGCGTCTTTAAGTAATTGACAGTAATGGTTTTTGATTTGGAATTACTGGGACAAGAAAGACGGGTGATCTTTGGAGACAAGATTTTAACGAACAGCCAGAATAGACATTGTCCACGTTGTTTCTTTAGCTGGTTACATTCATTGTTTCAAGTTTTCTCTTGAGAAAATCGCAAGAAGAAAAATCCTTTTCAGAGAGAACAGTCAAGCGGTGATAAATTAATACTTAATAAACGTTTTCTGACACGTCCGCTTTACAAATCCGACGAGTTTGTGTTCGCATTGATAAGGTTAGCTATTTATTTTGCTTAGCTTAAATATTGTATAACGCCTGATTTATGGGGCACACGGTGAGGATCTATCTCACTGTTCATTAGTAATAAAACCCGAAACCAGCTTAGAAGAAAACTACACAGACACTCTATGATAATGCTACTTAAAGTGTGTTTGCTAACGTTCCAAGTCGTAAAAATTTGCAAATTTTGTTTGGCAAAATACTATTTTTTTTATCGAAGATATCGAGTAGAAGCAGGAATTTACATGAAGAAAGGGGACTGGTATATTTTTTATGTAGCAAACGCAGTTAATGATATTTTAGGCATATATTTTTCCGATTATTCCGCGAGCTTTTTTTTTTGTCTAACGATATTTTTTCTGTTTCTAAGTGGCCTACATCGTGGCAGAATTGTAGATTGGCGTTAGCATTCAGGTATCCGTATTCATGTAGAAATTAAGATGCCGATGCTGATTTTTTTTTCGGCAGGCAGGAGGAATATTGATGCAAAAAGAATTTTTCTACAATTGGCTTTGTTCTTGACTCAGCTTGGCAATCTATCTATCTATCTATCTATCTATCTATCTATCTATCTATCAACGTCATTTGTCACCGTATCTATCTATCTATCTATCTATCTATCTATCTATCTATCTATCTATCTATCTATCTATCTACCACTATCAATATTCTATCTATCTATCTATCTATCTATCTATCTACCTATCTATCATCTTTATCACTTTGTTCAATATCTATCTCATTTTGTTCATTATTTCAAATCAGATATCTATCTATCTATCTATCTATCTATCTATCTAACACTTTGTTCAATATCTATCTCATTTTGTTCATTATTTCATATCAGATATCTATCTATCTATCTATCTATCTATCTATCTATCTATCTATCTATCTATCTATCTATCTATCCCCTGCCATACACTGGAACCACACTATTTCACAGTCTATGGATTCCAACCCCCTCTACACTTATAACTTTGATCTTCGGTAGTGTCTGCAAGTTTTACTTCAATCTCACCAGTCAGTATTCGAGTTTAGATAGAGTTTAAGGTTCACGCGCCTATTTTCAAACAAAATTTGTTCTTTTTAGGTGGCTGTGGCCACATTGTGCTCATACAATGCTACTGTCCACTCTTTATGCGCTTGTAAAATCACTTCTCTCAGAAAAAGAAAGTGTCCGAGAGTTTAGAAATTCAAGAACAATATCAACTTTTATCGTTATTTACTAAGCTTAGCGTGCTATAAGCATGAATTTCGAGCAATGGGAGCTGGGAAATTATATAGTTTCAAATTAGATATGTTGGAAGGAGTTCTTTGCTCTAAATTCGCGAATATGCTCAAAATGAGGCAGGTTCCAAATAATTAAATTATAAAGCGTTACGCCAGACTGAAATATTAAAGCATCCAGCAAACATCGATCCTAGTACACTATATATTAGCTCAATAAACCATCTTTGCTAACCGTAACACCATATTAAGAGACATTCTATACCTTCATCGAGCGCAAAGCCTCACTGAGGCATTCACTAATGACTGAACTGAATCTCTATCTATAAAAGGCAGGATGTGTGTGTATGTGTGTGTGTGTAACGAATGCACGGCCGGAATTTTCAACGGATTTGCACCAAAATTTACATGCACATGCTGCAAGTTAATCGGAAGGCCAAGACCGACTTTGCATTTTCCAACTCCCATCGATAGTGGAAATAATCGATTTTTTTCATGCTTCTACATCAGTTTTCATATAGTTTGCAGCCATTTTCTACTGGCCAGAATGAGAGCCTATAGCTGGCTGCCGTGAATAGGCAGGAAGATTCTATTGGCCAGCGTGAGAGCCAACAGCTGACTGACACGAATGTTAACTAGCATGCTAGCATGCAAAAAAATCGATAGCTGCATTCGTCACAAGTGGGAAAAATTTAAATCTGCATGGCACTTTACTCCAATTGTCTCATTCGCTTGCTTAAACTCAACGTTGATTCAGATTCCGCAGAACTGGGTTTGGTGTGAAATAGTATTTGTTGTTAACATTTTTTTTTCATTCGGTTTTTCAAGTTACGGGTCCTTTTTTAAAGCTGATCGTTTTGTGTTCATTTTGTTTAGTTCTTTTTTCGTAACAGATTTAATGTTTAGTTTAGAGCTTAGAAAAAATTCGCAGTGTGAGATAGGCAAGAAGTAAGGCATGTGGCAACATCAGCACGCCAAAGGGCACTCTTTTAAAGGCAAGGAAGGGCAAAAATATTTTAAGTCAAGTGATAGCGATTGCTGTATGAGTCGTACGATTTTTGAATTAAGCACTGGCAACGCCGGGTTATGCTGCTAGTAGAATAATAAGAGTTGGCAAAACCGACTTGCTAGTCATTCCTCTAAGGCAACGTTATGCAGGGTTTTATTATTGTTAAGTGATGAAGCAATATATCAGTGAAATGCACTATAAATATACGAAATGCAGAATGTCTATCATGCCACCCAATTTGATAATCTGAAAACAAGCAAATATATTACAGACATATATGAGGTGAGGTTTTGATAAAAACACTGAATAAATTTGCAGGAGGGACTTAGTTAGAAACAACTTCAGGTCAAGTAATCCAGTTCTCTTGAACGAGTTCCAAAGTCGTATCGGCTCCCTCATTCTTCAAAACAATCCTCAACCCAACCGGGCATGATGTTGCATTATTATTATTATTATTATTATTATTATTATTATTATTATTATTATTATTTCTTTTGATTTCTGTTGTATACACATTTACTTCCGGGTCCCAACCAGAGACCTAAGGTCAGAAATGGCATCATGTCATCTTCCATTGATCATTTTTGTAAAAAAATACCCTAAGATCACACACATTTTGTATAGATAAAGGTGTTATCTGTACTTGTGAGTACAATTGTTTGTATTTCTTTAAGGCATGGGTTACTAAGAATCTCTTCAATGATTCTATCGGAACCTTTTCCAATCAATCCGAAGGTTCAAACTGCAACTGGAATTATTGATGTCCTCGTGTTCCACATTTTTGAGATTTCCACTTCAAGATCCTTGTATTTTGATAGTTTTCTGACGATCTTCAAAGATACATTATAATCCGCAGGGACTGACATGTTAATTATTATTATTATTATTATTATTATTATTATTTCATTTGATTTCTGTTGTATACACATTTTCTTCCGGGTCCCAACCAAAGATCTTCATGATATTTTTCACTAATCATTTTTATAAAAAAAAAAAAACAAAAATCAAAAAACTAAAAAACGAAACAAAACACACACACATATTTTACAGAGATAAAGCTCTTCGTAATGTGTGAGCTGTACTTGTGAGTAAAATGTTTTGTATTTCTTTAAGACATGGGCTGCAAGGAATCACTTCATTGAGAATATCGGAACCTGTTCCAATCAATCCGAGGACTCTTACTACAACTGGAATTACTGATGTCCTCATGTGTCACATTTTTTAGATTTCCCCTTCAAGATCTTTGTATTTTGATAGTTTTTTTGAAGATCAAACATACAATCTGCAGGGACTGCCATGTCAATAAGGAAACACATTCTGTTTTTCTTGGTCTTTGATGAAGATGTCTGGGCGATTAGCTTTGATTGTTCTGTCTGTGTGTTTTGCAAAGTCTCATAAAATTGTTACAGGTCATATTTCTGTAACCAGGTCTGGGTGATATTCATACCAGTTTCTTGCAGTTTCCTTTCCGTAAAAGATGCAGATTTACCAGTGCAGACCTACGCTATCATGCCGAGTTTTATATTCAGTAGGTACTAACAGCGTGCAACGTGATACAAGATGGCCAATTGTTTCTGGATATTTATCACAGAATCTGCATTTCTGCTTAACAGAATTTTTCAGTATGTGTCCTTGGTAATTTCTAGTCAGCAAGCATTAGTCTTGTGCAGCAAGAATAAAACCTTAGCTTTTCATCCTGCACTAGGTAACCACTGATAGGTACGGGGTTTGTTTGCACCAGGTTCTTTATTATTATTTATTATTATTATGTAAATATATAGATCGATTTAAGAAAAGAAAAAGAAAAGAAATTAAACAGTGATAGTATTTTGACAGTATATCTTTTTCTTTCAAGCTATGTTTAAATATTGCATACAGTTATAAAAATATAGAAAATCTGCCAAAAATTAGAAGTCTTTGTACAAATGTCGCTTGTACAAACGGTTGTACTGGTAATCATCGCGTCAAAACGAATGAATCCCTGTCAGTGTGAATGGCATATATGTAACTGAAACGTGAGTAACATTATTGTGATCGTTGTCATCTTGGAATTTTCCGTTCGTTGATTAGTTACTAAGAGGAACTTTGACTACGTCGAATCAATAGCTGCATCTACTGCAAGGAAAGTTGGGTCACTGTGTCGCACAAGGAAATCTTTCTCGTCCGAGTAGTGTTTCATGCACATTTAAAAATCTACCAATTTACCATTCGCCCGTGCATTGAATACTATCTGGTCTGGTGTTCCTGCTATTCATCTCGAAGTTCTTGACAAAATCCAAAGAAGGATCTGCGATGTAATCAGTCCTGACTTGGCACCTCGACTTCAGTCACTTTCTCCCCGATGTGACGTGGCTTCCCTCTGTCTTTTCTACAAATATTTTCTTGGCAACTGCTCTGACGAGCTTTTTTCCCCTGTTACTCTAACTACATTGGCATTTAGGTCCCACCCGTTTACTTTTGAAATAGTTAAATGTAACCGTCATTTCTGCTTTAACAGTTTTTTCTCGCACTTCCCATGTGTGGAACTTACTTCCGTTTACTTGCTTCCTTGATAACTAAAAATCTTCAAAAAAATAAATGCAACGTCAATCGTTATCTTTTGTCTTCTTGAGTCACATTCATGTTTCGTCCTTTTCTCAATCCTCTCTATACGCATTTTTTTCTCTCATTTTCACTACCTGTAAGCCCCAGCATACTAGTGGAATTCCCCTCTTGCTTGGGGTGAAATGATTAAAAAAAAAGTAATCAAATTGTTTACTATAATTTTTTTTTGTGGAACTCTCCTGTCATTTTGTCAATTCTGCCGAGGGTGATGTTAAGTCAGCAGTTTGCATAAATTAATAAACTGACCATTTCATCTTTTCACCGACAGGCTGTATCCAATGTTTCCGGGGTATCTTCATTGTTCGGAGAAGGAAAGTTTCTTCGTAATGGCTCTGTTTCTAAATCCCAACCTAATATCTGCAAGATTTGTAATAGCAAAGTGAAAAATCCTGTGGAACATATTCCGTCACAGAGTGTGATAACTTTAGAATACGATAAACCAGATGTTGTCCAGCAGGACTACATCAACAACAACAACAACAAAAGACTTGCTACCTGATAAATGTCTACTGTCATTTTGACATGAGAATTGAACACAAAGAAAAGGAGAAAAGAAGACTGACAACTGTAACGATTTAATGTATGAAATTTTGAAAGTTTGGGCCGGACAAGCAAAGAAAGTAATTGTTGTACAAGAAACATGGAAAGATCTTGAGGATTTTAAGTACATGATTCAGAAACACGAGCCATTACAGAAAAGCTTGCCTTCTCCGAACAATGAAGATACTCTGGAAAGTATTGAATGCTCAGTTTATTTTCTTAGCTCACGAATGGCGACCTGAAAATCATTTTTTTTTACAAGCAGCCGACATCATATGCAGTATGGGATAATAATAATAATAATAATAATAATAATAATAATAATAATAATAATAAATTGTTATTAAAGACCACAAATCCCTGCTGACTGCAATGTATCTTTGAAGATATTCAAAAAGTTGTCAAAATACAAGGACCTTGAAATAGAAATCTCGAAAATGTGGCATATGGGTACATCAACAATCCCTGTTGTAGTTGGAGCCCTAGGATTGGTTGGAAAGGATTGCAGTAGACTAATTGAAGGGATTCCTGAAAGTTCATGCCTCAAGGAGATACAAAAAATTGTTCTGACAAGTACAGCCCACACCTTACGAAGAGCTTTATCTATGTAATTTAATTCTTTTTTTTTTGTCAGTGGAAAGTGTCAAGACGCCATTTCTAACCTTAGGTCCCTGGGCGGGATGCGGAAAGAAATGTGTAAACGCCAGAAATCAAAGAAAATAATAATAATAATAATAATAATAATAATACGAAGCGAATACCATCTGTGCCAAACGAATAAAACAGAAAGTAAAACATCTTGTCCAAATGAAATTACAAAAAAACAAAAAAAATGACTGGGAGGACGAGGCGTTGATTAGTAAATACCTAGAAAGAACGAAAGAAGCAGATGTAGACTAACAGAAAACACATCAGTGGCTGAGGAGTACTGGGTTGAAAGCTGAGACAGATGGCCTAATTATTGCAGCTCAGGACCAAAACCACGCAACCAGATCCTATCACTGTAAAATAATCACGGATAGAACTAACCCAAAATGCACGATCTGTGGAAAATATGATGAAACTGTCGACCATATTATCTCAGAATTCTCGGAATTAGCAAAAAAAAAAAAAAAAAAATGAAATATACTCACACACATAAAAAGATAACAACACCAATTAAGAGGTGGTTCCATGCCTCTCAAAACCTTCAATCTCTAGATCAGAAGTCTTGCTGCTTGATGTAGTTTATCGTCATACCCAGGACTATTTGTCATTTTTGACTTGAGATTAAGGAGAAAAGTGTATTGGCAACTACAATGCTTTTAATTTTGAAACTTTAGGAAAGGATATCAAAGGAATTAATTGCAGTAACAGTGATCATAGGAGCACTAGGATGATGTACAGAAATTATTATTATAATTAGACGCTATCAATTAAGTTTTCATCTTAGTTTATACCATATACACAACAAAAGATGTTGTATGATTCTATTATTATTATTATTATTATATTATTATTATTGATATCATTAATGAATTAGAGAATGTCAGATCAAAGAAGTGACACAAATATACGAAGCCGAATATACCTGTCACTGCCCTCAGTCTGACAAGGTTATAGTAGGCAAACCCAGTGTAAGAATGTACAAATGTAGTAAATAACCTTTTGGCTCAGTCCATTCAGCCAGTTTCTGATTGAAGTTGTTAAAAGTATCTAGATGCGACGTCTTTTCTGCTTCCTCCTTCAAAGTTAAAAGAACTCTTCAGATACACGACCATCAAGATCTTCTACAGCTCCTTTACATTGAACAGATATACGCAGTACAAGGGGAAATGCTTTACTTGTTAGTGCCAAACAACATATAAACAAATCTATGGCACTTAAAGGGATATTTACTGTAGCAAATCAAGAATTCGTCAAGGCAAAATATGTATATTTTAACAGATTCAAACATGATCAGAAGCCACGAGAGACATGTTTGGTGTAACAGCAATCATTTATTATTTTTCTAAATGTACCATGGAACTGTCTTAAGTACCCTGGAAGATACCACAACAAGGTACTCAGGCGGACAACATTTTTCAATGTATGCTTGCTGTACCCGATATGGTGATATTTGCAACGTTCGCAAAGTGTAATTTACAAGTTATTCGACGTATTCTTTAAACTTTAAATGGGACGGAGCCAAGTGTAATTTACAAGTTAATCGACGTATTCTTTAAATTTTAATGGGACGGAGCCAAGTGTCCTAATTACTACCGGGATTACTTTAAAATTTTTCTCCGGTATTTTCCACAATTTGGCAATCTCAACCCTCAGTTGAGTGCAGTTGCTAACTTTTGTATTTGCTTTGATGTTATATTTTAGTTCGCAGTAATGGCATTAATCTTCACTTGTGTTGATGAAAACTATATCTGGTCATCGGGGCTCAATAAATTATTATTATTAGTATTATTGTTGTTGGTGTTGTTGTTGTTTTATTATTGCTAGTAGTGTCAATGATAACGCTTTTCCTATGGCTGTTACATTATTATATATTATATTAGGAGTACTGAGAGGTTCTCGGCCCGATGATGCCAAATCTGGCGTATGTTTTGATTTATAAATGAATATTTGCTGTCTAAATGTTTTTGATAATAATTTACAATTTCTAATCTTAGTGTGTTATTGTAATTATTTCCACTCTTTTTTCTTTATTTTTGTTCTCTTTATTGTATTATTATCCAGTTTGAAATCAGACGACACACTGCGTCACGCCATCTCACGATGCGTCTTTGTATAGCATTTATATTATTACACACTTATTTTTTAGTTTACTCAGTTTATACTTTTTCGTTTTCCAACAGCAATCAGTTTGGCCTCGATTTGGAAAAAGAAAGAAAGAAAAAAAGAAAAAAGAAAAGCCAACAATAATAAGAAACAAAACAAATTCCCCCCCCACCTTCCGAAAAAAAAAATCGAAAACTAAAAAACAACATTCACACGCAATCCCGTTGGATCACGCTGTTCTGTTTTGAACTCTTGCGCCTCCACGATCTGATCTGACAACGATAAAAATAGTTTTATCTTTTAAAAAAATCACTTGATAAATGAATATCACTGGCAGTAATCAGTGTGTTGTTATACAAAAGAAAGAAAGAAAGAAAAAATGATGCATCATCAGTTGAAGAAAAGACTGAAATGGTGCAAGGTATAATGTTTATAAAAAAAAGTCAATTTGCTGTACACACTGGGTAAATCTGGAGATGAACGAGGTAAAAAAAGAGAATATGAAGATAGTGAGACTGAGGTTGGTACTTCCTCATGGAAGAACTATTTTCATAGCTGCTGTGCTATCAGAAATGACGGTAATTCTAAGAAAGTTTTAATAGCGAGATACAATGAAACAAAAGTCTTAAAACAATGTACTGCGATTCAACAAAGAGGAGATAAAGAATTCTTTATCTCTGCTTTGTTGAATAGAGGCCAATGAACCATTTGATTAATCCGTTCCGTTTATATTTTTTAGACGTTCAATGGTATCTATGATTCGTTGATTACTCCTAATATTATATATAGCGCTTTTAACACAATCTATCTCTCTCTTTCTCTTGTTCTTGTAACGGCATTCACCCGGGGTGAGTTGAGCCAGCTCCAATATTCATGGGAATTTGGAATTCACAAGCGGTCCCCAACCCGCATGTGTAGCACATGTGATTTGATTATAGTGGTGAAGGTTTTGTGCAGCACCATCCACACTTTTTGAAGGGCCGATTACAGAGACCTGGTGAACTACGTGCCACAAGGTCCACAAACCACCCTCCGCAGGTTTTGAATTCAGATTTTCCTCTTCCTAGACCAGTTGCCATCCAAGGCTATAGAACCCAGTCTGTCCTGCTATTTACCCATAGCTGGAGGGAGAAGAAGAGGATTCATACCTTTTCCCAAACTATTTCACACGCAGTGAATGTAATATATATATATATATATATATATATATATATATATATATAATGTATATATATATATATGTATAATATAATATATATATATATATATATATATATATATATATATATATATATATATATATATATATATATATATAGAGAGAATATTCCAGCAAACAAGTACTATTTGTAATGGATATCGGCTTGATTGAGGAATCGAAAGCTCAGTTCGAATTCCAGTCAATCCATTATATTCACTTACGTGCTAATACCCTTGGGAAAGGTATGAATCCTCTACTTCTAAATAGCAGGATAGACTTCAAACTATAGCCTTGGATGACAACTGGTCTAGGAGAAGGACAACTCTGAATTCAAAACCTGCTGAGGGTCGTTTGGGGAACTTGCGGCGTGGTGCACCAGGTCTCTGTATTCGGCCCTTCAAAAAGTGTGGATCGTCCTGCACGAAACCTTCTCAAGTGCTGCTGTCGGTTTCCTGGGAACTGATCTGCTTGACCCTCAACGTCGAATACGAAGGGAGAGGATATATATGTTATTTTATATTATATATATATTTTATATATATTATATATACTATATTTTATATATATTCTATTTTATATGCGAGTTGATAAGCCCGTTGGAAGGGCGAAATGGCCATTCCTGTGGGGGGATTTGATTTTCATCTATCTGTAATTCAATATATATATATATATATATATATATATATATATATATATATATAATGTGCGTGTGTGTGTTATGTTTATTATATTTATTTGTTGTTATAGATATATTATTTATTATTATTTTTTCAACTTTTTCCACAGTTGCCGGTTTTTTCTGTATTAATTTTATTTGTACTGAAGATCGTTTGTTTTATTTTTACTTTTTGTTTTTGCTTACCTACATTTATAGTTATCAGCTCAGCCTTTTTTACCCTCCTACATTTTTATTAATTGCTATTTCAGGTTTATTATTTTACTGTATATAAAATAATGTCTTCCTAATCTTAGAGTATTTTAGGCTTGATTCGCAATTGATATTTTCATTTTCTTTTTTAGCTATATTTTCTTTTCCTAAAATTAACAAACGTTTCGATTTTTGTAGTTTGTTTTGTTTTCTAGTGTTTCTGTTCATCTAATATTTTATATATTTAAAAAAAAACGTTATTTTTTTAGCTTCTAAAATATGTCATGTATATAATGTTTATATATCTACATTTCCAAAAGTTGTCATAGCCAGGTGGTGACAAGCTCCCAATGCCTATACAATTCTTAAGTGGGATGCGTTTCAAATAGCCTCTGACAACTAAGTCCACCTCCAAGCCGGAGAATGGGCGAAGGCCGAAAACTGTTACCTAGCAGCTTCAGGTGTATGTAACTTGACAGCCCTGAAAGGCTGTCCATCTAGGCTAAGGAAAACTGGATTTTAAACCCTCGCTTCCTTGTAGTTATATCTAAAGACGTAAAAGGCCACGGAAGTACATTCAGACAGAAAACGGTGTGGAACACCGAAAAAGTTTGGCTGTCAACACTGACGACTTTCCGGCAATTCCTGTAGCCAAGCCGTCCGCAAATGTAATAATATTCTGTATTACTCTGGATCGTGTCGATACGACCGAGAAGGGGGCCATGTAGTTTGGGCAGCGCGCGGACTCCATACACCATCGCCTGAACCTGCTCCATGGAGAGGTCACTCCAGTCAAATCACCAAAGGACTGATTTTGATCCAACAGGGCGTTGCTTTTATTTAGCAAGATAAACAGATGCCTACTATCAACCGTCTTTGACAATGTAGATCAGTGGAATACAATGGACTAAGTTTTTAGCCACCCTTAATTACAGCAATTTTGGCTTGTGTAATAACGTATCTTCTGTTTTTCAGAAAATACCGTGTTAGTATCAAGCTACTCTCATCTATGAACGATAGTTGACTTATATTTTGCAATGAAAGTTCGCGGAAGTAAGAAAATTGGTGAATTTCAACAAGGGCAAATAATAGGATAGCATCAGTGTGGCAAGTCAAATAGAGAAATTGCGAGGTTTTTCCAGGTTAATCATCAAACGGTTAATAATATTGTTAAGAAATTTAATGAAGAAGGCCATTGACTTGTGGAACAAAAGTTCAGAAGACCAAGCATCATGTCTGAGCGAACGAAAAGGGCACTGAATAGGGAAGTCATCAGAAACCGTCGTCAGAGCGTCAAAGATGTCGCCAACAGCATGGAAATGTTACCATATGCAATGAAAAAGACTCTGAAAGAACTAGGCTATCAAAGAAGATTTGAAAGAAAGAAGCCCTTAATTTCAGAGGTTAAGAAGAACAGGCGTATGGACTGGGCGAGAGAATTCGAGAGCAAAGATTAGGAATTTTGGCAGTATGTAATTTGGACAGATGAAATAAATTCTGCCAGTTTTCGAATTCAAGACAGTTTTATGTTTGGAGAAACTTAGAAAACTGAATGTCTGCAGGCGACCGTGAAACATGGAGGGATTGGAATAATGGTGTGAGGTGATGTCTGGTTTGGATGGAAATCTGAACTGGTTCTTGTTGATGAGTGGTTTAATGGTCCAAAATACTATCAAATATTAGAGAAAGTACTAATCCCACTCTTTGAAACCAATCAGATTGACAAGAATGTCTATTTTTATCAAGACGATGAAGGACCATGTAATGCAAGTAAAGTAGCAAAGGCCAGGAAGGAATCGCAAGGAATCAAGTCACTGCCATGGGTAGAGTCCTGATATGAATCCATTGCAGCACGTTTCGGAGCACCTTCACTGAAAACTTCGAGAGCGTGCAACCAAAATCACGTCAGTGGCAACCCTTAAAAGAACATTCGAAAATTCGAATACAAGCACTGAAACTAGCAAATAGAGGACTTACTCTATATTAGTTCCAAATACTGTTTATTTATGTTGAATAGGGTATACGTAATTAAATTTTGAAATCGGATGTAGTTTATTTCTCCTGGCTAAAACCTTAGGCCACTATCAGTATAAATTCGAAACTGAGTTCAAAAACAGAAAAGGGAAAATTTTGTGGAAGTTTGAAATTCAAACACACCAACCAGTTCAGACAGTGTAAACAAAGACAAAAAAAAGCCATGGAAACTATCACCATGACCCCAGTGAAACTAACATAGAATGGAACACTGGATGAATATTTATACCATATCAGACAATAAAACAAAATGCGAAATAGGAAGATAGTAGAATTACTGAAGTTTTTGGAACGGCAAGGCAAAAATTGCTAAACGAGTCTAAGAGAGTTAAAATTCCGCGGACGAATTGAAACTAATGAAATGGAAAGAACGCTTGGGGGAATTGTAGAGGATTTGGGAAATTGGTTGTCATTTTAGCCTCAATGAAAGCCGTTTAAATGGATAATAATGATAACATTAGAATTATCGAATTAATAAAAGGAGACGAGTATACAGACAATTTCCATAATTAGAGTATGTAGAGCTTTTATAAAATTGACAAAAGAACATTAAAAGAAAGGAACTGATGTCCAGTAAAAGATGAAGAGAGAAATAAGATAAAAAAAATTATCTGGAGCTTGAAAGAGGTCCACGGAACTGTTCAGAAATTGTGAGAGCGATGGTCGGGGCGAACTTGATTGGAACAATGAGAAAGATCTAAAAGATTGACTCGGAGTTCCGAAGAAGAATTGAAACGATCCAGGCGATATTACTGAAGTCGTCAGAATTACTTACGAGATGGCAGCAGATTTTCGAGAGACTTGTAATCAGTTAGCCCATAATGGGAATCAATTGGTACTTCTAATAGGAAGAGTCTACTACTATTAAAACTAATGCTAATAATAATAATAATAATAATAATAATAATAATAATAATAATACAGAAGAGAAATAACAGCGAATCGTTTGAACATCAGATTCTTATTGGTTTTAGGTATTTTCCTGTTCTTTTTCTCTCTATCTTTCCTTCTTCCTTTCCTTTTCTACTTTCTTTTTCCTTTTTCTTTATGTCTTTGCTTATTCTTATTTTCCTTTTAGTCTCTTTCTAACATTTTCTTTATTTTTTTATCTCTTCTTTCTCTTTTCTTTTCTTCTATCTCAGCCTACTTTTTCCTTTTTTTCTCAACCTCTTTCCACCTTTTCTCTTTGATTTTCTGTCACATTACGTTTTCGTTCTTGTCGTTTCCTTCTATTTTCCTTTTCCTTTTCTTTTCTTTGTATCTTCGTACTCTTTACTTTTGTCTTTCTGTCTCTTGCTACACTTTTTTCGTTCTGTCTATTCCCTCTCTTTTCTTTTTTCTTTTTCCTTTTTCTTTCTTCTCTCTCTTTTCTTTTTCCTTTTTGTTTCTTCTCTCCCTTTTCTTTTTCCTTTTTGTTTCTTCTCTCCCTTTTCTTTTTCCTTTTTCTTTCTTCTCTCTCTTTTCTTTTCCTTTTCTTTTCTTTTTTTTTTTCTTCTTTCTCTTTTTTTTTTCTTTTTTTCTTTTTTCTTCTTTCTTTTTTTTTTCTTTTTGTTTCTTCTCTCTTCTTTTTTTTTTTTGTTTTTCTTCTCTCTCTTTTTTTTTCCTTTTGTTTCTTCTCTTTTCTTTTTTCCTTTTTGTTTTCTCTCTCTTTTTTTTTCCTCTTTTTTTTCTTCTTCTTTCTTTTTTCTTTTCCTTTTTTTTCTTTTTTTCTTTTTCTCTCTTTTCTTTTTTCTCTTTTCTTTTTCTTTTCTCTTTTTCTTTTCTCTTTTCTTTTTCTTTTCTTTCTTTTCTTCTTTTCTTTTTCTTTTGTTTCTTCTTTCTCTCTTTTCTTTTCCTTTTTTGTTTCTTCTCTTCTCTTTTTTTTCCTTTTCTTTTCTTCTCTTTCTTTTCTTTTTCCTTTTTTCTTTCTTTTCTCTCCTCTTTTCTTTTTTCCTTTTTTGTTTCTTCTCTCTT
>CAHIKZ030001439.1:480000-569561 GCA_903632075.3 Acanthosepion pharaonis | reverse complement strand
TGAAGTTGTAAATAACGATTTTCAGAAAATGTTACACAATCAAACTGTAATTGAGCAAACGATATTGGTTTGAAAATCTATCCCTCTTGCCGTCAAACTCTCCTGTGAGTATCCAATTTTCCTATCTCAATGATGCAATATTGCAAGCCTATTACTACTTCCATCCCAAATGTTCAGACGAGCTCCATATTTTATTGTCAATAGCTCAGACAATTACGGCCAAGACCCGCCTTGCTACGTCCACATGTTTGAATAACTCTCATTCCCTTCGTATTCCCTTGACTAGAATTGCGCTCTACTCTGAACCAAGAACTGGTACATTGTAAAAGAGACTCCCATGGGAATATTTTCTCCGAATACAAGTCTAGAGTCAATCCACCATATCATCGTAATCCTCAGTTTCTTCTCCCTCCTACGTTCATATCACACAGCTCATTCAGTTATTCTCTACCTTGTGTGCCCCTTAGTCTTTGTATAAGCTTATGATAGATATCGCTGTTTTGGTATGTAGACTGGTCCAAGCTCGTCTTAGCTGGTCATAGTTTGTCCAAGCTGGTCAGAGTTGGTCTAAGCTAGTCGTAGCTGCTCTTGGCTGGTCCAAGCTGGACAGAACCGATAAGCTAGTCGTAGCCGTGATACTACCAGCACAGGGACGAATCCTTGTGCCAGGTAAGTATATTCCGTTGTATTCTCTGTGTGTGTGCGTGTGCGTGTGTGTGTGTGTGTGTGTGTGAATATTCAAATTTAAATAGAAATATATCTGTCAAAATGTATATCAATATGGTTAGATTCCTGAACACAGCCTTCGTCGTTCCCAACAGCGCGTTCCAACGTCTGGTTACCAAAGTAACGTCCGCCTGTCGATCTCCAGTCTGCCTTGTCTCACGTTGTGAATTGACCAACTGACGAAATCAATCAGTCGTCGGCCGTAATGTGACGTTCAACCTTTTGGTGAGGGTAATATGTATAAAAGAAATAAAATGATAACTCAAAAGTTCAATTCGGTATCAAAAAAAAGTCGTTAACAAAACTTTTACGTCTGGTTGTTTCGATACATAGGACTGCGTCTATCTCCCAACCCGTTATATGGATTTGTGAATCGTTCTTTTGCAGACGAAATTTATCAGTCGTTGTCTGCTCTTTTAAGAAAGTGGGGTTTGGGGGTGGTGTCTTCAAATACGAAAAAAGAAAAAAAATTAACTTTTGGTGGTCAAGGTATCAAAGAAAAGGATAACAAAATAATCTGTTGTTGGATTGAAGACTGCGTCTATCTCCCGACCCGTTCTATGAATTTTTCCGTTAGGCGATTTTAACGAGGCCTTTAACTTTGGTTTTTTGGTGTGTCTCAGAACTCAACTCTGGAACTCTGTTGAACTGATTTTTGCTCGCTGCGACTTTGCTTATATGGACGCCGACAAAAACCGGGGTGGGTTTGTCGGCGCCGGAGGTTCCTCGATAATTCTAAATACCTATCCACTTCTTTTATTTTTGGTTAGAATTTTCCACTTCTTTTCCATTTTTTGAGGGAGTCTCTTACTCCCCACCTTCTCACCATGCTTCAGTTGGGTGTTTGCTGTCCTCCCCACTTCCTCGTGGCGACCTCTCATACCCATCCTCTAAATGGGCGGTGACAGCTTCCTCCTTGCGTCACGTGATCACCACTCGGCCAATGATGTCCAGCCGGGCGTGTACGATCCCGCAGGCTTTGTTTCAGGGAAAATAAAATATATCTCGCTCAAAAAAAAAATTATTTTTTTCCGGTCTCATCTGGACATCGTCAGTCAGATTATCGCTAATTATCATAATGGGTTGTCTATTTAACACGGCCAGACCGTCGTCCTCAAAAAAAAAAAACATTTCTATGGTTCCAGTCATTCTTTGGTGAACATTACTGATAACATAGTTTGTTATCACAGCTAAAAATGTTCTGTCGAAAGAAAACGGTCAGTCGTTCCACCTCGGTTGTGCGGCTTTGACACAATTAATTTTTCATATCTATCCAAAGCCCTGTAGTTCACCTGTTTTTTGTCAATTATCAAAATAACATTTTCAATTGGATTTTGTTTGGCTAATCGGTCTGTGGTTTGCCAATCAGGTGTTTTCCAGCATTAGCGGTTTGTTTATCTATCCCCGATAACACAGTTCGTCGCCAGAACATAAACGATTCCCCATCCACTCAGAATTTCCCTGCCATTGTAATGACACTCTTCGCCATTTGTTATTATCAAAATATCCTTTATCCATTGTCTCTTAGTCGGGGTGTCCTAATTATCATCCACGTTTGGGTCTCGCCTCTTTTCCTTTCTTTCTTTCCTCTTTCTTTCCTTTTTTTTTTTTTTTTTTGGTAAATGGTGCCACAATAAAAACGAAAAGTAAAACTTATCTTAACCGACACTTTTTGTCCTTTGTTATAAAATACAAAAATATAATACAAAACTTAATTTAAAAAAAAACAAAACTAACGAAAATTACATTACATTACATTATAAAAATTAACAATAACATTTACTCAATTTCCCTTATTAGACATTAAATTATTTCACTCGGCATTCTCCATAGTAATTATTATTATTATTATTATTATTATTATATGGAGATCGCTAATTAATAATAATAAATACGTACAAAAGCCTGCAGCTCATTAACGGAGCAATAGTAAGACATTCCAGGAATCTCAGCAAAAATGTTAAATGTTTTTCAGAAAAATCCTGGAAGTAATTCGATAGTATTTTTAAGCATTGTGTTTTAATATATTCGCGTTATTTTCTGAACAATGGCGAAAATATTGTGTTAAAAAATTCTTTAAAACACAATGAAAATAATCAAGTAAAAAAATATACACCAGGTATAAAACATCAGAAAATAATTACTTTTTTTCCCAGGTCCACCCAGATTGGCCTGGGAAAATGTAAGGAGAGTAAGTTTTTTATTCTAGCAATTTTTTCTTTCTTCTTTTTTAAGCTTGGAAACTAAAGATCACTTTTCTCAATCACGAGCTCGTTTAAATTTAGACGTAGATATAGAAAGTTTCTCAACAATATTAATGAGTTGTTGGAGTCTTTTGACCTCATGATTAGAGTGTCTAAGTTGTGCTACCTGTAAACCTATTTTATCACTTATTTAAAGAAGAGACTGTGAAGGGAGGTAAAAGAGGAATAATATTGGAAATTTATTTTGACAGTAATCCCCAAAAGAAAATGCGAAGCAGACAAATAGGAAAGACAGTAACATCATCGGTTTGATACAATTAAGTGACAATAGACAGTGGTAAGTTAGTCAATGAGTATTCCCTTGATCACGGCTGGTCCGGTAAATATTGGTAATCTGGAAAAAGTCAGGAATCATAAATTCCAGAATATTCTTGTAATTCCCAAATATATTTATGGCTTAATGATAATGTAAGACGTATACACTGTGGCTACATATTTCTATTATGTTGCTGCAACTTTTGTTATGTGTTTAGCTGTTATGCTCAAATACTATTACTACTACTACTACTACTAATAATAATAATAATAAGAAGAAGAAGTGAGCAGTCGTGATCAAAGATCGTAAAAACCGAAGGTGCTTTCTTATTGACAAGGCAGTTTTTGCAGATTGTAATGTATCTTTGAAGATCTTCAAAAAATATCAAGATACAAGTGGAAATCTCAAAAAGTAAGCACATAAGGACATCAATAATTCCAGTTGTAGTTGAAGCCCTCGGGTTGATTTCCATGTGCTGCGCAATAATAACAACAACAATAATAATAATAATAATAAATTCTACAGGAAGAAAACTGAAAGAAACTGATATGAACACCACCCAGACCCGGTTACGGAGATAGGACCTGATACAATTCTATGGGACTACACAATACACACTGACAGAACAATCAAAGCCAACCGCCCAGACATTGTTATTAAAGACTGCAAACAAATAAGTGCCTGATATGGCAGTCCCTGCAGACTGCAATGTATCTTTCAAGATATTCAAAAAGCTGTCAAAATACAAGGACCTTGAAATAGAAATCTCAAAAATGTGGCACATGGGGACATCAACAATCCCTGTTGTAGTTGGATCCCTAGGATTGGTTGGAAAAGATCCAGTAGACTAATTGAAGGGATTCCTGGAAGCACATGCCTCAAAGAGATACAAACAATTTTTCTCACAAGTACAACCCACACTTTATGGAGGGCTTTATCTATGTAAAATATTTTTATCTTTTATTTTCATTTCTTTTATTTTATTTTTATTTTTTATGTGAGTGGAAAGTGTCATGATGCCATTCCTAACATTAGGTCTCTGGGCGGATCCCGGAAAGAAATGTGCACACGCCAGAAATCAAAGGAAATAAAAATAATAATAATAAGGCAGATTCTGCGATGCATAGAGTGGGCTATATCAGCCCTGGAAAATATGCAAATTTTACGGGAAAGAAACTGCAAGAACACCACCCAGATCCGGTTACATAAATAGAACCTGTCACATTTTATGTGACTTTACAATTCACATAGACAGAACAATCAAAGCCCAGACATCGTTATCAAAGTCCAGAATGTGCTTTCTTACTGACATGACAGACCCTGCAGAATGTAATGTATCTTTGAAGATCTACAAAAAATTATCAAAATACAAGGATCTTGAAGTGGAAATCTCAAAAAGGAAGCACATGGTGACATCAGAAATTCCAGTTGTAGATGGAGCCTTGGAATTGATTGGAAAATGTTCCGATACACCCAGTGAAGGGATTTCTGGTAGCCCATTCCTTAAAAATACTAAAATTTGTACTTGCAAGTACAGCTCACACCTTACGAAAGGCGTTATTTATATAAAATATGTGTGATCTTATTTTTTATTATTAGTATTTTTTTACAAAAATGATCAGTGGAAAATTTCATGAAGCCATTTCTGACCTTAGTTCTCTGCTTGTGAGCCAGAAAGAAATGTGTATACAACAGAAAACAAAGGAAATAATAATAATAATAATAATAATAATAATAATAATAATAATAATATTGTGTTAAATTTTGCGGTGAAGTAGATACAATTGCCACAAAATTAACAAGAAAACCGAAACAAAACAAATCTTGGCCAAAAGCAAATGCAAGAAAGCTAGCGCCAAAAGCCTCTATACTGGCAGTTCCTTCTCCGAAGCAAAAATGTTGATGTAGATCAATTCGCAAATAATCGTGGCTAAGGAGTTCATGTCTGAAGCGTCAGATTGAACAGTTTATTCTTGGTAAGCAAGAATAGAGCTTGTTTGCACCCAGCTACCAAGCTAATAGCTTCCATAATATTACGGCCCCAAAATGTTGGTTCTGTAGCAAATGCATTGAAACTATTGATCACCTAATATCAGAAATGCTCAGTACTCGCACCCAATGAATACAAAAACCGTCATGGCAGAGTAGGTTAGTATCTGCATTGGAAGACTTGTCATCACTACAGGATAAAAACACCTGCAAACTGGTATGAACATCATCCAGAATCGGTTGTTGAGGGAATAGATGTTACCATCCACTGGGATTTTTCAATCAACACAGATCAAACATTACAAAGCATTACTATCAAAGACAGTAAATAAAAAGTTTTCACACTGATTACCATGAGCATACTAAGTGACAAAAAGGCTTCCAAAAGTTTTTGAAAAGCTAAGCAAAGGTAAAGACTTGCATATGGAAATAGAAAGGCAATTTGGCCCTTAAAAATTAAAACTGTTCCTGTTGTGGCTGGAGCTTTGGTTCTACTAAAGAAAGGAACTCAACAACAAATAAACAAAGACCCTTCCGTACCATCTCTCTAAGAAATCTCTAAAAGGTTTTTAACTAGCACAGCTCACATCCTGCGACGAATTTTGTTCTTTTAAGTTTGCTTCTTTTTTTTTGTTAATACTTGTCATTTGTTTATTTAACCCTAACCGTAACCCTAACCTCTACTTAATAATGTTTTTTTTGTCTTTTTTCTCATATTCTTTCACACTCAGTAACCCCTTGCGCAATTTCTGAGACGAATTTTATATAATAGAAGACAAGATAGATAACTGTAGAAAATAAGGAGTTGTCTCCCTTGCGTATAATTTATTTATGCTAAAGATCGTGGTGTTGATTAAACTCGAACAGCATGTGGTCACATATCTTGTTTCGAACATCGATGTGGTTCAAGGGTAAGGACATTATTCACATCACAAGGTTGGCAGAAATATTATTTTGCCATTGTCTAACTGACAATTTCAAAGTGTAATGTACGAAAGTAACATCGAAAGACAAGTTTCTAAGTAATCTATATTAGATAAACAGTTGTAATTGATTTTGTAAACGAGTAAACCGTCAGAAAAAACACTGAAACAGATCATTCTCAGAAGATGATACAAATAAACATCGAAACATTTATAGAATCGTCCATATTTCATACTCACCTCCTGTTTTTTCGAGCCCAGTTCGCTCGAGCCTTATTTTTATTCATTTTTTGCATGTGAAAATCTGAACAATATATATATATATATATATATATATATATATATATATATATATATATATATCCTGTCTCCTCCAGTGGTTCAGGCCGAAAAGTAAACCACCCGGTCCTCCCCCGCTCGGAACGTCACAGAGAGAGAAAGACACAATTATTATGTCGGTCGAAATTCGGCTGTACTAAGGGAGATTAATCGTGGTTCTTCGTCTGCAACCTCCGATATAGCAGTCGGATTTTCTCAGGTTTGTTGACGAAGTTATCAGGATTCGTATGGGTTCGATTTCTATCTCTGGATACGATTCGGACTTTTGACGCATGCAACCAACTGGCCAGATCAGCAAACCCACTAAGCCGTTTCCGCCGCGTTTTCCTTCGCGTTCTCTTATCTGCGATTTCGGATTTGCGGTCTCTCTCGCCCTCTCTCCCTGCCGTGTCTACCGCTTCTCTCGCGTTCCGACGGGTTCTCCGATCCTATCCGATCTGATCTCCGATCTCATCTACTCAACCCAAGCTTGCAGGCCGCTTATATATATAGAGAGAGGCGGAGCTAAACAGTTTTTAGGCACCGCCCACGAATTTTAATAGGCAAATCGCCTGGACCACCATGTGTTTTCCGCCGGATCTGCGAAGCTCCGCGGGAACCCAGTTTTCAAGAGGTACTAAAATCGGATTCGGTCTCCCTGCTGGGTTTTCCGCAGACAACGTCCACTGAAGCCCGGCGAAAAGCAGTTATCTCGTCTGAGGGCTCTGACTGGATTTCGCCCGGCAGACCACCCAAAATCCAATTCACCATTTAACACAAGCTTTACCTAACGAACCCGTCCATTAATTACTCTAGAATTAATTCACCTAGTTAATTAATAATTCAATCCCAGAAACAACTAAGTAAAAAAAAAAACTTATTTCTGGAATTACTACGGGATCCCTTCTACCCAACTAATTAGCACCTTCTTCCCAATCCTTTAGAACCGTTGATTAATAAACCCACCTGGTGGTGGTGGGGGATCTCTGTGTAACAATTCCTCCCGTACCCATCTGCCATTTCATAGTAAATGACATATGAGGCGTCACACAGAATAAAACAACAATAGAAACAGGGTTGTTCAGCTATCCTTCCTCGAAGTTCATGGTCCTCCGGCGATCCGGTCTGACTTCAACTGCGAACAATTCTAGAAATAAAAACACGAACAAGAACAGACAAGAAAATACGAAGTCGAGATATAGTGTTCTGAGTCCTTTTCTGTTTCTTTTCAGGGCTTCTTTATAAAGCACATTGTGAAGATTTCACTGAATCAGGTTCATTGTTCAGATTTTCACATGCAAAAAAATGTGAATAAAAATAAGTTGGGCTACTATGAGAATATGTTCTCATTGATCTCACAATAGTTAGTATTTTCATCCAGTTCACTACTTGGGATGCTCCCATATATTCACCAACTCATTTATCTCTTCATTCATCTACATATATATTGTATCTATATAGATTTTTTCCCTTTTGAACACTCATCATTTTAAAAAAAAAAATAAACACACATTTTTTTTTCCAAAATTAAACACTCATGTTTTTTTTTTCAACTACATATTTTACTTAGTTATTCCCTTTTATTTCTTTTCACAACCTTGTCTTACGACTGGTCCGGGTCTTCACCACAGGCCTCGTTAGACTTTTTATGGTTTCCAATTCTCTCACAGCAGCTGTTGCAGGTTCTAATTCATCTCAGTCGAGCCGGTCTTGGTAAGGCGCACCAATTGGGTTCCCAGTACGCTCCGCACTTCCACTTTCTGCCAGTTCGACTTCCACACTCGACAGTCTCACTTCTCTTTTTCCACCATCACCACCATCACCAACTGAAACCATAATTAATATAATCCCCACAACAGTTGGCCAGGTTATTATGGTAACCATTTTCTCTTTCCAGTCCGAATCTTGCCAACTCAGCCTGGTTAGTTCTAAATTCAGTCGCCCGAAATCAATCTTATCAACAGGTTTCAGTAACCCCGGCATTTTCCTTAACGAAAACTGAGGGTACTCTTTCGTAATTGGATCCCATAATTCAGCCCATCCAGTTTCATTTGATCCTATCAATTTCAACAACGTCTCATTCCCTCTCTTCTGCTTGATAGTAGTGGGTATGGACAGGGTCAGCCCATGTGCACTACATCCAAGGGGTAAAGCTAAAATGGTCAAGGGTGGGGGATAACTCTCATTGTCGTTGTCACCTCATTCTCGCAGACCTTAGAGAGCTCCATTTCACCCTGAGTGGCAACTGCCCAGATCCCGTCTGCAATGCTAACAGCTGCGGGTAACATTACAACAGTCAGTATATCTACCTGGCAATGGTCTCTAATTCCCTTCTTATTTTTTCTAAATAAGTCTATCACACACAATTCATGGCTACCTGGGAATGTAAATGGGACTTGCAGACGCACAAGTGCCCAGAGCATTATTCTCGCATCTCTGGGCTTCTTCCCTTGTCAGTAACATAAATTTTGTCCTGGCTGTTTAGAGCGATGAATTCTGTCTCTGCTTTGTACCTAGCCACTGCATCTAACCTTGGGGTTGGTAAGGAAGGGGCAGATTTAATACCTGGTAAACTTCGAAAGTGCTGTATCGTTTTAATAGGGGAACTGACACTAGTACTAGCAATTTACTTCTTTCTAACAGGGTAACACATCCCAAGGCACTATAATACTTCCATAATTGTTGAGTGGGGTTCGCCGGCAAACCAAGATGATGGGAGAGTTTGGACTGTATTTCCAGCAGTACCACCCTTAGTCGTTCTGCTGTTATTATACTCGGGGATAGGTGTCCCATAGACAGCATATCTAACTGTGCTCTCACATGTTCTAACAGCACTGTTAACGTATGACTGGTTTGGCTCACCCTATTCACTATTAACAACTGGAGATGCAAGAAACCCTCCAGGTCCTGGTACCCAGTTGTTATAGTTGTGGTTACATTCGCCAGCTCTTGCCTAAGATCATGTAGGTAGGCAATTAACCAATTAATACTCTCTCTGTTCTTAGCCACTTCCAACCTAGTAACATTAAGTATCGATACGCTTTCCTTAACTAAAAGAGCCATCGACTGCTGCCTCTGATCTACCTGCGTCAGTTTCCTCTTGATCAAACATATCTCATCTTCAGACACCGTGCCAAATACCACACCTAATGCCTTACCTATTATAGGTAACACTGCCCTCTTTTGTCTAGTTCTGAACAACTTAATTCCCTTTAAATAATCGCTCATCTCCTTCCATTGCCTCTCAAGTATTAAGGACTCCTGAGTTAAGGAGTACAACACCCGGTGGTAGTTTAGACCTTGTGAATACTCGCCGGCGACTTGTGTCCTGGCTGTCTCTAACTTATCTACCTCGACCCTTAACTGGGCTAGTAGCAATTCATATGGCTGTAAATCAATCACTAACGTGATTAACCACTTTGATTTAGTTATGATCACCTCGCTCGTCTTCTTAAACACGGTATTTTCACTGTGCTCCCAGGCATTAGCAGTCAAAATCAGCATCACCAGCGCCCAGAGCCTTCCCTCGTCCATGTCTGAAAGAGACGGAGAGAACAGTCTATCTATTTATATTTTCCGACAGACGGCTGCATTGTGGAGTGACACATCCCAGGACCAACCCACACCACACCAGCGCCGAGTCCGCGGAGGGGCCATTCCACGCGGCCCGCGTAACGCCGATGATAACTGCAGAATCGACCCCAGACTGTCACTCGTCTAACACAACCCCTGCACAGATTTTCTATTTAATTAGTCTGCTCTAAAGCGTTGCTCCTCGCAATCGCAACCTCAATGGCCACTCCTCCTCGTTATCACGCGCTTGTTCAGTCTGCCATTGATTACGTAATTGAGCTAGCGGAATCTCGTCGTCAGAACCCAATTGCTCGATCCGTCTTCTTCTCCGCTATCACTAGGTTTAATATTCTCTTCCTCAGGGTGTCCAACCGGGGGTCGAGTTTCCTCCCTTAGCCTTTGAAGGGTATTGGGACTAATTTCGACCTCCTCACTAGCTTCACTATCACTTCCGAGTAGTTCTGGTTCCACTAGTGTGGTCCTCCTCAGGTTTTTCTGTTTCGTCTCTATGCCGTTCCCTTTCCTGTCTTCTATCTCAGCTGACTTTATGTCATTTGCGTGTATTCTTTTCACTTTCCATTTCAGTTGATCCCATATCACAAAGGACACTGGACCTGTCTGTTCCCCTATTCTATAATAGGGGCTCCACCTCTGGTCCAGTTTACCCTCCCTCGGGTGTATTTTATAATACACCGAGTCACCTATTTGGAAAGAAACCTCTTCTCTATTTTTATTTATCCTATCATTTCGCTTTTTCTGGGCTCTTCGAATTCTTCCTCACCTGTGTAAAGATTGTGTGCTACTGCTCTAAAATTACCCTCCCCTAAGTATTTCCTCCTAGGGCTTAATAAGTTGTCTATGGGTAAGACCATGTCCCGGCCATGGGTTAAAAATATCCCAATTCTCCCTATTATGCTCTGCTAATTTAGCCAGCACATCAGCAAGAGTCTTATGGAATCTCTCCACCTTAGCGTTACTCTGGGGATGGTATGCGGAGGTGGTTATCTGTTAGATATTCAGTTCTCCCAACGACTCCCTCATAACCTGATTTACATTTTCCGGACCGTTATCCGTAACCAACTGTTCGGGAACCCCATGCCTGGGAAATATCTCGCCAAGTATTATATCTGACACCGTTCGCGCCTTTTTATCAGGTATGGCGAATGCTTCAGGCCAATCTGACAGCCAATCCACAAAACTTAATATGTAATAATTCCCTCTATCAGTTGGCCCATAAGGGCCCGAAATGTCGAAACTCATTTTCTGGAACGGGTAGTGGGGAATATCTGTCTCTAAAACCGGGGCAGCCAAACTTCCTCTACTCTGCACTTGGCACGTTACAGATTTCTTTACATAATCTACATCATCATTAAACAACTTGAGCCAATAGTAGTTCCTTATTATTAACCCATACGTCTTGTCAAACCCCATGTGCCCCAACTTTCTATGGCACTGATCTAAGATCTCAGACCTCAACTTTTCGGGTATCACCATCTTCAAGCTTACCTCCTTATCTTTCCCTGAAAGGTAATACAATACATCATCCTGCAATACATATTTGGAGGTATTTCCTGCCTTTACCCTAGACCTAATGGCTGTTATGTCACTATCCCCTTGACTTTGTCTAACAATATCTATCCAGTAATGGTCTCTGTAATGGTCTGTTTCACCCGCCTCCTGATCTTCCCAATTAGGTCTCCATTTTAACCCGTGTGAGTTAATTACATTAATCTGGAAGGCCTTATCGTCCACACCTGGTTCTAACTTGATGGACTCCGTTTGCAACTGTTTCGGAGTCCTCGATAGTAAATCAGCACAGGTGTTATCCCTCCCGGCTAGGTACTTTATTTTACAGTTGTACCAACTCAGCTTCAGCACCCACTGTTGGATCTTTTTGTTCGTCCACTCTGCCTCTAACAGGTATTTGAGGGGCTGGTGATCTGTCTTAATGGTAAATACTGCCCCACTCAGATAATAGTCCAAATTCTGCACAGCGTACAGGATGGCGAACGCCCCTTTCTCTATCACCGGCCATCTTTGTTGGGTCTCGGAAAGCCGATAAGAAAGGAAATATATTGGTACCTCTTCAGACCCCCCCCCACCGAACGGGTCCATCCTTATTGGGACAGGGTTGCGCGAGTACTGCTCCGATGCACCTATCACTACCATCAGTGTACAGAACCATGGGCTTACCTAAGTCTGGGTACGCTAACAAGGGCACAGCAGTCAGCTGGTCCTTTAAAGCCTCAAATGCACGCTGGCAATCCTAATCCACCTAAACCTTGCGTATTTCTTCGTCAGGGCTATCAGAGGACCCGCCAACCGGCTAAATGCAGGTATGAACCTCCTATAATATCCTATGGCTCCTATAGAGCCCCTAATCTCCCTTACAGTTTTCGGCGCGGGCATGGCCCTTATTACCGCTACCTTGTCTAGGTTGGTCTTTATTCCGTCTTTATTTATCACGAACCCTAGGTATTTTGTCTTCTCTCTTAGAAACTGACATTTTGACAGCTTCAGCTTCAAGCCATGCCTCCTTAGGCGGTCGAACACACGCTGCAGGTGTTCAAAATGCTCCTCAGGTGATTTTGAAAATACCATGATATCATCTAGATATGCCATGGCAAATGCCTCTATGCCATTCAGCATTATGGACATGAGCTGACTAAACACACCCGAGGCATTTGCCAAACCCAAACGGCATAGCCCTAAAATTGAAAAGACCAATGTGACAGGTGAACACGATCTTTTCTTGGTCCTCCTTGTTCAGGGCCACCTGCCAGTAACCCGATCTCAAATCCTAGGTGGAAAAACACTTAGACTTCCCTAGGAGAGCCAAAATGTCATCAACAGGGGGAGAGGCACTGCTAACGGTTTTGTAATCGCGTTAGGGTTAGGCGAAAATCCACACAAAACCTATGCCCTCCATCTTTCTTTTCCACTATCACTATAGGGAAGCTCCAGGGAGATTTGTATCTCTCAATTATCCCCGAGTTCATCATTTCATTCACTGCCTCCTCTACTAATTTACTTTTGTGGACTGGGGTTCTATATGACCTTAGCTTGATAGGTGGATGATCACCGGTGTCTATCCTCATCTCCACTGTCTCTGTCTGTTCTAGCTCCTTATCTGTCATTGCTATTACCTCCCGGTTTCTACTTAGTAAACCCCTTAATTCTCTTCTATAACATTCAGGGACTATTATGTCCTTGTCCGCCAATTCTCTAATCTCTGTCTTGTTCCCGGACGTATTTTTGCTTCTTATCCTCACCTGTTCGACTTCTCTTACAGGGCAAGCCCGTGTTAACTCTTCTCATCGGTTTATTCTGATGGTTTTAGTAGCCGAATTAGTCAGAAGCAGGGGTACGGTCCTTGATCTTTTCACTAGTAAACTACATACTGTCAATTCTCCCTTATAATTATTATACCCATCTGTGGGGATTACCTCATACAACCCGTCATTCAGGGCTCCCTGTACTATAATTTCGCCTTCCCCAGATACAGTGGTTCTAGGTGGCAACTTTATATCTGCTTGGGCTACTACAGGTAGCTGCTCATAATTGTCTTCCCCTAGCCGTATCCCTACCCCGTCCAAGGTCAGGGTGGTTGGGTCGAAACGGATCTAGGCCTTATGCTGTTTAAGCCAGTCACTCCCCAGAATCAACTCGCCACACAAGTCAGGCGCTACATATACCTTTATGACACCTCTAGTCCTTGCTAATTGAAATGGCAACCATGTCATACCCTCTATCCACATTCTGTTGCTATCGGCCTGGCTTATGGATAGATCTATTGGCCTCAAGTTTTCCCTTCTCCCTAACTGTCTATAGGTCCTGGAAGTAACCAGTTACACTGATGCTCCAGTATCAACCAGGGCCCTAACCTTCTTACCTCCCAGCAAGACATTGCAGGTGAAATATGGCCCCTCTTTTAGCAAATCGTACACTCGGGCCTTCCTTCCATTCCCAAATTCCTTTCTGTTCGCCTCCCCTCTGGACCACCGAGAGGCAGTGGCCAGCAACGGGGGTTCCTTATGTCTTCGAGGTCCCATTTCTCGTCTGGCTGGGATGGGGTTTGGATGATAGCGCTTTTCCGCTCTACCCCTCTGTCCAGTTCATTTCAATCCCGGCCGGTTCGTCTTGGGGATTCCTTCCCTTGTGGGGCAGGTTCACCTCATGTGGCCTGCGCCCCCACAATGCCAGCATCTTCTCCATGACAATCGGCCGAAAATGACCAACCACTCCACACGTCCAACATTTCAGAGGTCTTGCTCGGACTGGGGCCACCCCGCCTCCTACTCTTTCACGGGTGACTCAGCGGCGTTTCCCGGGTTCTTTGCTTTCTTGGTGGCTGGTAACAGCGCATTAATCCGCTTGATACCTAATTTACGGTTCCCTGCCGCCGTACACCACCGAGCCTTGTGCCCGTATTCGCCACAGGTCGTACAAATTTGGTCCCAGAGACCTGGGGTCTCCTCCCCAATTGGTTGGACAATCCCGAGCCCTGTGCCCAGCATATTTACACGTCCAGCACACTAGCCCATACCGACCTGGAGTGGATTTATAGAATCCATACTGCAAGTCCCATTCTCGTTTATTCAGCTCTGTCTCCAATTCCCAATTTTCCTCTACTTCTTCTTCTGGGTCGCGTGCCCCCCAACCTGCTCTTTCTTTTTCCTTATCTTGGTCCCCACGGGGTCCCTGGCTACGCTACCCCTTATTTTGTCCCAAAGTCGTTCACCGTTGCGAGCTTCAATGGCTGCGGCCAGGGTGCTCGGTCCTTCCTCCCTATCGCTCAACGCATCCATGTAAACATCGGTTAACAGGGCCTGTATCGGACCACTGTTTCGGGTCGCCAGCTCCGGGAACGCCAGTGCCGCTAGGCCCGCTATTCTCTCTCCCAGATCCTACATGGCTTCCTTATCTCCCTGCCGGACTCTGAACAACTTCGTAATTGCCTCAATGGCCGTGCGCTCATTGGCGTACTGTCGGACCAGGGCAGACTTCAGCTCTGTCCAAGTTAGGGTAGGGTCCTCCTTATATAGCCCTCCGACATATTTGGACACTGGGCCGGCCGCTGCTTCGCATGCCAGCATGACCATCTCCTGGTCTGACAAGCCATATATGACTTGTTTCTTTTGGATCGACAGCATCCATTCCTGCAGCTCCGTTGTCTCGCCTCTAAACGAGGGCATTCTCATACCCCCGATCAGTCTGCGGAACTCCATCGTAATTTCGGGGACTTCCACCTCTCCCTGGTCATCTGTAATATCTGAGCCCGCTACACTCATCCTAACGCTTAATTACCACTACCTTCCCTTATTCAACAAGAGACAACAGAAAAGGAAAACTCGCCTCACACAATATCAACACTTCAACAGCATGCAATGTTGAAGAAATCGAACACAACAACTATACACTGGCAGATTTGCGTGCGACAAGCAAACCGAGGGCCAAAAAGGTGACTTACCTTTCTCTGCTCTACGTTTTCTTGTTCTTTCTTCTCCTCTTTTTATTTTTCCGATAGTTCGTAACTACAGTCTCTTTGGTCGTACTTAGTTTTCAGTCCCTTTTTTTCTCTTTTTTCCGGGACAAGGAATTGAGCTCCTCTCCCTCTGCGTCTTTAGTAAATCTACGGGTCGGAATCCTGGCACAAGGCACCAATTCTGACGTAGAAGCTCTGTCCTGTCTCTCCAGTGGTTCTGGCCGAAAAAATAAACCACCCGGTCCTCCCCAGGTGAACTGAAGGAACACCACTGTCCGCCACGTTGTGAATTTTTGATCCGAACAGCAATATTTTGATCCCTCAGAACGATCCGGGATTAGGATGAATTAAATGGCTGGGCTCCACGCTGAAAGAAATCGCTATTTGTGCAGAGAGGCTCTTGTCGTAACCGCAAGGGCACAAAGTAAAAAAAAGTAACACTTTCGGTTCCTGTACAAAGAGCCCTTTAAGGCTACTGTTTTTATATCACTACCAACGAAATTGCACGAATACAAACTGTCTTATCGAGATTCACTCGTTTGAGTCGGAACGTCACAGAGAGAGAAAGACACAATTATGCCGATCGAAATTCGGCTGTACTAAGGGAGATATGTCGTGGTTCTTCGTCTGCCCCCTCCGATATAGCAGTCGGCTTTTCTCAGTTTTGCTGACGAAGTTATCAGGATTCACACGGGTTTCTATCTCTGGGTACTATTCGGACTTTTGACGCATGCAACCAACTGGCCAGATTAGCAAGACCCACTAAGCCGTTTTCACCACGTTTTTCTTCGCGTTCTCTGATCTGCGATCTCTGATCTGCGATCTCTGATCTGCGATGTCTGATCTGCGATCTCTGATCTGTGATGTCTGATCTGCGATCTCTGATCTGCGGTCCCTGATCTGCGATCTCTGATCTGCGGTCCCTGATCTGCGATCTCTCTCGCTCTCTCTCTCTCTCTCTCTGCCGCGTCTGCCGCTTCTCGCGCGTTCCGACGCGTTCTCCGATCCTATCCGATCTGATCTCCGATCTCATCTACTCAACCCAAGCGTGCAGGCCGCTTATATATATATAGAGAGCGGAGCTAAACGGTTTTTAAGCACCGCCCACGAATTTTAATAGGCAAATCGCCTGGACCACCATGTGTTTTCCGCCGGATCTGCGAAGCTCCGCGGGAACCCAGTTTTCAAGAGGTACTAAAATCGGATTCGGTCTCCCTGCTGGATTTTCCGCAGACAACGTCCACTTAAGCCCGGCGAAAAGCATTTATCTCGTCTGAGGGCTCTAGCTGGATTTCGCCTGGCAGACCGCCTAAAATCCAAATCACCATTTAACACAAGCTTTATCCAACGTACCCGTCCATTAATTACTCTGTAATTAATTCACCTAGTTAATTAATAATTCAATCCCAGAAACAACTTAGTAAAAAGAAAAAACTTATTTTTGGAATTACACCGAAATCCCTTCTACCCAACTAATTAGTACCTTCTTCCCAATCCTTTAGAACCGTTGATTAATAAACCCACCTGGTTGGGGTGGTCTCTCTCTCTCTCTCTTACATATATATATATATATATATATATATATATATATATTTTATTTTTAATAATTGTGTGATAGCTATCAAACATAGAATAATTGCGAAACAGGAAAATTTGTGTCGATTTAGTTGAAAGTCTTGAGATATTTTCTTATTTTCAAATGATAGTTAATACTTTATTATTTGATAAAAATAATTAGTAAACACACACACACCTCCCTTATCCCGGATATTAAAATAAACAAGACTCAGAACTCCGATGTGAAACTTGAAAGAGACAAACATTTATTGCATTAATATAAAAACAATAAAGCAGATTTTTGTTCTAATGTTTTTGATGTTAATGGAATTAAAAAATTCCTTTGCATATTAAAAAGTCAAGATAAACAATTGTCATATTATTATCATCAAGTGTGCAGTAATATAGCAATGAAAAATAAAACCAGCACGCAAAATGCATTGTATTGATTAAACAAACATATCATTAATAACATATCAATAATTTAAAACGTACTGTTTCGAAATCCATTTACGCTCTACGTCCTTTATATTACCAGACATCATTAAATTCTCACTTTATATCAAGACATTTATTATTATTATTATTTATTAAAAAGTAAAAATTTATAATAAATGTATAATAATAAAATTTATGAAACACTCGTGAAAACAATTTTTTTGTATTTCTTCAAGGCATGGGCTTCCAGGAATCCCTACAATGAGTCTACTGGAATATTTTCCAGCCAATCTGAGGGCTCCAACTGCAACAGGGATTGTTAATGTTCCCATGTGCCACAATTTTGAGATTTCGATTTCAAGGTCCTTGTATTTTAATAGCTTGTTGAAGATCTGCACGGACTGCTATATCAATAAGGAGGCATTTTTTTTTTGCTTGCGGTCTCTATCAACGATGTCAGGGCGATTAGCTTTGATTGTTCTGTCTGTATATATTGTGAAGTCCTATTATTATTATTATTATTATTATTAATATTATTATTATTATTTCCTTTGATTTCTGGCATTTACACATTTCTTTCCGGGTCCCGTCCAGGGACCTGAAGTTAGAAATGGCGTCTTGACACTTTCCACTGACAGAAAAGAAAATAAAAATACATAGATAAAGCCCTTCGTAAAGTGTGGGCTGTACTTGTCAGAACAATATTTTGTATCTCTTTGAGGCATGGACTTCCAGGAATCTCTTCAATTAGTCTACTGGAATCTTTTCCAACCAATCCTAAGGCTCCAACTACAACAGGGATTGTTGATGTTCCCATGTGCCACATTTTTTACATTTCTTTATTATTATTATTATTATTATTATTAAAAAATATGAAAAATGTATTATAATAAAAAAATTATGAAAATGAAAGTATTAAAAATGGTTTTAATGAATTAAATGAATTCTAGTATTAAATTAATCCTAGAACTACTATTTAAATAAAGGAATCAATGCGAACAATCCTTTCCTTTAGCTGCATATTATGTGCTTCGCCAGGGCTACATACAGTTTCGAATGCAGAGTTTTTCTTTTCCTAGATCGGTTGCCACTCAAGCCTATAAAATCCAGTCTGTCCTTCTATTTATCCATAGCTGAGTTAAGAAGAGATGGATTCATACCTTTGTCAAGGGTACGCAAGTGAATCTAATGAACTCGACTTGAATTCGATCTCGATTCAATCCGAGCAGCAATCCATTGCTCTATCGTACCTCAACCACTATCAATACTAGTATAATGCTTACTGTATACCTACATTTCTAAGCCCTGTATACTTAACATCAGAAAGAGACAGTTGAAATTTCTAGGGTACATAATGAGGAAAGACGGCTTAAAAAATCTGATACTTACAGGACAGATTGAAGGCAAGAGTGACAGAGGAAAACAACGCATAACATACCTAGCCAGCTTGAGTATATGGATGACGGAACAAGATTTAGAAGAAATAACAAAAAGACAAAATTTATTAAGAGCTACGAAGGAGTGGAAATTGTGGAGAGTCATGATCGCCTACGTCCTGAAGTGACACGGCACATAGAAGAAGAATCTATATGGAACATATTTAAGATCTATTCATCAGTAAATAGATGGTTTCCGAAATAGCTTGATGTCTTAGCATTTCTCAATTTTTCGTTCAGTTCATCGGATCAAAGCTATCTTTGATGATAGCATTGATTTTATTTTCGAGAATTCCTGATTACTGGTTTTCGCATTAATGATTTTTAAGCTACTCTTTAAATCTGACTACTCACACCCGACCTCAAGTGGAAATCGTAACTATGATCCATTGCTAAGTATGCAGGTAAAATGCTTGGCTCCTTGTACCGCTCCAGTAAGTACTTGAATCCTCCTTCTATCCTCTGCCTTTACAAGAGCCAGATCAGGCCAAACATGAAGTACTGTTGTCATATCTGGGCAGGAGCAAACAAGACCTCACTCTCTAGTCTTGATAGAGTTCAAAAGAGTCTCCGAGCCCTTGTGTGTGACGAATTATTCTTCGTCCTTCAACCCCACTCCTAGAGGCTGGGTGTGGCAAGCCTCTTGCTGCTCAACCACTACTTCCACAAAAAATTCTCGGACGAACTACATTCCCTGGTCTCGCCAAAGCAAACCGTCACTGCAAGAACATGCCATGCCACTTACATTTCAAACCACCAATATTCCATCGGTGAAAGGTAAATTTCACTCGAGCAGATTCTTCCCGTGAAACACTGCTCTGTGGAATCGACTCCCAACAGGATGTTTCCGGGATTAATACAATCTTTGCCTATTCAAGGCTTGGGTTAATCGTTGTCTCCCTCTTCTATAAACACAAATAGCCTCCTAATGAAACCCTCTATCTTGTGTGGCCCCGGGGCCTGTAAAGGTTGATTCTAACTGTAAAAAAAATGATAAGTAGGTTCATCCTCAATAAATTAAAATTTAAGTGTGAGTGTGTACGCATTATTAACATTCAGTATACAGTTTTCAAAATAAAGTTGGTGGGAACTTTTTTTTTACACACCTATTACAAATAAAGTACGACAAAAATTTCCATTCCTATAAAGAGAGAGCATCCGGAATTTAGTAAGTTTATTTATCGTTCTGTTAGTGAGAAAATCGTTATATATAGTAATTTTCCAAGCGTAGCTTAGATGTGGCACAAGGCCGAAAGTATGGGGCACCCAGTGAGGATCGAACTCACTAATCAGTCGTAATTGTTCGAGCGAGACAAGCTTGCTAACCATTACACCACCTCGAGGTGCCCACAAAACAATCTTTACATATATGGCCGATGCATCGGCATCAAAGAAACAGTCGAAACTAGTTGTTAAAGTAATTAAAATTCTATAATGCGTTTTGATCAACATTTCTTTTCATGCTTAGCCATAAGGAATTGTAACTGTAGACACTTAAGTAAAATAACAATACACTTAAGTAAAATAACAATAATAATATTTATTAAGTATTTATTACAGAAAATATCAAGTTTTACGGAAACATTGTTAACAATTATGTATTTAGTTACATAACAAATAGATAAAAATAATATAAATTTTAATGCTATATTCAATTTGTTGTTAGGTATTTTTCATTTTCTCCTTTTTTATTATCAGCATTTTAGAATACTTTGGCTGCAACGCTAAGTTTCCTAAGTTGAACACACTGAAGCTATTTCGCTTACGTTTTGTTACCTCTCTTTTTCCATTTTTGTTTTTAAATCGCTTTCTTTCAGTCATTTTGATGGTCAATAACAAAATTCTGAAATTTAGACTGATTTTATTCCATATAAAAAATAATGACTGTAAAAAGGATTATTTTAAATTAATATGCGACCAAAAATAAAGTGCTTTTGACAAAAATCCTTAATGATTTCACTATAATTAAGTAACAAAAATGTAATGATATCCTGCAGACAAATCTACGGTTTATATTCCTTCATCTCATTGCATGGTTAAGAACTATAAACCTAAATTGAGCTTGAAATATTTTGTAATCAGCTCTAATTTTTTGTAAAATAGGTGGATATGATATAATGAATAATTTTCGATTTTTTGTTGAATACGCTCCTCTCCGCCGAACGCATTATATATATTTATTTCATTTTCCTTCATTTTTTTTTTTTTTTTTTTTTTTTTTTTTTTCTTAATCACTATTTTGAATCGAATCATGTGGGAGAATTGAAAAAAAAAGAGCAGTTTTAAATACATGGGAATGCACTCTCGAAAACTATCTTTGTAGTTGTCTCCCTTGGCACATGTATTACTATTTTACATTCTCTTAAAATTCGATTACTACGGTACGAGAATAAAATGGGTTCTGGAAGATTTTGTTGCTCCAATCTTACATGTTGGGACAGCCTGGATATTTTGAAAATTAGCATTTGAAATCTTGCCCTTAACTTGGTTTAAAAATCAATCTATTATCTATGGAGAAATAAGCAACTCTCCAAACCTTTAAAACAGACAAAAATTTTTTAAGGAAGGTATTCATTAAATTTTTTTATAATTTACCTTCGAAAATATAAAAAATCAAGAGATTCGGTACAATTTAAATAAACTGGTCCACTTGTAAAGAATTTAGAGAACATTTTTGGTGGGGGGGAGTTTACAATTTTTGTAGATTAGAATTCCTAAAACCTTCCCCAAGTCGCATCATTTGTGAAAATTGAAAAAATATTTATTTTTTTTTTTTATCATTTTAGACGTTCGGATCTTGTTCTTAATATGAATACGCTATAAAATTGACCCCTGACTTTTTACAGGATTATTGGACTTACCTGTTATTTACAAATGTCAAGTTTTAAATTGTGCTTATATCATTGATATATTAATTTATTTTTTTTATTTTCTGATTTAAAAATTTGATGATTTTTTAAAAACTTTTTTTGTTTTTAAACCTTTATATGGTTAAGGGATTATTTTGAAGCCTATTCCCAAAACTTGGGGGATAATAAATATTTATATCAAAACATAACTAAAGGGATATATCTTTTGTTAATTTATGTAGATTTTTCTTCATTAATTTAAAATGTATATATCCGCTTGTTCTTTATTTAAAAGAAATCATTTGTAAAACAAAGTTTGTTTTTGTATGCAGAACAGCGATGTTCAGATAACTCTCTAAAATACAGGGATCAGTTTTACACCGTATCAATATTATGAACAGTACACACCTTCCAAAATAATTAAAAAAAACGCATTATTTTTCGATTATGGTAAATGTCAATCGTTTTTATACTGATGTTCATCCAGTACAAGATTTGACATTTGTTTGGTTGCTGCATGGTAAAGTATTTTCCCTGGTTTTGCGGCATCAATCTCAGCAGAAGAAATGTAAGTACTTAGCAACACTGAGCTTGTAGAAGTTTTTTTTTTTTTTTTTTTGCTATCTCCGCCTGCAGCAGATTACACAATTCACATAACTTAAAAATGCCAGTAACTGTGGATATTCAGTCACCCCCCCACACACACAAAAACAATAAGCAGAAGGCGTCATGAGGCACGTCCGGTTTAACGGGGATCTTTTTGGCCCCGTTAAACGGACAAAAATATGCCCATTGAACCCGTATAAACGGGTTTAGGGTCGGTTTACCTCCCCGAAAGAGACTCCGCCCTTCGGCGTAGCCTCGTTCAGGTTCCTCCCCGCCCGAAGGCAGAGAGTTCAACCGGTCAGCTAGTCGTCCGACTTCAGACTGAACTCAGACCGACTCACTGAGCCACTGTCACTGTTGTGGATTCGTATCACTTGGGAAAGATATGTATCCATCTCTTTTCTCAACTCCTGTTGGTTAATTACTAGGATTTGTATCCAAGCGTTTGAGGAGAAATGCATGAGAAAACTCCTTAGTATCTTTTAATGGGAACACAAAACCAATAGGTTTCTGCGGAAAAGGGTTGAAAGTTTTGTGGGTCTTCAGGAACGTCTTCTCGCCATTGTCAAACGGCGAAAAATGACGTGGTTTGGACACATTACAAGGCACGACGGCCTGTGAATGTCCATCATGCAACGCACTGTTGAAGGTGAACGCAAGAGAGGACGACAACGCCTAAACTGCATGGACAAGGTCAAACAATGGACAAGTATGATTATACCAGAATTGCTGATGGCTGCCGTTGAGAGACCGTTCAATATGGCTTCAGCATTAGGATCCCGCATACGATTATAAAATTCAAGGGGGTGATGATGATGATGTATCAGTAAATTCCATCAAAAGCGTTTAATGTGATGGAAGTCTCTAATATAAAATAAATACAAGTAACCGGCCCTGAATAATATTAGTATGGTCACATAATCAAGGATGGAACTAACCCGAAATGCAGGATTTGCGGAAAATATGATGAAACTGTTAACCATATTATCTCAGGATGTCTGGAATTGACAAAAAATGAATATACCCACAGACATAACAAGGTGGCGATATATGTGCACTGGAAGATATGCAAGAAGCACAAAATCGAAACCACTGAGAGATGGTATAAGCACCAACCAAAGAACAAGAACATCATAAGGAAAGTAATTCAGAAGTACAAGAAAAGGGTAAAAAAGAAGTAGACTCCAATCAAAAAAATTAAAATATATATATATATATATATATATATATATATATGTGTGTGTGTGTGTGTGTGTGTGTGTATGTATATATCATATATTATATATATATGTAAAAATATATAATATTTGATTGGAGTCTACTTCTTTTTATATATATTTTAAATATATATATATATATATATATATATTATACATATATATAAACATATATTATATAACATATATATATATATATATATATATATATATATATATATATATATATATATGTATATATATAAAAAAGTCAACATTGAAGTCAACGTGGACTGACGATTGCGTCTAGCATAAAACAGCCTGTCGTCTCTAAGTGTTGACTTCAATGTTCATTTTATATTTTTACATGCTGTATCCCTGATAATGAGTACTTTTATCCCATAAATATCCTTTTGAAAGAGTTTATTTCTTCATTTATATATATATATATATATATATATATATATATATATATATATATATATATAAAATAAAATATAATATAGATACTTGTTTATAGAATATCACAGAAATATATCTAAAGTTGAGGAGGCATCAGTTACAGTCGTGGTTACCAAACATTTTTGTCTGGGCCGTACTTTCGTAAAAAATTTGTACGTGCCTCACCAAATGTTTTGTGATAAAAAGTACATTTAAAAATAAAACGCAAAGAAACTGTTAAAGGGAGGTAACCGGGGATTTAACGTCGGACATTATCATTGATAACTCCCGCCTCCAATTTACGGAGCCTAGTTACTATATTCTTAATAAGTGGTATAATGCAAAAATATTACAAATTGGTCAATAATTATTTATAACTATTCATACTGGGACTCATGCTTGCAATTACAATTAATCCATGATCATATTTTAAATTTTGAAATCATATTTATTTTTGTCATATGAATTTTTTAAAACTGTTTCTAAATCTTTGTCTTTCAATATTTCCACCTCACCTGCTATCCTCTTCTGCCGCATCTACGCGGCACACAACACTTTTTGGAAACTACAAAGATACAATAATGTTTTCCCAAACACTATATAGCTTATTAATAATTGGACTAATCGTAACACCATAGTATTGTAGCATTAAATGAAAGTAGAGAGGATATATATGCCAGAAAATACAATATTTACCCTCAGGAATAAGGAAAAATTCTAATCTCTCCTGATTATTTCTTTTCATCCTAAGAATAATCCCACCCCTTCTCAGATTTTCGAAATCCCATTGTTTATAAAATTTGAAAAAAATTTATTCAAGACCCAAGAATAGGTTAGGAATGTCTAGAGAAATGCTACAATAAATACATTTTGAATAAATATATTTTTTACAATGGCGTTTACCTTGTATTAGACCTGAGAGTCACTCGAGATAGAGAGTTACAGATGAAGAGGTATAAGTTATGCGGATATGTGGAGAAGGTATCAGTTCACGCTATACTTGAACTAGTAAAGATTGTAGTGATTGGGGAAGTGCAGACATTTGTACGAAGAAGCAGCTCAAGTGGAACTTACATCTCACTAATGGAATAATATACGAATATATTTTAACTGATATTTAAGTAAATAAAACAGCATTTCTTCAGAAACACACGTCTCCTATAAAATTTATATTAATATTGAGTAAGCTCTCTAGAGCCCAAATATATATTTTTGCCTAAATATTATGAGTGGGGTTCGGTCTGCTATGTAAATTCATTTTATACTGATCCCCTTATGCAGGTCAAAAATTGAAGAAATATAAGAGAAACAGTGAGAATAAAGGGGGAAAGGTAAGAAGATGCTTTTAATTCATATTTTATGGCTGTTTTCAAATTACTTTAAATTTTGTAGGAAAGCATTAAGAAAAGTAAATTAAGAAGATGCTTTAAGTAATATAAGTATCATTTTTTTTTAATTTTAAATTGAAAATATTTGAAATTTTGTAGGATAAGTAAGAATGTTTTATCACGCGTACTAGCATATTTCTTTTTAATTTGAAATAAATTTCATAACAATCTGAAGCTTCCGCCAAAATTCTTGTTTTTTATTTGTGCTCTAGGGCAGGGGTCGGCAACCTACGGCACGCGTGTCGCACATGGCACGCTAAGCAATTCCCAATGTTACGCAGCCGTAAATGATATCAGGAAGTCCGACCCAATAACTACTACAACGCAAAGAAGATATTTAAAAAATCAAATTTAATATATACTGAAGAATATATACTATATATATTGTAGAACAGGTATATTGACCTTGACTTGTATAAAAATACGTATGCTGTTGGCACACTGAATGATTTTAAAACACTAAGGTTGCCGACTCCGGCTCTAGAGTGCTTATTCAATAGTAATATAAAAACAAAATGGTAAAAAATGATTATTAGTTAGTGATGTCCGTTTCTGTATAAAAAAACTATAAGCTTTTTGTAATATATATATATATATATATATATATATATATATATATATATATATATATATATTAGGTTGGTGCAAAAATAATGTCGTTTTTGACGTTCACCTTCAAAAGATCATAACTCCTTTCATAATAAACTTTATTAATCGAAATAAGAACCATTAGAATCGACACATTTTTGCCAACGAGAAACAATTTTATTTATCCCATTAGCATAGAAATCCGGAGTTCTGAAAGCGATGAAGTCATTGAAGGCCGATTCGGCATCATCTCGGCTTTTGAAGCATTTTTCGCGCAGGAAGTTGTCGAGATGCTTGAAAAAGTGATAATCGGTGGGCGAGAGGTCCGGTGATTATGGCGGATGAGGCAGAGTCTCGTAGACCAATTCGTTCAGCTTCTGCAGGGTCAGTTGAGCAACATGCGGGCGAGCGTTGTCATGGAGGATAATTGGTCCCTTCATATTGACCAATCTCGGGCACATACGTTGGAGCTTCTGGCATTTCGTCAATTTGTCTGCAGTACTTCTCCGCCGCAATCGTTTCGCCCGGATTCAAGAAGCTGTGATGGATGAGACCGGCCGCAGACCATCAAACAGTCACCATAACCTTTTTTGGTGCAATTTCGGCTTCGAGCATCCAACCACTGTGCCGAACGTCGCTGGTTGTCGTAGAGGATCCACTTCTCATCACACGTCACAATCCGCTCGAGAAATTGGTCATTTTTGTTGCGCAGAATGAGCGTAGAAGACACCTCAAAACGACGATTTTTTGATTATCATTCAATTCATGCGGCACCCATTTATCCAACTTTTTTGACTTTCCTATTTGCTTTAAATGGTGAACGACTGTTGAGTGGTCGACCCGGAGTTCAACAGCAACTTCTCGTGTGGTTTTGCGAGGATCGGCTTCAATTAAGGCTTTCAAATGTTCGTTATCAATCGCAGTCGGGCCGGCCGCGACCGTCTTCATCTTCGAGGCTCTCGTCACCATTGCGAAATTTCTTGAACCACCGTTGTGCCAGACGTTCGTTAGTGGTTACTGGGCCAAACGCGTCATTGATATCACGAGCTGTCTCGGCAGCTTTTCGGCCTAGTTTGAACTGGAACAAGAAAATCGTGCGGATTTGAATTTTGTCCATGCTGTCGAAAAGCCTGCAAAAAATGAATGAAGAGATTGAGAACGGTAACGAATAACACGATTCGATAGAGCGAAAAACGGGCTTCAAAATGATATATAACATGGCTATATATATCAATGAATTAATTCAGAAATCATATATAAAAAGTAACATATGTGAGAAAACGACATTATTTTTGCACCAATCTAATATATATATATATATATATATATATATATATATATATATAAATCATTTCTAACATGACTTCGTTTTTACTTTACTTGTTACAAAACAAGACGGCAATAATCTCTCTCTTTCTATATATATATATCGATATCTATCTATCTATCTATCTATCTATCTATCTAACTATATATATATATGTATATATATATATATCTCTCTCTCTCTATATATATATATATATATATATATATATATAAAATGACTTCGTTTTTATTTTACTTGTTATAAAACAAGACGGCAATAATCTCTGTCATTTTGTAGAAATTTACCAAATTTTCCATGGTATTTGTAACTATATCAGAAGTAAAACACCCTCTCTCTCCTCCTCCTCTTTATTTTATCACTCTTTCACACAATCTTCCTCTCTCACATACTTCATCTCAATCCCTCTCACTCACACACTCTCTCTCTCTCTGAGGCCTGACGTTTGTATATAAGTATCAAACAGACTGTTGCCGCTGGGCGTTGATTTCTGTCCTCTTACATATATATATATATGTGTGTGTGTGTGTGTGTGTATGTGTGCTTTGTGCGTCTGTGTAAAGAGAGAAAGAAAGAAATGAAGTCTGTGTATGTAGAACGTCTAACATTTTGTTACTTCTTTCTATGTCGTTCTTTCCATGCATTTTCATTGGACAAACTTTATTATTGTTTCCATTGTAGAAAAACCTATCCCTTATTCTTTAGAATGTTTGCACAATAAATAAATAATGATTTATCCCATTTTCATTTGAAAACTTTATTATTATGTTTTTCATTGTATTTTGAAATTCAAACACAGTTGTAGGGATAAATACTGGTATATTTGTAAGAGGTAATTAACAACAGAGTGATTAGTAATAAGGAACGCCGGTTAGTAAGTAACAATAGCAAAAGTCTACAGTCCAACGGTATGTAATGGTAACCTGATCTCGACTGCTGTCGCTGAACCTGATCCTTCACACAACAACAACTTCTCTCTAGCACTGACTTATATCGTAGAGGGATAAGTCCATTATCAGTCAGAAGGTGGGTGCGCCCCCACCCCAAAAAATTTTTTTTACATTGTGAAAAAAAAAAAAAAAAAATTTTTTTTCAATATTTTTTTTTCCTTTTCGGGTCCATTATGAATTGTTGCGTCGCTTTTCGCTTTCTACCAGATCTGCGCTGTTTTTGCTCTGTCTGTGGTATTTGTAAATCAAAAGTATCGTATAAATCGTATAATTCATCTTCTTGCGGAGTTTCTTCCGATTCTTCGGTACTCCTTTTTTTTAGCTGGTTGATGTGCCTTTTATGGGTAAATTTTTTTCCCTTGTACAATATACACCATATTCCCAATCCGCTTTTGTATGACTCCTGGTTCCCACGATGTCGCATTATTTTTTGTAATTTTTGAAAAAAAAAAAAAAAAAAACTTCATTTATGTGAAATTTTCGCTTAGGAACCATAGCGACTGGTGTGTGTACCTTATTTTCAGGTATCAACTTATCAAATGCAGATCTGATCTTCCTTGCAAACATTAGCTCCGCAGGTGATAGGCTTGATGGGGCAGATTTATTCGGAGTAATGCGGTATACTTGCAGGAATAGCTGTAACGCCTTTCTAGTCGGGGTACCTGTTGCTTTTCTCAGAGCCCTTTTTAACGTATCGACGAACCTTTCGGCTAGTCCGTTGCTGCGTGGGTGATACGGAGGAATCCTCACGTGATCAACTTGGAAATTTTGGCAGAATTCTGCGAATTCTTTGCTCGTGAATTGAGTACCGTTGTCGCTAACCACAGTATCTACCACTCCAAACCTTGCAAATAATTCATGCAATTTATTAATTGTATTTTGAGATGTTGGCCTCTTCATTTGGAAAACTTCGGGCCATTTACTAAAGCTGTCAACTACAACCAAATAATGCCACCCGTCAATTGGACCCGCAAAATCAATATGAATCCTTGACCATGGCCTGTCGGTTTTTGGCCATGGCTTCTGTAGAATTTGTGGTGATTTTGATGCCAAAATGCAGCCTTTACATCTGCCGACCATAGACGCGATGTCGTTGTCCATACCTGGCCAGTAGACGTATGCTCTCATGAGGCTCTTCATTCTATTTATGCCCGGGTGACCAGCATGAAAATCTTTTAGTATTCTTTTTTGGAGTGTGCTAGGGATTACTACCCTTTCACTGTATATTAGTACATTATCACACAGAGAGAATGTCTCTTGAATTTTTTCGTCTTTACTAGCTAGCTTATCTTTTATTTCTATTATATATTTGTCCTTTTCTGCCTCTTTTCTTTGATGTCCATAAGCGATACTGGTAATTCTCGAATTGCGTTCGCCAAATTTTCTTCAACCTCGTCCTCTGCTCTGAGGGATGCGATTACCGTATCCTCTAAAGGTTCTGTTGCTTTTGGAATGAGTCTTGATAGCCCATCTGCGTGACCAATTTTGTGGGTGGACAAATATTGTATTCTAAAATTATAATTTAACAAAATTGTCCCCCCACCTAAGCAATCTATTTGCGGTGTATGTTGGCAGACCCTTTTTTTGACCGAATATCGTTACCAGAGGCTTGTGGTCTGTCTGTAGCGTGAAATACCGTCCATGTATGTACCTATGGAATTTTTCTTACAGCGAAGATAATTGCCAATGCCTCTTTCTCAATTTGTGAATAGTTTCGTTCAGCAGGTAGTAGCGATGTGCTTGCATGAGCGATCGGTCGAACTTTACCATCCTTCCACTTGTGCAATATGCACGCACCTACGCCGTGTGTACTGGCATCGCTCGCCACGATGATATCTACCTTTGGATCAAAATGTACCAGAAATAAATCTGATGTCAATTTTTCTTTTATATCCTTAAATGCTTGCTCGCATTCTTTTGTCCAAATCCAAGGTTTTTTTTTTTTAGATCGTTAAGGGAGCTCGTAGAATGTGGAGGTCTGGGATAAAATCCTGGTAATATGACACCAAGCCTAAAAAACTTTGTAGGGATTTAATATCCTTTGGCTCAGGCATATCTTTTATTGCTGATGCTCGACTTTTATCTGGCTTTTTTCCTTCTTTATTCACTATATGTCCCAGATACTTGATCTCCTCCAGGAGAAAATCGCATTTATTTTCTTTCACTCTAAATCCATAGCTTCTTAACCTTTCGAAAACTTTGCGTAAATGGTGTTTGTGTTCATCCACCGATTCACTTTTCACGAGTATATCGTCGAGATATGCTATCGTGTAGTCTAACCCAGATAACATAGTATCCATAATTTTCTGGAATATTGCGGGTGCTGTCTTCACCCCGAACGGTAAACGTTCGTATCTGAACAAGCCTTTATGCGTGTTAATGCATAGCAACTTTGCGCTTTCGTTATCCATGGGTACTTGCAAGTATGCCTCGCTAAGATCTATTTTCGAAAAGATTTTTCCGCCATTTAACTTTGCGAACACTTCTTCGGGACTTGGTAGTGGATAGTGATACTCTTCTATTGCGTCGTTTAGTCCGGTTGAAAAATCGGCGCAGACGCGAATTTCGCCCGACTTCTTCTTTACGTAGACAGCCGGAGCTGCCCAGTCACTGTATTCCGTTTTCGAGATCACACCAATTCTCGTTAGTCTTTCGAGTTCTTGGTCAATTTTTTTCTAATGCGGCAAAAGGGATGCTACGCTTTTTTTTTAAAAATTGGTTGAATATTTTTCTTCAGCTGTATTTTTGCTGATGCTTCCGTGCAACGTCCAAGTCCTTCAGCGAAGACTTCGGGGAATGCTATTTTCAATTCTGTTTTTAAATTGTTTATATTGTCTTTGCTTTCACTAATGTTGTTACAAAAAGAACTAATGGGCACGTCCCATAGATTGAACTTAGTGATTGCGTCAGTCCCAAAAAGGTTGTTAGTGTTTTTCATCACAAAAATTTTCATTTTTATAAAGTTTTGCTGTTGAAAGTTATATTCACCCATATTTCACCTTCAAATTTTATCTTTTTCCAGTTACCGTCCTGGCTATTTTGTTGGACTTTAGCAGAGTTGGCTTTCCTAGATTTTTCCATGTTTGTGTGTTAATAATCGAAATGTCAGATCCTGAATCTAGTTGCATTTTTACCTTCTTGTTGTACATTTTTACATGTAGGTATTTTCGAATATTCAGGTCTTGATCTTCGTCTGACTTAGTAACTTTTACTCGACTTCTGTTTAATTTTCTACACTTGGACATCTTATGTCCTACTTTCTTGCAATTTCTGCAAGTTTTATTTTTATATGGACAGTCATTGTACCAGTGCCACTGGCCGCATCCATAACATGCACTCGGAGGGAGTTTTTTTCTATAGTCTCTGTTTATTCTTGTAGTAGGATACCACTTCCGTTCAGGCGATGGAGAACGGAAACGAGTCTTCCTATATACTTTCTTCACATTTGCGATAGCAGTTTCTTCTATTTTCTCTGAATCTTGCTTAATGCTTACGCATTGCTGACAGTACTCGGCTAGCTTTTGTAGTGTCATGTTTTGGTCATTTTCTAGCTTTGCTAAAATGCGTCTTCGCATTTCGCTATCTTTTTTAGACACTAAGCCTAGCACGAATATTAGACACTTGAAATTGTCCGCCGATAATTCGGACAAGCGAAAATCGTCACATGTCTTATTTACGATTGACGCGAACGTCGTGTAGTCTTCCTGCTCGCTTTTTTTTTTGATATTAAGGCATTTCCACCTTTTGTGAAATAATGATAATCTGGGGTTGAAGAGCTCTTTTAGTAATTCAATTGCTTCGTCGAATTTTAAATCTCTTGTCTTTTTTGGTAATATAAAAAATCGTAAATTTATTATGTTCTGCCGTTCCCAGTTTTCGTAGTAATAATCTTATCTTTTTCTCGTCTGTCCATGTTTGGCAATCGACTTCATAAAAGTCCTGATATCTATGATAATATCTTTCGAAAGTCTTTTCCTCTTCTGGGTTATAGGTAAAACTTTCGATCGTCGACCATATTGTGTCTTGAGAAAAAGTACTTTCATCAGAGTCTTTCTGCTTAGACAGTATAGGTTTATGTATAAGTTCAACTATTTTTTATTTTCTGAAAATTCAATAGTTTTTCCTGAAAACGTTCTTCACTCTCTTGTTGTCTTTGCATCTGATACTTAATGAGTTCCAGCATAGATGATTGAAATTGCTCCATGATTATGTATGTGTAGAGAAAAAAAAAACAAAATTATGTGTGTTTTTTTTTTTTCTGAGGGGGGGGGGGGCAAAAATAATCAAATTCTCTGGCACAACAATTTTTTTTTTTTTAATAAAAAAATTGGTTATTAAAGATTCCAATTTAATCAATAAGTTAATGTCTAACTTACAGTTTTTTTTCTTTTTGTCGATAAACTTTTCAATCCTTTGCTATGAAAAAATGCTTGAACTCTTTTGAATTTTTCCGTGTTGAAAATCGTTTCTTTCGCTGTTGCGATATTTATTTTTCAACGTAGGTTCTTTTTATCCCGTTCGAAGCCTCGTCGCCACTGTTGAGTTGTTGGGAGTGTTCCCGCGTGTGTGTATTCGAATAAAGACAAACACAGTTGTAGGGATAAATACTGGTATATTTGTAAGAGGTAATTAACAACTAACTGGTATATTTGTAAGAGTGATTAGTAATAAGGAACGCCGGTTAGTAAGTAACAATAGCAAAAAGTCTACAGTCCAACGGTCTGTAATGGTAACCTGATCTCGACTGCTGTCGCTGAACCTGATCCTTCACACAACACAACTACTCTCTCTAGCACTGACTTATATCGTAGAGGGATAAGTCCATTAATTTGTAATTATCATAGCCAATGGGTTTTTAGAAATAATTATTTACAATAAACGTAAACAAAAACTGGTTATGAAGAATAAAACACCCCCACAGCCTAACTGATTATAAAATTTAAAAAATGATTTAGCAGTGGTATCACAAAATCGATGCAGGACTACACTTTAAATTCTGTTAAACATTCAGCTAACAAGCAACATAACGTATAAAACACTCACTAAAGCCCTTTCATATAATGGAATGTAATTTGCTGAATTGTTTTAATGGAAGAAAGTTTTTTCCGGTATTTAAACACGGAATGTTCAGAATCAGAAAGTTAAACTTGTCTAGGTTATGGGAGAGTCCTTTAAAAAAAGTAAAAAATCAGGAAAGAAATTTCTTGTTCGGCATTTGGGAAACGTATGTCTTTAATCTACCAGGAACTTATCGTAATCATATTTTCATTAAACTTGTCAATGTGGAGCAATTATTCGTATCCCCCAATGTTAAAAAATGCCAATAATAATGATTTATTATTGAATTCTGTCCAAATTTTATTGCAATTATTTTCTGGGTCGAATCAAATATTTTTTTTTATTGATAAAAATATTAAAGAAAATATTCGTCCTTTTATTCTCAATTCAAACAGTAGGAGGAATTATTCATAATCTTCAACCGTTATTTACATGTCGAAATTTTCTATGTCCTAACTTTATTTTTACAAAAGCATTCATTTAAGCAATTGAATAATTCTAACACGTGCGGCGGAGAATTTGCATAAAAAAAAATAATATAAAAGAATTTTTATATCATTAACGTTAAAATGAAATCATCTTTATCTTTAAATTGCATGAAACAAAAGATGAAAGAACATTAATATGCATCTTAAAAGTGAAAATGAAAAGCGATCAATTTTCAAATAAAAAGAAATATGAAAAGAACATTATTTTGATGTTAGGAAGAAGAACATTAATTTCATATGATAAATAAGAAGAAAAAGAAGTTTAAATTTGTTTTTACTAAAGAGGATAAAAAAACATTCTTGCAAACACTATTTAGAATAAATTACCAGCAGATGCAAAATGCTAAATAAAAAGAAAGAATAAAAAAAAAATGACATTTACGAGTAAATGAATAAATAAGGTTTTAAACATATTGTCCATTATTTAATAATATAAATATCATTTGTCAGGATAAATTAATGTCTAAAAGATAAAAAAATTAAGTTCCGTGATAAGAAGTTTATCACGAAAAGACATATTCTGTGATGAATTTTTTTTTTTTAAATTTCAGAAAATATTTAAATTGATTTTCCAAAGAAAAAAAAGTTTTCTTTTCGGTTTCTGATGGAAATAAGGTCTCGCCTGTCGAATTTCTTTAAAATTATTTGCAGCTTTTAAAAGATCCGCTTCTACCCATCTTGAATAATGAAAATTTCAAATTGGTCAATCCTACAAAACAGAATGCTGGAAGATAATTTATGTCAGGTCAAATATTTTTCCGAGTAAGGAAAAAAAAAAAAGACCACCCCAAAGAAAAAAGGTCCTCCCAAAAATAAACCATTAACTATCTTCGGAGATATCATTTGGTTTTTAGACAAAAGACATTTGTTTTATATCCAGACCTGGACATGATAAAAGTTTGTTAAAGGGACAGATTGATAGCAACAATAAAATATGTCCTGTTGACCACCCATTTGACGCTGGCGAAAATAAGTGAAATTTTTTAAATTCAGATGACATTCGGTTAATATATAGATTATATACCATATATATATGTCGTATATCTCTGTGGAGAAAAAAAAAAAAAAAGGATGTTTTTTTTTTAATTATTTAATTTTAAAAAATATTTTGGCCACCATCGCTGCTGAAAATTCATTGGCTGAGTAGTGGCGTGAGCGGTGGTCAAATTTAACATATGAGAAGGAGGGAGGCCTGTTGACGCCTCTGAGGGGATTGGTGTGAGATACCACATAAGAAAGAAAGAAATCTGTTGACGCCCTCTGAGGGGATTATTTCCTGAGATACCAATATAAGAAAGGAAGAATTTGGGAGGACGATTCCATTAGAACCCCCTCTAAAACAAAAGTTATGAACTTCCAAAATTCTAAAGTGATAAATTTTCCTGTCCGAAAACAAAGAAAATCCTTATTGTGGATTTAAATTATCGAGGAACCCAAACCACAACAGGCCCCCAAATTTTTTGGTCGAATCCATATAAAACAAAGTTCCGAGTTTCGAGGTTAACAAATCAGACGTTCCTTACATCAGTTGAGCTGAGAGCTGGAAACAAGCCTCGCAGGAAGCTGACTGAAAGATCTATTTTCCGACTTAAACTTCTAACCAAAAACAATTTATTTTTGAAGAACGACTTAGACTCACACCACCAAAACAAGTTTTACGAATATCGCCTGAAGACACCAAAAAACCAATTTTTGAAAAAAAAAAAAAAAACAACTTAAGATGTTAATGAAATCCTAACAAACACAAAGTGTCACGAATCCATAGAAGCGGGTTGGGAAAAGACGCAGTCCTGTATTCAGTAACCAGATATAAAAATATTTGTTATTCTTTTTTTAACACATTTGAACCTTTCGAGTTGTTACTTTTTTTTTTTTTTACATATACTTGATTGATTACGTTTGCTACCTTGCATTAATATCAAATTTCACAACTAAGATCAAATCACAACGTGGGTAGGTTAGACTAGAAATCAAAGCAGTTACTTCGGTAACCAGACGTTGGAGGCGAGCTGGCAACGACAAAGCTGATACCGAATCTAACCAGATTCCCATCCGAATCAGCCAAGAGTTAGAACGTCACATTTGGACACTCAACACACACACACACACATTGGTTTCATATATATATATATATATATATATATATATATATATATATATATATATAAATTTCTCAAAATGTTACTTTAATTTATTTATTTTTTTTCCGTAGGCGGCCCATTTTCCAACCATTGTGTATTACATCTTTCGTTCTCCGCATCGGAAAATAAAAATCTTAATAAATAAAATAAAAACATTAACCCCGATTCTTTTAATATCTGTTTATATATATGTGTGTTAAGTTTTTTAACAATCACTGTTTGATTCATCTTTAAAACCACAGTTTTTGGTAAGGCATTTTTAAGGACCATGATCCTCTTTCTCGAAACCTTATAATGTCAATCTCCGTTCAGAAACGTAAAGAAATCAAAAAAATAAATAAATATGAACAGATTTTAATCCGACAAATTAAAGAAATAAAGATTAAAACAAATAAATAGAAAATTCTTTAGAAATATATATATTATATATATATATATATTGAGATTTTATACTGTTATATATGTGTGTGTGTGTGTGTTGTTGTTGTTTTTATGCTATTCAGCATTTTTAAATCATAAACTTTATTTTTAGTGGATTTGTCCCTTTTAATAGTATATTTTATTTTTCTATCGGTATGAATATCCGATAATCTTCATTTTAAAAAAATATGCGCTCTTAAAAAATCTTTCAATTGAGCAACCCTTTTTTTTCCAGAAACAATCCTTAGATCTGGCATTCTTTTCCCTGGAATTAAATTCATAATAAATTCTGCTGGAGGACGCTTATTTCTTTAGATGATCATGAATTCAAATATCATCAACTTGAAATTAAATAAAATTTGAGAAATGCAATTTTTAATTTTCGGATTCAGTAAGTCTTTTTATTATTTTGGACTTTACGTGTGATGTTCTTGAAAAAAACGGGCTTTAATATTTAGATTTTTACACCAATTTTACTTCACTTTAAATTTAACAAAGTTTTGAATTAATTTTTAAATCACCGACAGTTTATTTTATTTTTTTTAATTCTAAACAAGTTTTCTGTTTTATATTTTTGTCTTCGTTTTCTTTATAATTTTTGAGCATTCATATCAAGTATATTTTCGATTAAGTTGTATCGGCATTTATGATCTTGTCCCCTTTAATATGTTGTTTACTTCTTCCAAAATCCTTGTTTAAATATACACTTCAAGATCTTTTGTTAGGTTGGCTTATTTATTAAACATTTTTATCATCTTCTGTTGCAAAGTATTGGAAAGAAGTAAATTTCTGTTTCGAATGAAAATAAATATTTGAAATTATCATTTTTTCCAATATTGGTAAACCAAATATCGTCAATTTATTATCAGCTCAGTTTTGAGTGCAACCCGCAAGAGATCAATTTGTTAAAAGATGTCGAAGAAGTCTAAAGAATTTTATATAGAAAGAAAACCTACGGAAGTTTCCTAAATTAAAAAGAAAACTTGACATTAAATCGATCAGGACACGAAATTCACACTTTACATGAAAAACCAATATGGATTAATTAGCTACAAATGTTCGGCATTAACGAGAATCTCGCGTGATCTGATTAGATGTTTATTCAATTTGAGAGACAATAAGGACACATTTCAATTGATATTTGTTTAATTTGATTTCGCAAGAATCATACATATAGTAAAGAAGAATGTCACAGGACGTCTCTAGAAATATATGCAAAGACTTGTCGTTTCGCACTTAATATATTGGCAAAATTATTTACAAATCTCATCATTATCTTGGTAAATATCTGCTAGAAGACTAACGAGCTTAAGTAAATTAAATACTCGTCGTCGTGTTTTTGAATAAATATTTTGATAAATATATAGATAGATATAGATAGTAACAGATATATAGATCTTTAGGTAGATATATGAAATGAAATGAGGAGAATATATATACATATACATACAGACGTGAGAACACACACAAACGCATATATATATATATATATATATATATATATATATATATATATATAGATAGATAGATATATAGATAGATAGATAGATAGATATTAAAAGATGACAACAGATAGATAAACTGTTTGTTTTGATACATCTACTACTTATGGGTAATTTTTAATGCAGAAGTATCTTTTTTTTTGGGGGCAATAGTAAGTTTGGCGGTTAAAGACAGCCCATACATGAAGATATTTATAAGCCTTAACAAAGTTTAAAAATAATATTACCAGCTATACATTTTTAAAAATGATATTACCAGCTATACATTTTTGAGGAAACAAATATTACCAGCAATGAATTTTTTAAGAAAAAAACTATTGCCAGCAATATATTTTTGAAAAAAAAAATATTACCAGCAATACATTTTTTTAAATAATATTAAGAGCAATACATTTTTTAAAATAATATTACCAGCTATACATTTTTAAAAATAGGAAACATTTGCAATATACCTTATGAATACTATGTTGTATGATATACATGAAGATATTTCTAAGGTTTAAAAACTTTTAAAAAAATAATATTACCAGCTATACATTTTGAGGAAACAAATATTACCAGAAATAGATTTTTTAACAAAAAATATTACCAGCAAATGTTGTCGGCATTAAATAAAAGTTTGAGGTTGATATGCCGTAAAATAAACCAAACGAACCCAAATCAATTATATTGCTCGTTAACAAGTAATAGATGATTATTAATAATAATAATAATAAACTGATAACTATAAATAAATGTTTACTCTTCTTGCCTGTACTTCTATCATAAACGACTTTTTTACTGGCACTTATCGGTTATGAATCTCTCTTCCGATTTGTTACTTCCTGTCATGTAAAATCTTCTCATTATGATCAAATTACGATCGTCTGTCTTACTGAAAACCATTCCTTTATTTGCCTTTCGTCATTTCTTCTTTAAGTGTCTCCTCCTTTTCTTTCCTCCTTTAACTCTCTGCATCCTAGTGGCATTATCCCTTACTTGGGATGAAATGATTTTAAAAAAATTACCTATCTGCCCCGAGCTCTTGGTCGTCTGTTAAATATCAATCTCAGTGATAAAGCCTTCCTCTGATTAGGACAGGCATCAAGCCTAACAAATCTAAACTTATAAATATCTTCATGTATATTATAAAACATAGTATTCATAAGGTATATTGCAAATGTTTTCTTTCTTACTCAGGTAGCGATTTTTTTCTGTACACTAACATTAAATCGTTCGGTAAGGAATAGTTTTAAATCGAATATGCTTTTTAACATCGCATGACCCTTTAGGCAATTTCATTTTAGAGAATGGAATTACGATACAAAAATAAAGTAAACAGAGTCAAAACAGAAATAAAACAAAACCTAGGATCAGTCAATTAAACGAGGTTCGTAGCAGGAAAATCCGTTTTCCCTTATCTACAAAATAACATTACTAAATGCATTTTATGTATGCAAGTGCACATTAATAGATTTAACTTTCTTCCTTTCTTTTTATCCTTCATTTTGGTTGGATTAATCCGAACTTCAGTTTAAATGGATACTCGATAGAAGAGCAATCAAGTCACCGTAGTTAGAATAACCTTTACCTACTATGAAAGAAAAAAAAAAGTACGCATGGTTTTTCTAAGTTTTTTTTCCGTTCTGTCTTCTTTGAATCAATGTGAAATCACTTATAATGGTGATATTTGCCAGAAAAAATATGATTTTTGGCATTAGGATTATCGTCTAAAGTGCCGTAGACAAATGGTCCAAAGAGAAGGTCCACAGAGCATAATCCCAGTCTTGTATTAGTTCGATCCATTCTCTGACACGGCTCATATTAAAGGGAGCAGTTCCATTCTTCGATACGTGTAGTGGAATTAATTTTAAGTTATCTAATGATCAAAACTACTAGACAGCAGACAGTTTAAATTCTGAATTTTCCTTCTCCTATACTGATTGCTAACAAAGTCTATAGGACCGAATCTGTTCTGTTATTCCCCATAGATGGGAAATCTGTGATGGATTCATGGTATTAAGAGCACGTAAGAGAATGTAATAAACTTGACTGGAATTTGACTCCCCAGAATTTTCCTCAATCAAGCCGTTATCAAACTCCACCTGGCAAATAATCTGGTTTATATTCCTGTTTAATATCGAGGGTATCGAAAAAATCTTAAAAGGATCTGCAATGTAATCAACCCCTGACTTGGCATCTCGTCTGCAGTTACTTTCTCATAGACGTGATATGATTTCCCTCAATGTTTTTCTACGAATATTTTCATAGCCACTTTCTCTGTCAATACTTTCACTGGTGTCCCGATTAAATGGATTTAAGCGAGCTAAGAGTTTGACTGTTGAAATAGTTAAATGTAACCACTTCTACTCCAACAGTTGCAGTTTCTTTACCGCACTTGACGACAGTGGAACTCCTTCCTGTTACTTGCTTTTCTGAAAAAATCAATTTTCAAAAATCACAAAAGAACATCTTTCGCCATCTTCTGTGTTTGCTTTAACACGAATTTTTCCATTACATGCAATGGCCTTTAAGGACATAAGCATTCGTACACTCTCCACAAATCCTTCCTTTTATTCATCAATTATGTTTTTCTCCTTAGCATCCCTAATTGTCTGTTATTTATTTTTCCATTCAATCCAAACTCCCAGTAAGAATTCTCTCAATTTCCACCTGACTATTGGGTGCCCTTTGAGAAGAACCCTTTCAAAATTCTTTCCTCATTTTGAAATTCTAATTTTTGAAATATCTGTTTCTCTGTAGAAAACAAATGATAAATTTTGTTTTCTAATATTTTTGCAGATTTTTTCCCAAACTTTTTATCAAAAAATTTAAAATTAATTTCAACCGACATTTCTATTCGAGTGAACATATTTATTTATTTTATATTTATTTTGCAGAAATCAACGCATATTAAAAATTTGTATCCAGCCCAAATTTAATCCCTTACTTTGTTCAACAATCATATTTTGTAAGAAAATTTATGATTTTGACTCCTTTAAAATGATTTCTATATTTATATCTTTCATAACTTTTTATATAAAAATTATGTTGAAATTTTGGCTCAGTTTCAATAAAAATGTTTTGTCTGAAATCATGCCGTTCATTTTAATTGTCAAATTTTTGTCACCATTGCTTTGAAATTTGAAAATTGGCAATTCAATTTTTGAAATCAAAATATTTGATTTTACACAGCTGACAGAAATATTCTTTATTCATTTGAACCTATTTTTTAAAATCTTAATCTGAAAGTATCAAATGTTCTAGAATTAGTGTTCCGTGTAAACCTGGAATCCTTTTTTTTTTAGAACAATCAGTTTTGTGGAATGGAAATCCATTTTGTTAAATAAATTTTGGTATAAAATCATTAGTTTTCCTTTCTTTATTTTTTAAACAAAAAATTGTTTTGACAATTTTACAATCAATCAAGGGATGGTGATTTCGACAAACACTATTGTCCTATCTTAAAGCAATTTAGTTTTTAACACTGATCTGTTAAATGATTGAATATCTGTTTTAGTTTAAGCATTCTTAGATCACACACCGTGCGCTATCGCATCAAAGTTTTGATTTCATCTACGAAATTGATTTTTAAATAAAAATTTTGGTTTTCAATTGTTCGTGTGGGTGATTGCGTATTTGTTTAACGAAAACCGGATATATTTATCGAGCATTCGCGTTTTTGTTTATGAAAAGCAATTTTAAAAAAATTTACACTTCATATTCATTCGTTCATTTTACAGAAAAAGTATCTCAAATTTTATAGGATAAATCAAATATTCTGAATGAAGATATTTTTTAACATAAAATTATTTTTTATAAATTATTTTAACATTCCTTGTTAAATGTCGAGCATCGAATCATTATATTTAATGCAAATATTTTTCAAAAAAATCCTTAAAATATTTTTTTTCAAAAATTCTTATATCCCTTTTTTTTCTCTGTTTCAAATTGATATTTAAACTGAAGAATATTTTTCTTGGAAAAATTACTTCATCAATCCCAATCTCTGAAAAATTTTGGAAAATAGATTTTGTACCATCTTTGAATCAGAAAAGGAAAAATAATTAAAACATTATTTTAATTTATCTTGTTTAAACATTAATACCAATGTTTTGGTATTAAGTGATAATTACTGCCAATAAAAAAAAAGTTTGAAAAAAAACAAAGAGTGAAAGATAGATTTGACCGGGGTTTTTAGTTCATCCTGTTTTTGGGTCCTCCTGTAGAGTGAAACCATCCTTCAAATATTAATCTGACTTCTACCATTCATCTGTGATTTGCTATCCAGTTTTGGTTAATATCACACATTTTTTATTCTCTAAATCTTTATTTGAATAATTTGTTATAGAATCTTTACAAAAGAGAAAGGATATAAAGTCAAGAAATTTATTTTAGTACCATTTGATATTTGAGAATTTATCAAATGTCCCGTGCCCTCTTATCTTTATCTTTTGCAAGCCCTAAAGTTTTTTAATGTCTTATTTGAAGATAAGCTCTTGACCCTCCAATTTCAAATATTTTTATTGGAAATTAAACCCTATAATAAATTTTTACTACCACTATTTGTTTTGCTTCAAGTGACATAAAGTAAAAATTTTTAACCCCATTCTTCAGGGACTTTCCTTATATTTAAAGACTGAATTCTTGTCTTCACCATCTTTTGCTTCAAAAACAAATGAAAAATTTCTTCCTTCTGTCTTCTTGTGTAAACAAATGCATATTTTTACCTCCTCTCTTGGAATGAAAAATTTTTAAAATTAACAAATTTATCATCTTCATTAGGTGAATTACTTACTTGGGTTAAAGTAGGCCTTTATGTGTCTTTTTACTAAATCTGATGTTTAATGAAACCTTTATTCTAGCAATATTTAAACAAAGTTCTCATCTTCACCGGTCAGCATCAGGTTGCAATTAATAAACCACCAAAGGTTTCGACAATATCAAATAGCTGTTCTTTATTATGAGAATTTCTTTTTTCTTCCAAATTTTATTATTTTTTTAATCAAAAATATATTTTATTGGACTATATTGTAAAAATGTTTAAAATTCAATCATCAGAAACAGGTGAGACTTACAATTCAAATTTAAAAAATTTAACCATTTCTTGATGTTTTAAAGCCCGCATTTATTAAGTAAGATTTTTGTTCGTGCATTTTTGTATTCAGAAACATATAAATAAAGTGTTTTGATGAATTTATCTCTTTAAAAAATTTTTCACTAACCCTTTATAAATGCTTTGATATTTCAAGATAAAACCCATTTTTTCATTAACGATTCCAATCCGTTTCAATTAGTCTAAATTTAGATTTTCAAAACTAATTTAAAAACTTCACATGATTTTCCCGACTGACCACTGCAGTAAGATTTAGACATTTTAAAAATTGTCGCAAAATTCATTTATTAAAAAGTTTCAAAATAAAATTAAGGGAGATTATTGAGCATTTATTTAAAGGACTTTACAAACTTTTTTTATCCTTTTAAATTAAAATGCAATCAAGACTTGTTTTCACGTCACATGTAGTTGTGTTTTCTATAAATTGAATCCAGTTTATTTCAAAATGACACCTTAAAAAAGAGAAATTTTTTATGCATTTTTTTTTTGAAAATCTTGCAATTTTCTTTTTTTTACATTAAAAAAATTTAAATTTTTATATAATTTTTGTCTAAGAATATATTCAATCTTTAAACGAAAATATTCTTTATTGAAAACATTTATTTGTTTTTAATGTAGTTTTTCGTAAAAAATTTACTATTGTTCATTCTTTGATTATTTTAAAAATAAAAATTGTTATCAATATTATTTTTTTGTCTTTAACATTTGTCAAACTGTGCAGCTCTACTGTTGAAAAAAAAAATTTTAATTTCATATAAAAATTTTGATTAAAATGATTGAAATAAACTTTTTAGCACCTCATAACAAATCCAAAAATATAACAAAGTTCCATATGAAACAAGTTGGAATTTATAATAGCTAAAATTAAAATTTAATTATTATTCTGTTTTTTTTTACAAATTCATTATTCGAAAAATTGAGCAAAGAAAATTCTTCTAAAAAACTTGGTTTTCAGCCAAAAAACTAACATTCATAAGGTTCCATTTTTTAAAGGACCGTTAGACTAAATGAAAAGAGGACACACACACAGGATGTAGAAAATAAAATTATGGCTACTTTAAAAATTTTAAAAAAAAACAAAAAAAATTTAAACACATGTAAACATTGTGAAAGAAAAGATATAAACCGACCAATTTAAGACAAACGCCATTTTAACAGAACAGGATGTTAAATATGAATAAAGTGTTGCTGCCGACACTTGAGTTTGAACATAGATCACCAGTGAGCAAACACAGGCGATCCCATTATTGAATTAAGTAGACCACGTGACCATAGAATAAAACGCATATATGGGAGGTAGCGTGACGTCTAAACGATCGTTATTTCTATTCTATCCTCTATTACTATTCGAATTGCATTTTATTATCCTCTATCCTCTATTACTATACGGACCACTATTCTCTACTCTATTCACTATACTATTTCTATTCGGATCACTATTTTCTCTATGGATTACTATTCGAGCGAGTATTATCGAGCAAGTACTATTAGTGCAAGTGATTTTCGAAGGCGTCTGACACCAGTATTGTTCAACGGCGTTACTATAGTTGTATCTGCGATTACAAAGTCTCTACTACAACGAAGCTACGAAAGTGACAACGAGTATTCGTTGACATCACAAAAGTGACAACGAGTGTTTTTGACATCACAAAAAAAATATTTATGTCCACCTGGATTCCCTTTCAAAATAGATGAAATTCGTGTTCTCCCTTTAATCTTTTCTAATTGATCTGTTTAACTCTAAGTTCAAATTTTGATCGCTCTTTCTTTGATAGTTATCCTGATCCAATAAAAAATCTAACCCTGGTTCTATTTTAAAATTATTCACTGTTATCTTTTTGGTTCTTGGAATGGACTTGATAGATGGAAGCCAGAGTAAAAATGTTGAATACCATTATTTTAGGCCTAAATGATCTTTTTTTAGTTAGGAAGACATAATGGGGCTGACACAAATGATTTTAACCTGTTCTCTTTCTAGCTGAATAACTCAAAGTGTTTTTCAGTGATTCTTAAAACAAATGGTATTCAGATGACTAAAAAATCTTATCTGAAACCTGGGGAAAAAGAAAAATCAAATTGCTTTGGTGGTTTTTAAAATATTAAACATTTTGTTTTTGATCATAATTATGATGCTAGGCATTTGGACAATTTGTACCTTTTATATATATATAAAAATATATATATATATTATGTGTTTGTTGTGTGTGTGTGTGTGTGTGTATGTATGTATTTTTATTATAAGATTTAGAACAAATAAAAATTTTTATCAATTTTTTCCACTTTTATTAAGGTTTTACAGAGATTGATTTTGTACAAACAAAAATACAGAAATTCTGATATTTTCAATTTTATGTGATTTGATTTTTATTGGTCAGTCATGTATCATTGTACATTATATACTGTAGATAATTCTATATGTATGTAAGTTTGTTCAAATTGTATCTTATTTATGCAGGCCAAATGAAAAGTCAAACCACAAAAATTGAAAATTTTGAAAATTCTGTCTTTTTGTCTGTTTTTCCTCAGTCTTTTGACAAAGTTTTAATAAAAAAAGGAAACATATTATTGATATGCATTTCAATTTGTTCTTTATCTTATCATCCTCTATGATTCCAATCTACATTTAATCTTTTAACTCATATCTATCTATCTATCTATCTTATAATATATATATATAAATATATATATATATATATATATATATATATATATATACTAATTTTTATTACAATTACAATTAAATTTTTACATTTTTTTCATAAGAAATTAGAAAAAAGAAAAAATTCCTATCTGAAGCAAAAATGTTAAATTGCATAAAATATAACTATTTCAAAATATTTTAAAGATAATAAAAATCTGTTATCTTCCAAAAATCAAATAATTTTTAATGTATTTACTTGTAACAAAGCAATAAAAATATTTCTTCCATTTGTTAATATTTAAAATTCTTTATAATGTTACATAAATTAGTGAATTTGAAAGAATCCCATTCATCTCCATCTCATAATAAAAAGTCGTATCCTTTATAAAATAGTTGAAACAATAAAACTAAATCCAATATTTCTTTTGCTGAGCAGTTCCAAAAAGATTTTGCAAAATATACAAATCAGATCAAACTCAACCAATCTGAAAAAGTGAAATTAAAAAAAGATTTTTTAAAAAATAAATATTAATGATATGGCAACATTTGTATATTTTTAGACTATATAAAATCATAAATTTCTTGAAGTTTTATTTCTAAATTAGTGTAGGTAAAGTTTAATAAAATAAATTGAAATTATTCTTCTATGATGATTATGGCTCTTTACATATTTCCTATTTTTGTAGCTCTTAGTAATGTTTTCCTACCAATACCTAGCTTCCCAAAATCTGTTCTACTGTCTGTTGCCTTTGATATATCCTGTGAGTGTCAAAATCTGTAAGCCCTCCTTTCTCGTGTCCAAGAAATTTCAGATTGGCTTTTTTGTCTTAGAGAACAAAATTCTTTTGGTTCAATTTTCCTTAAGACACTAATTGCATATGAACTCCATTCAAACAAATTCTCATCATTGTTCTGTAGAATGTCTACGCTGTTGCCTCAAATCTCTTCTTCATCTTTGAAGAGATTGTCCAGCATTTATAGCCATATAAGAAGATTGATATTAAATATAAAGAGGCTTTCCTTGTATCTAATGAAAGTTTTCTGTTTTTTAATACTTTGAAGACGTATTTTTGGAAGGCATCTTTAAATATTCAAATGTACCTTGATTTCAATATCACATTTTCCATCCACTGTTAAAACACTTCTCAGATATTTAAATTTTTTAATTGTTTCACACTGAAATTAAAAATTGTAGTCCATTTAGGATATTTGCTTAGTAAATAGTAAATAGTAAACACTTCAGATACCTTTGCATATGTAACTCAAAGAGAAAATAATGTTTAATCAAGGTATTGACATTACACACAGCTTCAAATATCCCTGGGACCAATAACATCATCTTTGTTCATTCTCCTTCCTGAAAAAATGACACAGGTAAATTCAAACCTGGGTCTCATGGTTATAAATTTAACATTCTTAACCACTCAGCCATGTTTGCCATTGTAATATAATAATTTTAAATATGCACCACATCACTTGAGGATTACCAACAGCAACAACAACTAAAATGGATAGCAGATATAGAAAATAGAAAATAATGACATAATCAAGATGTTGACATTCCAAACCAATTAAATAAAAGGTCAGTATGAAAACTTTATCAAGTTGGAAATAACAAAAATACTTGATTTGAGAAACCTTTTTCTTATAAATGTGTTTTTGGTAAGATTTTATTTTTTTCAATTGATATTTTGTGATTTTTTTCTTTATATTTTTGACTAGGTCTTTGGGAATATCCAGAAACTTTGATATTATATCTATCTGTGCTAAGTGTTGATTTAAAAAATAAAAGATGCCTAAATGCAAAAAAAAAAGGAAAATTGGGATTTATTCAGAAATATTTTTAAATTACCAAAATTATGTTTATCCAATTTAAATTTAAATTTCAGTACATATTCATTAATTATTTACTTTTATAATGAATAGGGTTTTTTTTTTTTTAAATCTAAAAAATGTTATTCTTTTTTAATAAAGACCAATATTTTTATAAGTAAATTTACTGGAAAAAAAAAACAAAAAATTCCAACACAACACAAATGGGATTGTCTTTTAAAATTTGTTTTTAAAAACAGTAATTCAAAACAAATACAGGAAAATTTTTTTTAATGCATTGAAAACTTTTGAACAAAATTTATTTTTAAGTGATGATTTTAAATGTTTTAACTTTCTAAAAATGTAAAAAATTGGGACTAAAATTTTATTTTATTTTTACAGCCATGGCATTTCAAAAAGTTATTACTATTATTGAAAAAAAATCAGAGATCCTCCTTAACTGGATGATCCTAGGTATAAAAAAATTATTTTATCAGATATATTACCATCTTAATTGATTTCAAAGAACTGTTCAGAATGAAAATTACAATTTAAAAACAATATTTCTTGAAATTAGCACTTTTGCCACCCTTCCTCCCCAGTAGGCATGGGGGCCCTTTCATGGTATTGAGAGGTTCAGGGTTAAATTTGGCCCTGTTATCTTAATAGATGATGACTAAAATAAACTTACAGAAAAAAAAAGTAAAAAAAAAAAAATGCTGCTGAAAAAAGTAAAAAAAAGTTCCGACCTTGTTTTGGGGGGGGGAATGAATAAAATACACTGCAATGGCCATGCAGATACATGATGTATATTATTATTTGATTATGACAATGTAGCATCAGTTTAAAAAAAATTTTAAAATGTCAGATGGCCATAAAAACAAATTTAAAATATAATAACGTAAAAATACCTGTTATAAAATAAATGCCAAATGTTTCCTTGTAGGAAAGGGTTAATAATTACAGATTTGGCCTTTTTCATGCATGGTTGAGAATTTTGTCTTCTTACAAATGATGAAAATCTTTTCTTCCTGTTTTTCATGTTCTACATTTTGGTTGCTATTGTATAAACAGTTAACACAATGTCTTCAAGCTGCATAATTAGTGGGGAAACTCATCATAGAGTTCAATTTCAAAATCAGGTTTGTTATACAGTTAGATGTGAGCATTAAGAAATCAAAATACAAAATAAAAAAGTCATCTTCCACATCAGGCGCTTCATCTAGTCTACAAAACAAATTCCTTCAAAAATCTTTAATTTTTTGCCAATCACAAACATTCACACCAAAAAAAAAAAAAAAATTTCCCTGAAGACTACACCTGTTAAAACAAAATATAAAAAAAAAAAAGAAAAGGCCCAGTAAATTCAGCTTGATGACTCAGGAGCCTCAAACACCTCATTTGCCAATTTCAATTTGAAGAAAGGCATTTCAATCAAAACTACACTTGGCTTCCTAATCTGCTCCAGACTTAATCCTCCTTCCCCAACTGTGATTTCACCAACCAACACAAGAAATTGGTCAACTTTCTAACCACTCTTATATATAACTATCACCTTTTTTTAAAAATAACATATATAGACCACATATGTACTATTTTGACACCTTTCATTTTTAGATGTACATATTCTGAATTTTGCCAAATACATGCTTTTGTTTGTTCCTTTCATTTGCAACCAAACACTTGTTATAACTGGTTATACAAAAATATATTTTTTTTAATGGAGAGGCAGGAGTTAAATAATTTTTTTAATGTCCATTATATATAATTAAATCTGTGTATATATTATATAGGAACATATATATATATATATATATATATATATATATATATATATATATATATATATATATATATATATACATATACTGGTCATTTCTTGAGAATGTCTAATGACAGGAAAATTAACCCAAAAGCTTTTGTGCTGCAATGAAAGAGAATGTGGCTGAAAATCCAGTTTTTTATAGGTCAATCGTGTTGAATTGAACCATTCAAATAACAACTATTTCGAAATAGATTTTTGAATGTAAATAATTCCAATTCATTACAAAATTCAATTGATGTAAAAGGAATGAAACCTGATTAACCATTTTTGCAAGATCCAGTAATTTATATAATTAGCCAATAATAAGAATTTTAAAATAAACATACATACATTGCCCTTAATAAGCAGAATTGTCATGCTTGGCTTCCAAATTCAATGAAGATTGTTGTCTTTCCACAATATCCAAAAAAGGCCAAATTTAGTGTGCATTTTTGTTACTGGAATCATATGCTTAATAAAAAAATGATACTGAATTGTTAGGTGACAGAATATATTGCCAATGAAAATGAGTTTTGCGGCCTGAAAAGAATGCTAATGAAACAAAAATTTGTGGCTTTAGAGAGCTATAAATCGGCTAATTTAATTACCGTGCAGGAATAAAGATCCTCCATAGATTAGGGTCGCAACTGTTAGAAGCCGTAAAAAACAGTGTTGGTATTTCTCAGTCAAGCTTAATAATTTTTTAAGCACTTGCCAACACTTTTAGTAACTTTATAATGCTTGAAAAGTGCTCTAACTCACTTCATGGTTGGACATTAGATGGAAATAAAAGTAGTCCTAATTTATAGACATTTTTTTTAATTTATTCACTAACTTTAGTGAACTTTTTAGTCTCTAGAGCTAAAAATATGGGGAGGAAAGGTTGCTTGTCTGGCTACATACAACGTTAGCATAAAAAATTTAACCTTTCACATGAACTAAAAAACACTCTGATCACTGATATCAGTTAGAGCAGATAGATACATCGACTACTACAGCCACTATCACAACCTTTCCCCTTTTTCTTTCGTTCCCTTTTCAATCTAGGTTGAATTATTAGCGAGAATGAGCTGTATCAATCATTTCATAACGAACCTATTGGCTGGGGCATTGTTTTGTAACTAAGACATTGTTACTCGTCCTTCCAAGCGTATCATATGTCCCCCTGAAAATTAACCCTTTGAGCCTTGACCACCTCTTTACCGGTGTTAGGGAAAAATGACCAGCCGCCGGTTGAACGGTGGGTCGTAAACAAAACACTATTTTTATGTCTACCGTGAAACATTACATAACAATTATTTGCGAATTTTGATTCAGGAGCAGAATCCTGATGCAGAAGGGTTAAAAAAAAAAAGGTTTAGGAACGCACGGCTCGCAAGGATCAAATCCATTTTGTCAGAGATTGGTAAACAACCTTTTTCTGGTCCCCAAGGGGAATTTTAATATAAATTTTATTTTTCTCTGTCTTTTGTTTGAGTGCTTTCGATTTTCATAAGACGTTATCAAAAAGTTCTATTTTTGTATTAATGGGATTTCGGTTGTGTTTACTTTTCCGGATGTCATGTCAAGTTTTTTCAAGCATTGCGTTTTCACGTGTCAGTTTGTGGCGTCATGTTTTTTTTTTATAATTTTTTTTTTCACTTATATGTACTAATACCCTTGGGAAAGGTATGAATCCTCTTCTTCTAAAGCTATGGGTAAATAGCAGGACAGACCGGGTTCTATAGCCTTGGATGGAAACTGGTCTACCGCAGAAAGAAATGGCAACCCACTGCAGGGAAAAATCTGCCTCGTCAGTCATGTATCAAAAGATACATGATCGCCTAAGTGTGTATCAAACATGGCACATAACTGACTGAGTAGTTGTGAAATAAAACATTTGTTCCTAAATTGAATGAATGTTGGCTTGATTTTTTTCTCCATGGCAAGACTTATTTAATTTGTAGTCATCTTTTGCACAGTTTATGCAGTATAATATATTTGTGTTATAATTATTTGTCAAATTTCTTGATAGACAATTTAATTGAGCTGTTACATGTTAGTCTGATACATGGGCAAGCTAACCAGCGCTATAATGTAATGATTGTGTAACCAAAGTATTTGTTGCTTGAATTGATAGAAATGCATTCTTCACAGGGCAAGTGAATTCATAGGCAACATTGTTTTGTTGAAGTTTTTCTTTTCTATGGTTAGTGGTTGATTATTAGAGATTTTTAGTCTTTGTATAGTAGTGATAAGTTTAATTTTTGTATTTTTATAGGTGACTAGCAGTAGAGCCCGGCGTTGCCCGAGGATGTAACAGTAAGAGATAGATCAAGTATCAACCATCATAAAGACTGAAAAATAAAATTGACAAAGATTATTGTTTAAGGTTGACGGACACGCATGTCTTAATTAGTTTTTTTTTTTTTTTTTTTTTGACTGGTCAAACCCAAACGCAAACAAAAACATTGTTTTCAATCGTTATGAGTCTATCGATTGAATAGAATTTTATTATAAACAATTGTCTTGTAAATGGAATTTTTAAAGCATTCTGAATGTAAAATAAAGAAAAAAAGTGTGCAAGACAATAAGAAACACTACCTACCAAAAAAAAGTGAAGTTTTGTTGAAATCGGTTGAAAAATGTAAGAACTCTGATCCCATATATAAACGAACACACACACACAAAAAACAACCTGGGTTTTATAATAAGTATAACTCGATATGAGTTGTCCCCCTTTCATTCTCGATTAATCGTGTTTTCAAATTGATTTTTTGCAAAAACAATTGTGTTTTTTCAATTTTTGGCGCTGTTAAACCACCGCAAGGTAATTTTACGTAGTCCTGTAAAGTTTTGTTGAAATTGGTTGAAAAATGTAGGAAAAAAATTGATCCAATATATAAAACGTACAGACACACACACACAATCTGTGTTTTATAATAAGATATTTATTTATTTATTAATTTTTTTTATAACTATTCTTATCCAGTTTGTACTTATTGTATAGTTGTTTTTTTTTTGTAGGATAGTTTCAAGGGTGATTTTTTAGTTATTATTTGTGGCATTAGTATTTTTCTAAAGCTTAATTTGTTTATCTCTTATGTGGCAAGGGAAATTTCTAATTAATGTCTGCATTATCTTTTTAGTTTGTTATTAAATGTTGTGCATGTAGATATTATAAACGCATATGTTTGCAACAAGATAAACAAAACAAGTACTGCCAGTGAGAAGATAAAGAAAAGACAAGTTATGTTAAAATAAAATTTTTTAATTGACAAGAGGATGAAGGCAGAATGTCGGATACCCCCATATATAATCCTGGGTATGACGATAAACTACATCTGGCAGCAAAGGGCCGTTGTTCCTGGTTCAATCTGACTCGGGGATAGTAGCACCTGTTATGGTCCCAGATATGGGCAAATAGTAAAACCAATAAGAAAAATTAAAACACTAGGAAAGTATAAAAATACCAATAATACTTTTATCATCTACAAACTATACATCTAAAAACATACATTTACCTTGAATGTATAAATTTATTTACAAAAAAACTTTACTTGAAGGCATAAAATTTTATTAAAATATATGCAGTTGAAGCCATAAAATTGCATACAAAATATTTACATTGCATCATTAAATAACTCATAATGGTTGATATACTGCTAAACAAAAACAAACAAACAAACCAAACAAAAAATAAAATAAAATAAACTATAAATGAAATGTTGCTGTTATTTACCACAAAATCTACTTCTGCCCTTTTTTGCCAGATGATAATTTGAGAATCCAGTAGTAATTGTTATAAGATAGTGGAAGGAAGTGCTTGTCTAAGTGTTTGCTCCAGCCACCGAAATTCCTTGTTGGGTTCGATTCTCTGTCTATCAGGCCTAGTGAACTTTCGTTTATATAGATGATTACCACTTAACATTTGACATTGTTATATCTAATTTCTCCACCCAAATCATCTTAATTTTAGATCATATTAATAACTACACAGCATTTTCTTTGTTCATAATCTTCTGTTCTTTTTCTGTAGAGATGATGGTGTTTTGGGTGGATGGCATCAACATAAACAAACCTATAGCCTGCGAATAAGGCAAGATCAAGATGCCTTCTTTTGTAAGGATATATGTATTTTGGACGCATAGTATAACGTAAACAAAACCCCATCTCAGGTATCTTTGCTTAGAAGAATTTGTGTCACTATTTTCTGTAAGAATATGCACATATTGGACACGCAGTATGAATATAAAATAATTTCACAGGACAAAAAAATTCGGTCAACACATTAATAGCATGTCTTCTTATCGGTGAGAAGTGGATAGGATGAGAAACCTTGGTTTTGCTCAATTTTACTGAATTTTGGTGAGTTAATTCTGGGTTCGATTCTTCCTGAAACCGTTCTTAAAATCTTTATTAAAGCATAATTCTTAACCAGTTTTTTTTTTTTCTTTCATTCAACCTAAAAAAATTTTCTAGAATTTGAATAATTATTATCCAGTTAATAGTTCCTCCAAATTACCATCCTGTAAGTTCATGCAATTCAACATTTGAACAGGGTTTAGCCTGTTACAGCTATAAGCTGAAAGGACGTATGTGTTATGTTGATTTGGTGTGTTTGTAAAGTTGATATTTGTGTATGATAAAGTTTTTTAAAAGAAGTGTGTTGTCCATGTGTGTATTTTTAGGAATTTGTTTTACAGTAATTTTGGGTAATGTTTGAATGGTTTCACTGGATCTGAGTTTTGTGTTTTTATATGCCCTGAGATAGTACTGGAGGTGGCGATTTCAATGCTGGTTGAGCATTCTGCAAATGCAAAGGAGGGTGGAAGTTTGTGTATTTCAAATGATTCCATCACGGTACGGGGTGATGGGCATGAGCACGATGGGATCAGTTGGTTTCGCCATTTTCGTTTCTTCCCTGAAGTACTATGTCATTCGCCATGATGATTCCAAAAATACTCACCCAAACATGAACGTGATGAGAGGGTTATGGCTGATTGAGGTCGATGAAGTATAAACTTGTCTTCAACCTGTATTGAGTCTTTGTAGACAAGCCAGTTTGATTTTGTGTTCATTTTGTGATCAGCTTCATTGTTTGCAAGGGCAATGTGTTGGTGGACTTGTCTCATCAGGGCATTTATCTGCTTGTCATAAGCTCCAAGGTCGTCGTTAGTGATGTCTTTCTGTGCTAGTTTGGGCTGACCAATAACCAATGAGGACTTAGTGTGGTAACATACCGGTTGTGCGCTTTTGACTGTGGCATTCATGGAGGTAACTACGAATTTGAGGATGTCGTTCTATTCACAATGCACGTTGTCGTACAATATATAAAGAGTATTTTACTTTGTATGGTCTTGCCGCTCAATGATACCCAAGCTTTGTGACCTCCAGAGACAGTGAAGTTTCCATGTGACTGACATGTTATACTGTATTAATCAAAATCTGTCTCTGATTCACAAATATACTAGTACGATGTCGTAAAAACCACACACTGCTAGTATAAAGTGTATTCATAACACAGCCGGGTGATCTCTACACGACGAAAAAATAAGAGCTTGCAGATAGCTAGATCATCTTCGCCAACGACACCCCTATCATGCTACCAATTGCGTATATCTCATGAACTCATCCAGGTGAATTTCTTTTCTGTTATGGAGTGGTTTCACAGTGGAGGCTTGTATTTGTACTAAGTCGGTCCTTAAATAGGTTCGACGTACAAAACGTTAGGAACTTGAAATAATAGGTAATGACGCAGAGAAAATCTAGTTGTGGTCGTTGATACGGTCGTCCGACATCGACTGACTCACTCGACCCCTGAGCGACTGGCGACTGCTACTACTACTACTACTTATTATAGGTGGGAGAGTCTATTAACTAATAGAATAGGTATGTTCCACTATAACATCCCCCCTAAAACTTTACTCCGTAGGAGTAAAAAGTTTTCTTATTTTATTTATTTTCATTTTTTACAGGAAATATGAAGAAAAAAAAAAAAAAAATTTTTTTTTTTTTTTTTCAACATCGTAGCGTATTTCCTACGTTTTTTTTTTTTTCCATCTTTTTAAATGATCAGTTGCCTTTCTTTTTTTCTTCTGGATCGGCGTACCTCAGGTAAAATTATTTGCAGGCGTTGTTAGATCAAACGTATCGAAAATCACCTCCATCGGCGTTTTTTTTTTCGCGGGACCGCTGTCAACCACGTCTGAAAAAACGTTATCTGATCTGTTTACTGCACGTGAATTTTTCCCCTTTCACCAAGTACATCATATAGCCAATCCGCTTTTTTATTTTTTTTGGTACCTCCATAGTGTTACCAGAAACAACCTTCCAGAAACAACACTTTCCGTAGGTTCTTCTTGTGGTTCTAAATATGGACCTCTAGCTTGCCTTTTTCTGTAGATTCTTCTTGTTGACTTAAATCATTTAATAATACTGCATGTCCTTGGCTGCGGGTAACTCGTTCCCCAGTTTTTTTCGGTGTCGACTTCATTTTTACTTTCTGGAGGTTTTTTTTCACATATATCGTCAGTGTTACCCATTCAACTTTTTTTAAATACACCGGTTTTCTTTAATCTGTCCAATTTTTATCTATCTGTTCAATTGAAGCAAACAGCACATTCCTTTTCTTTTTAATACCGCCTGAGCGTTTTGTTTTTAGCTGGAATTTTGCCTCCATCTTGGTACACGTTCCCAAACCTGGAGAAAAAAAAGTAGGAAATGTTTCCTTAAGTTTCTTTACTAATTTTTGGGCTTCGCAGTTTAAATTTTCAACCTTGTAATAGAAAGAATTTATCGGTAAATCCCATAATTGAAATTCTGTTATCCAATTCGTACCAAGTAAGTTCGTGGTATTTTCTATGACAAATAGTTTAGCTTTTCGCGTTTTTTTATTTAACGTGACGTTTGTAACAAATTCTCCAATAAATTGTATTTTTCTCCCGTCACTGACCTCGCGATTTTATTTGTTTTCATTAAAGTTGGTTTCCCCAACTTCTTCCACGTATGCAAATTTATGATAGATAGGTCGGAACCAGTGTCGAGTTGCATTTTTATTTTTTTATTACTTATTTCGACGGTAACAAATTTTCTGGTTATTCCATCGTTCACCTCGTCGGACTTTAATTTTCTTATTTTATTGTCTTTATTTTTTGACATGCAGTGCGAGATTTTATGACCCACTCTTTTACAGTTGAAACATTTTTTATTCCTAAAATTGCAATATCTGTACCAGTGAAGTTCACCGCAAGCAAAACATATGGCTTTGGGAGTTTTTGTTTATTTTTTTCTGGTATTTCACTTTTTGTTTGATAATCCACAATTTTAGAATTCTTTTTGGTGACTGACTTTCTTTTTTTTGTAATGTATTTTCCTTACATGCAAAACGCCAGACTTTCTATCTTTTTCGAATCTTTCTTTACGCTAACATATCTTGTGCAGTCTTCTGCCAAACTCTGTATCATAATTCTTTATTTGTTTTCCAATTTTGACAGCACTAATTTTCTCAACTTCTGCGTCTCTTTCTGATACCAGCCCTTGAACAAACACTAAACATTTAAAATTGTCGTGCTTAACTCTGCTAGCTTGAATTCTTCACAATGCTTGTTCACATTGGCTGCATACGTTATATAGTCTTGTTCTTTATCTTTCATCAGATTCAAACATTTCCACCTCTTGTGAAACAAAGATGTCTTTTTACTAAATAATTCACTTAATATATTTACCACCTCGGTAAATGTCAACTCGTAAAATGTAGTTTACCAATTTGTTATGCTCAGCAGTTCCTAATTTGCTTAAAAAGCCTAACCTTCTTTCCTTCAGACCACGAGTGGCAGTCCTCGTTATACACGTCCGTATATTTTTTATAATACTCCTCAAAAGTTATCTCTTCATCTGGACTGTACGTGAATATTTCAATTGAATTCCATATTGTATATTCTTTGAAAAAGAATCATTTTGTCGATTTTTCTCTTTCCTCTTCTCAGTTATTTCCAGAATTTTGTTTTTGAAACTCCTTATGCATCTGTTCCATTTTTCATTGAAACTGCATTTGTCTATTAAAAGTTTCCTCCTGTAGTTGCATCTGGAATGTTCTCTGTTGCTCTAATATTGTCATTTGTTGTTCCGACTGGAACTTAAAAAATTCCTGGAATATATTTTTTTCGGTTTTCCTCCATCTTCGCAAAAAAGTTTACACAATGCTTAAATATTGTAGAGGGGGGTCCAAAACGAATTTGAAATTCGTGACCTATTTGAGCAAACTGTCTTATCGAGAAAAAAATTCTTTTCTCAGTTGAAAAAACTAAGTTGATTTTTCTCAGTTGAATCCGAGATTTGAATACGACTAAATAATGATTTTTTTCATCACTGTAAGTTGACATCTTTGTTATGGCGGGTGAAATTTTTTTCACCGTATGAAAATCCAAGTTTGTTGTAGAGTGAACGAAAAGTTTTTTTTTTTTTTTTTTTACGAAATTCCAAGATGTTGTCACGGCGAAATTGAATTTTTTTCTTTTTTTTTTTTTTTTTTTTCTCGTATGAATTTCGAATCCTGGTCACTAAATTGTTATAGTGAACGAAATTTTTTTTTTTTCTCCGTATGAGTTCAAATCCCTCGTCGCCAATGTGTTATATGGCGTACGAAAAGTTTTTTTTCCTCCGTATGAGTTTCGAATCCTCGGTCGCCAATGTGTTGTAGAGTAGTTTTTCACAGTGGAGGCTTGTATTTCACTAAGTCAGTCCTAAATTAGGTTGGACGTACAAAACGTTAGGAACTTGAAAATAATAGTTAATGACGCAGCAATCTAGTTGTGGTGGTTGATACTTCAATGTCTGACATAGAGTGACTCACTCAACTCCACTGAGACCTGGCAACTGCTACTACTACTACTTATTATCTGTGGGAGAGTCTATTAACAATAGAATAGGTATGTTCCGGTATAACAGTATCAAACTCCATACTCAGTCGTACAGTGGAGTAATGGATAGCGATGTGGATTGAGAAATCAGAGTGCTGAGTTCAAATTCCAGTTGAATCCATTACATTCACTTATATGAAAATACTCTTAGGAAAGGTATGAATAATCTTCTTCTCCCACTAGCTATGTGTAAATAGCAGGACAGACTGGATTCTATAGCCTTGGATGGCCACTGATGTCCCACAAAAAGGAATGGCAACCTACTGTGGGAAAAAATCTGCCTCATCAGTCATATATTGAAAGATACATGATAACTTAAGTATGTATCACACATGGCACATAACTGACTGAGACAAGCTTGATAACTATTATATCACATTGAAGTGTCTAAATAATTTTCTAACCTATTTTCCCATTACTGGCCTGTATCTTCCCTATGCTTTTCATGTCAATTATTCTGATGAACTTTCCCTTATGATTATCTGTATGAATGGTAGATTATTAATAAGGAAAATGGTGTCAACAAGCCGAATAAGAAACTCTGGTCAAGTGTTTAATTAACATTATTACCTTTGGGAAATTGGGGATTCTTCTCCCAACTTTGGGTTAAATAGTAAGGTAGATTAATTTCTCTAGCCTTAAGTGGCAGCCAATCTAGAATGAAAACTCTGAACACAAGCAGCTAGGTTGTTCACAAGCAGTTAAGCCCAACAATGGCATTTCTTGCATTTAAGCTTGGCCTGGGCCATTAACTGCAACTAATTACTTACAGTTGCTCTGAACTTAGATATATCAAATGATTGAAAATGGACTTTCACAACCACCTCTATATCTAAAAAATTCCCCTCACATACACGCCATTCCTTGAAATGAACACTCATCATTTTGCATGGATAGCAATCATCTGAAGTAAACTGTATGCATAATGAACATTGCAATGCTAATGAAATGTCACAACTTCTCTTTATAAAGTAATGGTTCTGATTTGTCAACTTTTATTAAATACAGTGTTAAATCAATATTCATCCCTTGAACTAAACAAACCCAACCACAACAGTGTTGTGAAATCTGGATAAAATATTTATCTATGTAAGTCTACTGAGAATTTATTCGAACTTACTGATCAATTTATGCACACACAAAAAATTGAACTGACGGCTGGTTAGGGTTAGAGTTCAGTTCATAAATTTTCAGTTGAATTTGCATTTAGAACAAGTGAATAATTTTGACACTTGGACAATTCTGATTCGTATTAAATATTTTCTTCTGTTGCCTTTCCTGATATGTGAAAAAAAAACAATGCAATAACATCAGATATCATGGTAAGAAGATTTCATTTAAAACACAAATTGTGATTCACTAATCATTTAAAAAACACAATTGCTATGATATTTTGGTGACACAAGGTGTAACAGAAAAAAGGTAATGGGTTGCATTTAAATCTTCGGTTTTCTGCTCAAACGCCACTCCCACCCTCTAAAACAGAAAGAATATGTAACTACCTGGTTTTTTTTGAAGAAGTAGGTCACAAGAAATATAAAATGGATTGTTTAAAGAATGTGAAGCAAAAATCATCTGCTTCCAGAAATTATTTTACTTCTGACACAGATGGTGCAAGCTATCTTGTCTGATAGGAAATGCATTGTGTCTTTAGTGATTCTTCCGTAAAAATCAGACTTTGAATTTAGACAAATTCTATACATAATTAAAAGAAAACATGAAGAGAAATATTTAAGCAAATATATTTACTCATGTATGCAACACACAGATAAATATATACATGTGTGCAAACAACTAAAATATATGAGAGAAATTTTTAAACAGTGTAGAGAACTGTATTTCAGTTCCGGTCAGGAGTGAACTCACCTTACAAAAACCGGAATATGAAAGACTTTAAACAAAAGTTTTTTGGCTATATGTTCAGATAGTATAAGGGATATCAATGTAGAATGTGGAATCAAGGAACAGAGTTCAAAGTCTGGCTTAGTTAGTTGCATTCATTTTCACCTCTTCTCATACACAAATCTATCTCATCTATTCCCAACTTGCTTTTAAAATATTCTATTTAACACTGTTCATCTTTGCTTGCCTGTTTCCACTGCAGCCAGTACACGCTGCTCAACTTTTAAAAGAACAGAATTTAATAATAATAATAATAATTCAATAATAAAAGAGAAAATCTAAATAAATAAACCGTTTTCTTTAGCTGTTCATCATCAATTTGTCCTAAAGATGTAAAATTTTTCCACACTTTAAATAAATAGACAAAATTCACCTGCTTGGAAAAACAATCAATGAGTAATTGGATTTGGTGTAAATTTGTCCTTTTTTTCAAATTGTACATCAAAGCCACTGAAGTGTCCTAAAATTTGGAAAGATGGAAGATTAAATTCAAAATTATCCACCCTAAAACTGGTTTAAATGTTTCAATGAAAAATTATTTGTCATGTGTTCCATAACTCATTAAGGTTGGAATTTACATGCTTCATGTATGCTTTAGCCATACCAACAGTAACAGTGTCAAGGGCAAGATAATTTGATGGAGCCCGTCTCCCTTCAGGCTAGGTTTTAAATTTGAGTTTTCCTCTCCCTGATTACTTTGCAACCTCAAGACAAGAGCACCTAATCTACTCCACTATTTAACAACATACCTGGAGGGAAGTGATGTATTCTTGCCTTTTTTCAAAGGCATTTGTGCAAAAACTTATCCATTTATGGAAATTTATAAACAGCCAATAGTAATTTTACATTTAATGGATAGGAATTTAAACATGGTTTTAATGAACTGATGAATTTCATTTTGTGTATTAATGTGGAAAAAGAAATGTAATTTAAATGATTTTTTAAATGTAAGCATGGTCATGGGTTCCAATTGTAGGCTCTAAATATTTAAAAAACAAAGACTGACCTACTAGGATTTTCACATGCAAAACATCTCTAGGTCAAATATATTGTACTGCTGTTGTAGCCCATCTGCTTCATTTGATATTCTATGTGTTCAGAGATATTTTTCTTTATATCCTCATTGTAAAAAAGTGGTTATTCAAGTCAATGTTGCCTTTTTCTGATAATTCTCACCGCATCTTTCATCAATAAAAGATTTCCACCCACATTGTGGTGTAACGGATATTACTCTGAATAAGAAATTTTAGAGTTATTTTTAATTTGGTAATGGACACGAGGCTGCATGGCCTTTATCAGATGCATTTACAAACTGAAGTCAGCCAAATATCCAACCTTTGCTGCTGTGATAGGATCCATGGCACCCTCAAATTATGGATCTTTTAGACCTCATCCTCCTTGTACACCCAACCAAAAAAAAGAAATTCTGCAGGCTTTTCAAAATTATCCAGGACTCAGCACACATCAAGTGGCCCTTGCATATCATATCTCATAGAACTGCATGGAGGGTACTTGAAGACAGCTCCTGTATCCATATCATTTGCAACATGTGCAGGGTCTTTTATCTTCTGATCACTGTATACAGGAGAAATTTTTCTGATGGTTTATTGCACAAACTGCCAATTTGTTGTTTTTTTTTTAGTCTTTTTTAGATGAGGCAATATTTGGAAGAGAGAGAATAACAAATTTACATATAACCACAATGTAATTTTATATATATATATATATATATATATATATATATATACATAATTATAAACAGAGGAAGATGACATTTGTTACTGCGTATGGATTGTGTGTGATGTTTGTATTTGATTTTCATACTTTATGAACCTTTTTTATGTGTGTGTGTGTATATATATATATATATATATATGTGTGTGTGTGAAGAGAGAGTGATAAAGACATGACATTTGTCTTTGAGTTCAATTTTGTTGAGTTTCTGTATTTGATTTGATATTTCTTTTGTTCCTGTTATCAATTTCCTTGTTTTAAACTAACATAGTTATTTTAGAAAATGCCATCAAAGGTCACTGGCTGGGTCAGTAGCTAATGTGCATGAATGGGAAAGTGAGACTACATTTAATTATGATTGATTTGACATAAAACAAAAAAAGAAAAAATTTATATCACACTCTGATTTTACTGTATTTTAATCATCATAAATTCCAGAAAAGATTGGAAGAAATTTACTTCTTATCTTATCAACATATTTTTTTTTATTTCAAACAAAATTCTAAGATGGCGACACAACAGCTTTTGTTTATTCATGTCATCATTGACATATGTTGATATGCACATTTTAAGACATCCTGAGGGACACCAGCGAATATAATCTTTTTCTTTTCATCATTGCCACTCTTCTTTTCTGGCCATTCTCTGTAAATCATTTTGTGTATTGTGCTGTAATGGATATTGGCTCATTTCAACATCTGTTAAAACCCTTTTTGACAGATGTCAAAAAAAAAAATCCTTAAATTTTTAAAGATTTCAACTCAGGAACACGCGTTTTAAAATTTTAAATATTTTAATATAGTTTTATCCCCTTTCACTGTTGATGCTCAGTAGCAGTGTCTTTGATAGACTGTTTTAAGGTTTTATCAAGCTGGGGGATGAAAAGAAAAAAATACATAAGTAATAAATGGAAAAATATGTTTAAAATAACATGTAAAAACTAATAATATTAACAACAAAAATATCCCTTTATTTTATAATGGCATTGATAAAGTGGTATTAATATAAGATCACCTGGACATAAACTGGATATCAGTTTTTGATTGTTATTATTTAGTAAAATGATCCCCTGAAATATTATATATTAATTTTAGAAAAATATATTCAAAGACTCACATAAAATTTTCTGACAATTTTCTCATTTTTAGTGGTCAAATCTCACTCAGTCTATCAGTCAGACTGTCATACATGATACCCACTTGGGAAATCAAGTCTTTTCGATTGAAGAAAATTTAGGCAGAAGATTTTCCCACAGTAGTTAGCCATTGCTAACTATGCCTATTGGTATCAAACTCACACCCGAACTTAAGTGGAATTCTTATATATGATCCATCGCTTAAGATGCAGGATGTCATGATAGTTCTTTCGGTAGCTGATAGAAGATGTGGGATGCCAGCCCTTTCATCTGGGTGTTTTGTCAAAGACGCCATCTCGAAAAATGCTACCCAAAGCTAAAGACCTCTTTCAAGCCATGAAGTGAATTATCCCACACCAGACACAAATTTGAATTTGAATTTCCGCAGACTCCAGCTCTGGATTTGTCCATAGGGTTAACTCCTAAAGCCTTTCCTCATTATTGAAAGATGATTGATAGAGCGTACAAATCTACTAAGAAAAATCCAGAACATCAGTTGAAAATTACATGCAACATTAACATTGACCATGGAGAACTGAGACCAATCTCTCTTAAGCACAAGGGAAAATGACTACAATTTATCAGCCACTACCTCCGAGCAGACAAAGTCATCTCATTCTTACTCCTATGGAAGTGTTTTCTCATGTAAACGTTCTCCAGGCATTATAGCTCCGGACATTGGGGATCTGGGGACAGCAATACATGACTGAATAGTGTGGAAAGAGATTGTCAATGACCAAGCAGGAAGGATGATGATGAAAGTCCAGATAAAATGATCAGTTCCTGTACAACTCCAAATAAGTATAAACTGACATAGGTAATTTTAAATCCTATAAATTTATAAAAGCCAGATCAGGCTGGAATGGAGAACTGTTGCCATATTTGGGTTTTAGAAACAGTCCTCACTTTCCAGTCTTGATAGAGTTCAAAAGTTTCTAAGAGTCCATGTTGGAGAAGAATTATTTTCCAACCTCTAAATACTCTCTCACAGGCAGGATATGTGACAAGTTTCTCACTTCTCTATCACTGCTTTCATGGAAAATACTTGGACAGATTAAATTCCTTGATTCTTTAAATCTAGGAATTTTGAATTCAATATGCCACTTACATAGTAACAAACCATTCACATACCCTCCATGTTCCATTGGCAAAGAAGTTCCACTCAAACAGCTTCCTCTCATTTTAAAAAGTGTTTAACAAACTTGAAGTGGATGTTTAATTTTTCAATTTTTAACCTGTTCAAGTATAGATGTAAAAATCTTCCCTCCTATCCATATAAACTATTTGGAAGTAGTGTAACCCTCCAATAAAAAACTCTTGAAAAAAAAGTCTGTCCAGCTATTCAACCCAAACTGTTCTATAGAAGATAGGAATTCATACCTTTCCCAATAAAATTTAGAATAAAAGGTGAACTTTATTTTAATTCGGACTAATACCATTTTCAGATTCTGAGCCATTATACATTGCAAATACATTTTACATGCAAATATTCTAGTATCAAAGATAATTATGAGAATCTGAAATATATATAAAACAGAAAACATGCCTGTCTGTTTGTGATACCTTTTCACTCAAGATCCATCCAACCAATTTTGACCAAACTTGGCACATACATTGTACAATGTAAGAGATAGGTTCTTAGTGAAAAAAATATTTTCTGAAAAAATGGCTTTATCAAAAATAAAACTGTAATAAAAATCAGCTTTTTTTTCCTTTAATTTCATTCAAACTCGTTATGTAGGTTACTTACATTTTGACAAACTCAACGATTACCTCATTTTTATTTCTACACCACTGCGTTTAGCAAAAAAACATGAAAAACAAAATCGATTTCAACACAATCATTTTCAACACAAATTTTAAACTAAAAACTCCCTCAATTTTCAAAAAATCTAATACAAACTTTACTCAATTGTAGCCAACAATAAGTTGATTGTTTAACAGTCATTTAACTTGATAATTGAGTCCACCCATATAGTGAAAACCTATAAATAGCGAAAATGGCGATTTTTACTTTTTTCTTTTTTTTGTTGATCTTTCAACCAATTTTCATCAAACTTAACAATTGCTTTATAAATGTATCCTCTTTTACATCCCTGGTAGCACATTGACAAATTGAATTTCAAAACTCCAAAATAATTGTGGTCTGAAGTGGGTCTTCATGTTGCCTGTTTTACCTTCATGTCCTCAGCTAACTTCGATTGAATAAATACAAACTACTTCTGTTATATCAGTAACTGCATTAATTCAAAATGTTTTTTAATGAAAGTAGTTTAAAATGTAATTTAAGAAATCTAAGAGACTCTGTTACATCTAAAATTGATGTCTAAGACTTTGGGTAAAAAAATTTTGTTTAAAATGAACATAAAACGGTCAAATTAAAATTTATGTAGCAGATGTTATATGGTTGGGGGGAAAAGCAAGGGATTGAAGCGGCGTTATTTTCCTAAAAATAAAGTCTATACATTGTAACAATAGGGATGTTTTATGCATTTTCAACGGGTTAAATGAAAAAATTTCCTCTATTTTACGAAAATCATAGAATCCGGAATTGGTCTTAAATAACTAATTGATATTTAGTCCAGGGTGGACAGGAACATTTTTTTCTTTCACCATCTTCTAAATTTTTTGTTATTGTTTAAATTCTGTGTCTGTTATTAAAACTGTCTCATATTCATTTCTTTTTTTTGTTTATTTTATAAATAATAACTTCTTTCAAAAAATAAATTTTTTCTTCGTTTTTTTAAATCTTATACCGTGGTTGTTCCGAAATTTTCGATATTTGTTTCACAAGATGATCACGCAGGAAAACCTCAACCTATACACAAAACGCTATTTTTTTTCATTGAAAAATAGATATTTCATTTTTCTTTTTTCTCACTGTTTTGAATCATTTATCTGAATTCATTTTTTTATTCGTATCTCATTACAAATTGTCAGAAAATAACGAAAATCCAAAAAATAATCAAAAACAGGATAATCCAAACCTATTGGGATATACAGGCTAATTCCGAACCTGATTGGGAAAATCGATAATCCACGACATCTGCTGTTATTAGGATACCTAAGCTGAAATGACACTAGGATAACCTTTCACCTAAACTTCATTATCAAAATAATCCAGAAAAATTTTAGATATCCGGATTTCAGAAAATCAGATATTATCGATTATCCAATTCAGAACTGTTTATTGGGATAGGATAACCTTCAAATTGCCAGATAATATTAAAAACCACAAGGAATACGGGTTTCCAATCTGCAATCTAAAAGAAACAATCTAGAAACTAACAGAAGCTGTCGATAATCCAAAACGTTTTCCAGATACTTGAAAGATAATTTAAAACTATTAGATCACGTTAGATTGTTCAGAATTCTATTTCTTCAATTTTACTGTTTTAATATTCTTTTAAGCATAAATATAATATTAACGACCTCCAAGATGTCACTTGGCCGTTTTAAAATTGGTCAAGAGGAATGAGATAGTCAATAAAAATAAACGTTCATACAAATAACGTTTAATTAGCAATTATTTTTTAATTGAAAAGTAACTCACCATTTTCTAAATATTTTTAATTTATTTACTTAAAATAATTTTTACAAGAAATTGCATATGAGAGGAATTCGTTTATTTAAGGTTTTATTTTAAAATTTTGTGATTAAAGTGAGGGGTTTCCATTGCCTTCTTCTTTGTTGGCTTAAAATGATTATATCTATTTAACTGAGCGTTGACTTTTTATGATCGAGAATACTTTTGGTTTGTTAACAAGCCGCCTAACTCCGCTATATTACATGAGGTGGGTAAAATATTAGTCACCGAATCTATCCTGTTGAATTAATTAGATTATTAACATATATTCTTTCCTATTAATTTTTTATATTTACAGAAAAAAAGAGACACACACACACACACACACACACACACACAAAGTATCTATATATATTATATAGATATATAAAAAAAAATACGATTAACGTACAATCCCTTTGAGTGTAAAAGCAGGTTGGGCAGAACCGGTTCTTAGGCAGAAGTTTGGTGAAGTTTTTGCAGAGAAAAATTATCTTTTAAACTTTAACGTCCAGTTAGCTCCTATTAAAACAAACTTTAGATTTTCACTAACATATTAATTTGACAGGTTTAAAAATACATTTTGTCATTTCACAAACATCATGGTAAAATTTATTGTTAGACTTAAATTTATTTCTATGTGGACATGTCCTTTCAGGATATAGACGATCATGGCTCTTGACCTCTCTCTATCCCTTGCAGCTCCCAACAAGTTTGTTTCTTTAATCCCCAGACCAATTTTTGTCATCCAATTGCTTAATGCCGCTAATTGTCATGCGTTGGGCAAAATTTTCTCATTGTTCCCTCCAAATAATTTTTTCATCAGAATCTCCAGGCCCTAATCCTCATTAACATCCCCCAGAAACTTCAGCTGTCTCTTTCTGGAGTTAATCATCAGCTTCATTGGAATTTTAAACATTGCAACCTCAACCAAAGAGCTCATCGTTAGCTCACATGGTGGGTCCTTGATTCCTTACAATCCTTCTTGTAGAACTAAAATTTCCGTCGTCTCAATCATGATTTTACTCTTTGAGGAAATTCGTCCAAAATTTGGTGCCAAAGAAGAATTCACAAACCCAAATCACCATTTTCTTTTCTTTGTTAACCAAAGAAATCTAAACATTAAATAAATAAATAATTTGCTAATCTGTAATTAGGGTCATTTTAATGAAAGTTTGGTCAAAACTTTTGAATAATCATCTGTGATTTTTTAAAATACCAAATGCGTTGGATGAGGGTAAACACTTCCCAACATAGAGTTAGATTATTTTACGTATTTTTTCGTTTGGTCTTTAGAAAACGAAAAAAAATGCTAATTACTGGCAGACACCAAAACAGTTTTAGAGAAAATTTAAAAGAAATATGATAAAAAATAAATTAGAAATGATTGGGGAGTTTCCTCCTTTGTCATGGCCATTTAGTCTCCCTAATTGGTAGAGCAAATTCATGCCTTAGTTGGAATGGGAATATTTCTTAAAAATAAAAACTACCGTATTTTTTCGACCTATGGGAATTGGTTCTTTCTTTAGAGAATGAAAGAAAAAAAAAAAAAGCCGAACTATCAACTTTTAAAAAATACAATTTATGGACCCCCTGGGAAAAGGAGATGTTCCCTCGAATCAGTTGAACATCCCAAATCTGTATGAGGTCACGAGAATCCCACTAACATATTTAAATTAATTAGATCAATTCTAAAACTAAATGAAAAAAATTTTCATCGTGTGTAAGTTTGATGAAAAGTTTCAAATACATAGACCAGATTTTGTTCCCTATTTATTTTCAATGGTATATTGCTACTTGACTCATGTTTTGTTGCTATCCAGCTAAAAAAATTTGAAAACGAAAAAAAAACCAGAGAAATAACAAGTAAATAATTTACATTTTTATATGAAAGCATATCTCTTTTTTTTTTCTTTCCCTTTTTTAAAGGCCAATCGTCATCCATTATATCCAGCTTGGAATGATCTAAATGGGTGGACGAAAAGATAAATTTTTTTCTTTTCAAAATGGAGCGTTAAACCTTCACTTAGGAATTAAAAAAAAAGGTACCAATAGAATCAATATTTTTTATCTTTTTTTCAAAATTAATATGACAAAATCAAAATCGCTTACACTTAAGGAACAATTCTGTTTTACAAGTTGTAAAATTAACATATGACGTTTACAAAAAAAGAATGACTGATTTTGTGTAAAATTTGTTCGATGGGTGCAAAAATAACGTTTGAATTCCGCTGACGGTATCTAACATCGTTAAATCCATGGATGCCTAAGTTTATGTTTTATCAAAAATGTTCGTTTCGTGAAATTTTAAATGTAAATAAAAAAAAGCACTGCAGATCACAATTTTCAAATAGTATTTCATATAGTACCAACATTTTTTTTCAGGAGCATATAGAGGGATCAATGTATAATGAATTTGCATAGCAACTGGACCCCCTTTTCATTTTAAATTGAGAGTTAAAATAAAGTGGGATATTCGTGGTCTATATCACTCCATGAGAGTTGATTGAAAAATAAAATTATTTCTGATTAAGAGCAAACTTATCGAACAAGTCCACCAAAATTCACTTTAGTATTTTCTAAAGCCACCTGGGTACAATGGATTCCACCATATCAATCTGTCTATATTTCTGAGATGAATTTTTATGGTGACCACTCAAAATTTAACATTACTCGGACTATTCTCATCTCATCTTATTTATCCAGCAGATATTAAGATTACGATATATCTGTCTATATTTCTGAGATGAGGTATTTTGATTACACTTATTTACATTATTCGAACTGTTGTTCCTCATCTTTCATTGCTATATTTCACAACGTTTCTACTTGTACGCTCCGGACAAATATGATAGAAGGGTATTATAGAAGATTTAAATTATTCGGAAAAACAAATCATTATGCCTTACCCATGTGAAGGATTCTCGGAAAAATACAAAAGATCTGTGGTCCATATAACATCAGGAAAAACGTTAAAAGTAAAAAACAAAATATAACCTTGGGGACCACCGCTATTGTAGTAAAGTATCTGGAAGCGAGCCCGTTCAAATCGACCTTCATTTCACTATTTAAATCAAACTATCGTCATATAATCTGTAATACCATAGCCCTGTAGCTTAATAGTAGGATCACCAGAAATGCGAAAACCTGGACAAACGCCCCGAGATTTCTAGAGCTCACAAATTTCAGAAATCGTATCAAAGGGATTGATTTTCATACAAAATGATGGCTGTAAAAGAACATCTATGTTAGATGGCGAAACGAAAGCTATTTTTCCCTTTGGTAGAAAATAGGTAATGCGAGGTTAGCTGCAATAAGTCAAAATTGATTAAACCATCAATATTTTTCTTCAAGGAAACTAATAAGGCGATAGTTAGAGGGAATCAGTGGGTTCTCAGAGATTTACAAAAAAAGAAACTACGGAAATCATTCAAAAATGTGGGAGTAACACGCAATAGTTGTAGTTTTTTATCAACCGGAGCCAGCTCAGCAATGCATTTCTATAACACGACGGCTGGATCTTTCCCGTTGTCTTCACTTGGTTTTGGAGTTTCAATTTAGAAAATGAAGTTTCTAGACCGTCTGACGGGGTTGTAACTATATCCATTATTTTGGACAACAGTTCTAAGGGGAAAATCAGATGTAATCCAAATGAAGTTTTTTTCTGAGTTAGGAAGAAAATTTCCGAGCAAAGCATTCAACTTTATCTAGTAGATGTCAGGACATCAAATTGATTGAATAGAGGAGGGTTTGTTTTGTTGTTTTTTTTTAACGGCGTATCAACCTCAATTGGTTATGTAATGCCGACAAAATATTTATTGCTGGTAATATTTTGTTTTATCAAAAATCTATTTCTAGTAATATTTTCCTTCAAACATTGTATCGCTGGTAATAATATTTTCTTTTTCAAAAATGTATGCCGGCAATAGGTTTTTTTTCCTCAAAAATTTATTGCTGGTAATATTTTTTTACAAAGTATTTATGGTATTAAAGCTGATTTTACACTTCCATAATGTTTTACCCCTGTTTTAGGATTAACTTTTTGCCCATACCTGGGACCCTAACAAAGTTTTACAGCTATATAATCAGGGTTTTTATCGTCATTGGCTGAATAAGAGGTTATAATTCCACGCTCCTCAAAACCTTCCCGATCACAGGCTTCGCTGATGGATACGAAGCTATCGTCATACCCAATACACGTTGAATTGAGAAGGGATTGGGGGATTTACTTTTGTTCAAAGATAATCTTGCAGAGACCGAATAGTCTCTAGAACCGAAACCAAGGAGATAACGAGGTTCAAGTTGGTTTTCCTTGTGTCAGCAAACAGTAAATTATGCTTCCACACAGAGGACAGAGACGCGCATTTTTTCAAATTATTAAAAAGAAGACACTTTTTATAAATCTTATTTATTTATCCGTTCGTTGATAACAAAGTAAAAATGGTTTGTTTTCCTTTTTACTGGGGCGGGAAAAAAGGAAAAAATAAAAATAAATAAAAAAAGCAATAAAAAAGGATCAGGAGATTTAAGAAGAAAATACCAAAAGACTAACATACGGTTTCCCATGTCCAAATAACAAGATAAAGCAAATATATTTTCTTGCGTCACTATGGGAAAGAGATAAAAGTTTGTAAATTGGGTTCAAACCAATGAAAATTAGAAAGATAGGTTTAGATAGACATCAATACACACACGCACACATGCACACGTGTACCACACGCATATATTTATACATATATATATATATTAATTTTCCAAAAAAATTTTCCAACTTATTCAAGATGATCTACACACTCTTTAACTTTCTAACTTTCTGTCCTTAGCAAAAGGTGCCTCAGACGTTTCTTACGATTTCCTTTTCAAGTCTTTTTCACTGCTTTTGACTGTCATAACTAAACTCCTCTCACCGTGCCAAACGTTTAGCTGGATCTTTTTCAATTGATCTCCTTTAAGTTGAAATGATGATCCTTTTCCTTTTGTGAAATCCTCATCTAGTTTTCCCTCTCTACTGTTCCTCGTTTTAAACTTACTGTGGGTTATCTTGAGGTATTCTTTATGGATTTTTAAGCGGGTTGGAGTATGAATGTTCTTTTAAAACGTTGGTCAGTTGAGAAGACTGTATTGACGCAAAACGATTTAATCTGTGTTTTAATATTAACCTAAAATTTTTCAGCGATTCTTAAAGTTGTTGTCAAAGTGGTTAAACGACTTATCTGAAAAGCCCTAAAAAGCTCAATTTGACTAAAAAAAGTTTCGAATATAAAACACATTTGTGAGATGACAATTATGTTGTTACATATTTCTAAACTTTTGCCCAGTTAAATTTAGTATATAAATATCATTTATATATATATATTTCATCCACAGACCATATGTTCTCAACTATACAGCAACTGTCAGTTAATAGTAATTTATATATATAATATTAGAAAAAACGTGTTCAATAACAAACGAATCAATTCTATTAAATACGGCCATACCTTACAAAGTCGATATCCCTGATTTTGACTGATTTATTTTAAATATAGCAAAAATATTTTTAGATCGAGAATAACTGTTTTTTAGAAAGTGATTTTTCCAGATAAATCATATTTAATCCATTGAGCTGGGGTCCGGAATTCTTAATCCTTCTGCTAACTCAGCTGGGAAATACACGCTGTTATAACATACATATTCAAAATATATTGATATATATGAAGAGGAAACAGTGAGTATTTAAAACACAAATTTTTTAAGAGGTAAGGACCTCAATGGATATTTAAGGATCCGAAATACATATTACCAGAATGTCCAGGATTCTATTTTTTCGTCCACGTCCTGAAAACAGAATAATTAATTAAATATATTCATGTTTTTTGCTGTAAATTTTGAATTTTAGGTTCAGATGAATTGGATATATTTACGATTCCAATGGGTAAGAGATTATGACTCATGAAAATTTTTTAAGCATTTTCTTTGAATATATTTAGAATATATATATAAATATATATATCTATTTATATATATATATAAATATATCTAATATTATTAACGATTCGAGAGAAAATTAGTGTACATATTTAATGTAGAGTAAACTTAACACAAGTCCTTTTATCGTCAAAATCAGGATTCCAGGAAAGACCGAACCTTTTTTATTATTCTATTAATATTTTATAATATATAGTAAAATTAATCCTTTAGCTTTCATTTAAAGCTAAATTGGAAAATTCTAGTAAACTTTTTCATTTTAAGAAATCATTTTAAACATTATGTATACCGAATTCATGGAAGTACCTCCTGTAAATTGAGTGAAGAAGACAAATATTTCCGTCAAAATTAAACGGAAATAACCTTTGATCCCTATGCATAAACTTCGATATGCATTTCCGCTCACGACAGAATGTAAAAGGCGTATTTGTTAGTCGAAGATACTGGATTAGGAAGGCAAAACTTTGTGCATTTTCTACTCAATACGTATTAACTTTTCAGTATGTTATACGAAGCAAAACTCATTTATCATTTTTTTTGTTAACAATGACGAGTCTTATTAATATTAGGCACCCACACAGAATGTGGTTTTGATTCAATGCAGCCCATAACAGCCTATTTGATGCATTAAATAGGAAATATATCACGCAATTTGTTTAGGTTATCGTCCGAACAAAGACGGACTTAGTCATTTTTGTATAGATATTTTTTATAGACGGACTTAGTCATTTTGTATAGATATTTACTTTGCAGAATGTAAGCACAAATTTGATACAAATTTTGAGGTGAAGATCAGGTTGTCCAAATCTTTTAAATGGGGAAGATCATTTACCGCCTTAAAGGCGCCGGTTTTGGCACTGACTCCAAGCGATGTTTAGCATAATATGGGCCGTCCAGTGAGGATCAAACTCGGACCAACTCGTTAACCATTACCTTACACTGGTGTTGCAGTAAAATAAATAAATAAAACGCTTTTCGAACAAAGCCACAAGGAGGATCGAACTCGTTAGGTAATAGTCACCTAGACTAGTTTGTTAAACCGAAAATCCACGCCGAGGCTTTTTATTATTTTTTACTAATAGATAAGTTTAGGAATTGTATTATAGAAATATTGAATGTACATGCGTTTTTTTAACACTATCTACATTATTCGGACTATTGTCCTCATCTTTGTCGCCATATTTATCACTACGTTTCGGACTTTGTACGCTCCGGCCTTCTTCAGGTGGTTGGAATGTCGAACTGAACCCTTTATTTCGCTCACTGGGGTAGACTGTTCTAGTTCCACGTGCCATGATTTTTTGATGGATGTCAGTTATCAGTTATCTCCTGTTAATTTCCCTCTGAAAGTTCTCCACTACCTTAATCGGGTATTGAACTCACACTCTTTTGGGTCCTGTCACTGGATCTAACCAACGCCTTTATCCACTGTGCCATATGTCCTTGAGGAGCGAAACGTTGTGATAGTAATGTGATGTAATGTAAATAAGACCGAAACGTTGTGATAGTAGTGTGATGTAATGTAAATAATGTACATAATACCTCATCTCAGAAAATATAGACAGGCTTTTTTTTTTAAGTAAAACTAATTAATAAGGACGCTAACTTACATTGCTTGATCTCGTTTTCTGCTAGTTTTAGAGTTGTTTTTCCATTTTTAGTATTTTAATATGGCGCTGACCACTTTAAAATTCAGTTGTCAGTTGTAACAACCGCTCCAAGTAAAATTGATCTATGGACCACTAATACATTACCATGACTCCCTAATTGGCTATTTTTTTGTGTATATGTGGACTCTCAGTAATGTTACATGGACCTCGGTTGAGAAGTGCATCTGGTGAGTGTTAAACTCAGCCATAGTCTGAAGGACCACTTTACGAACTATTGATACACACCAGACAATCATGTTAGTATGAATGAATCGAAGGATTTGGTTTGGAAGATTTTACAAGTATGGTAGTGTATCTTGATGGTTATACTGCTTGCGAGATTTTTTTTTTCAGAACTAGGGATCGGTGTTCGAAGCCAGCCACTGGAGATTGGTGCAACACACTTTTTTTTAAGCAAATACATCAGAGAATTCAGATGTATTCATTTTAAAACCAGTGTGAAAATGGTCGTGTTTTGTGCTTATGTTAATTTTGTATGTGAACAGATGAATTACGTCAACTTGGTGTGAATTCGTGATTGTTTAATGAGAAGCCTTTAAAGCGATGAATTGATGGAGATATAATTGAATAAATCCCTCGAGAGTGCAGAGGACACAATATATAATGAATATGCAATACTACCCTTGTTTCTTTTATGCAATTGAGTTTCTCCTTCGTGGCCATTTCGTTTATCATTTCATTTGAGTCATTTTTCGTCGAGGCGCTAATAACTCCCCAATTAGATATATCTTCCGTCATGTAAATTTGAACCACCTTAAATAAAATCCTCCACGAGACTAGAAATAAGATTAGTGCAGTGTATAATGGTCTCCCTTCAAATGGACTTATGATTATATCGTTTTGAAACACCAGTTCTCGTGAGATCAGCGAAGTTAAACAACACCAAGCCTGGTCAGTATCTAAATGGGTGACCGCTTGCGGATACCAGGTGCTGTAAACTTAGATGTGCTGATGGTACAATGAAATATCGGAGAGCAGTTCCAATTTCAATGGGGCTCGTTATATTCACCTACGTGCAAATACGCCTCTTCTCCGCCTAGCTATGGGTTAATTAGCAGGACTTGTATCAGTAAATCATTACCTCCGAAAAATTCTTACAATCTAAAAATATTTTCTGGTTTTAAATAACCAGCAAAAGCCGTAAAAATCGATCAAATCAAATTATCTCAGATGATGCCGAAATAGACTTTGCATGCATTTCAGATGGGCCAAGTGCTCTTTTCCCAGCTCCGCGATCACTGTCGCTCTGGCATCGGTATTACACCTACCCAACCTATTTAGGGCGATGAGGAAGTTGTTGGCACAGGGTTGGAATCTGAGCAACTTCTTCCATCTAAAATGAGGAAAATATAGAACCAGTTAAAACACAGGGTTGATAACCAAACCTCAATAAAACCTCATTGGCAATGGTTAACTCCTAGTAAGTATTCTTTTCATTAGTAATGTACATCGACAACTTTACGCTATTGTTAAAGTTGGAGACAATAAACAGTGCTTTTAAGATGCAGTAAAATAATTATTTATTAACTGACGCAATTCACTCCGCTAGAAAGGTGAAAACGGCATGCTGTACTGCTTGGCATTCGCACCGGAAGCTACAACATGAACATTTCAGAGTTTCTGGATGTCAGTCTGAGGCCAGTGCAAAGGATTCGGAAAGTGTTGGATGACATATCAATCAACGTCATGGTGTTTGAAGTGATCATTACTCATCTTCTTAAAGAGCCTCAGACTCAACACAGAGCCCTACATCAAGTGCCTTGAGGAGGTAGTGCTGCGCTGGAAGACCCTATTTCTGGAAACAGGACTCTCTACATGCCACACAAGCAAGAGAATGAAGTCATGGCTGTTAGACAATTTCTGCGACCACGTCACCCTTTACATCTGTCTACCTAACTCCCCAGATTGCAACCCCCCGTGATTATGCACCATGACCCACAGGCAGGAGAACCCAGCCAGACAATTTCTGCAAACACATCACGCCTTTGATCTGGCCACCTAACTCCCAGACTGCGACCCTTTGATTATTATGCGTGGGATGCAGTGGAATGGCGAAAACTAACAAAAATTGTAACACCAAAGATAAACTGAAGGCAATGATTATGACAGCATTTACCAATTTAAGCAAGGAGAAATCCAGGAGGATGCATCAGACTCCTAAATCGTTTGGAGGCCGCAATTAAATTCAATGGCAATTTTATTAAATAAATTTACTCTTTGGTATTTTTAAGATATTTTCGTGTAATTTTGGTAAATATAGCTGTTAAAATGAGATGTCAGTATTATTTTGACTTTTGTGTAATTTAGACAATTTATCCATCGCACTCTGTATATTTTGAATATTAACCTCTTTAATGGGAAGTTTTTTATGTTCATATATTATATGGTCTATAAAATATCAAACTCGACATCAATAATTAACTTAAGCAAATAGCTTCTTCTTTTCTATGCGCCATGTCCCTCAGGACACGGGCAGTTATGACTCTCCACAATTTCCTATTCTTTGTAGCTCTTAATTTTGTATCTGTATCATCTCTCCTAAACCTTGTTCCACCATCTATTTACTCAAGCTCACTATTTATGTTATGCATTGTTTTCCTCTATCCTCCTTATGTTCAATCTGTTCTGTGAGTATTATATTTTCCAAACCCTCTTTCCTCATTATGTTTTAGCCCTAGAAATTTCAGCTGTCTCTTTCCAATGTTAAGTATAAGTGTTCTTTTTTTCTTTTTTTCTCTGTGTATTATTTGTCATTGCTCACATGTCCAGTCTATGATATTCTACGTTTCTGTTGGCTCAATTTTCTTCTTCATCTGTAAGTACATTGTCCAGCATTCAGTACCATATAGGAGGACTGATATTGCATAACAGTTTTGTACTTTTGTTTAAAAAATTTTCCTCCCAATGCGTCTTCGGATTTTAATGTCACACTTTCCGTGCTCTCTTAAAACTTCCCAGATATTTAAATTGTTATACTTGTTTTTGATTTTGGTATTTCCAATTTGTAATCTCCATGTTGGGCTGTTATTTTACTAACAATCCTGCATTTTGTCTTCTAGCATTTGATGTTTAGTCCTTCTCATTTTTCTGTTTACTACAATCTGTAGGAATTCTTGATTCCTTTCTATGTCTATCAACACTGTGTCATCTGCATATCTCCCGTAAAGATGGTGGCCATTTCAATAATTTTTCCTGGTAGAAAAAAAATAAAACTTCTCTCTTTCACTAGTAGGAAAAGAGCGATAAGGGTTAGTGATGTGGGGCCAAAGTCTTTCCACAGAAGTCGCACACATTTGACACGGATTAGATGTAAGAAAGATATCTTAACAACAGGTTACAGAGATTTTCGCGAACCATCTTACTATTTTATGTCAAATGTAAGTAGTCGTACGCCGCTCATCACTTGTCTCTATCTCTCAGTCTAGGGTTTGTGTAGTAGGATATAGGCCTGGAAGAGTTTATTGTCTTCTCAGTTCCGCGTCTCATTCCCCCCCATTTGAATGGTTTGTCCTTTTTTAAAAGGAGACAAAAATAAAAATGTTAATACTTTTTGGACCCTTGGGAAAAAGTTACGTCGAGCGAGGAAGTTGAGTAAATTTATCTTTTCCTTCCTTTCTGATCGTCGCACTTTCAAATTCTTGGGACATGTCGAGATCGAACTAAATCATTTAATCTCTGGTGCGTGAATGTCACACTTTTCCTTAACCATCTGGCATTTTGTATCTTTTCGAATACATTTTATAGGGTTCCGTTAGTAAATTGCATCGCATGCAAATATGATGTTAGGGTCGTAATGTCAAGGTCACCCAGCATGGCGTCCATGACCTGCTGGAAAATTGCAGGCGCAAACATTACTCTAAACGTCAGCCTGTTGTATTTGTACAATCCTCTATACCATGGTTTTGTCCTTTTTTTCTTAATGTTGGTTGAGAAGGTATGCCTCTCAAATTCATTTTAGAAAAAAATTTCCCCTTGAGTAAATTGAAAATTTCTTCAGGGCTTTGGAGAGGATAGTGGTTATCTTGGGCATCGTTTAACCCTGATGGAAAAATTTCGCTCGTATTTGATTGGACTTCTTTTTTTACGTAGACCGTAGGTGCTGCCCATTCGCTGAAATCTGTTTTTGACAGAATACCTGCTTGTTCGAGTCTATCTAACTCTTTTTAATTTGCTCTAGAGCAGCGAAAGGGACATTCCGTTTCTTTTTGAATACCGGTTGTGCACCGTCCTTCACCTTGAACTTAGCTTTCATTTTAGTACATTTCCCAAGGCCGCCAGAAAAAAAACCTGGGGAAATTGTTGTTTGAGTTCCTTTTTAGATTTACCAAATTGGACGTTGTAATTTGTATCTTGCGACAAAATGTACTCATTGGGCAATCCCAAAGATTGAATTTTTCTATCCAATCTGTTCCAAATAAGTTATCTGAAGTTTTTTTCAATACGTAGGCTTTGAGTTTTTGGTAACTCCATTTAGTGTTACTGTAAGTATTACCTCGCCTAAAATGTTAATCTTTTCGCCAGTTACGGATTTTGCTGTTTTATCCGTTTTTAATAAGGTCGGCTTGTTTAATTTTCGCCAAGTACGCCAGTTAATGGTTGAAAGATCGGAACCCGAGTCAAGCTGGAATTTAATGGACTTATTGAAAATATCCACAGTTACATATTTTCTTAAATTCCTATCGACAATATTGTCAGATTGAGCTTGCCTAATTTTATTTTGGGGTTTTCTCGTTCTGTTGGCGTACCAGCACGAAGTTAAAGTATGCCCACTTTTATTGCAATTTTTGCAATATTTTTTGTTCTTAACTGGACAGAATTTCATCCAATGCCATTTACCACAATGGTAACATGGTCCGGGCGGTTTCTTTTAACCTATTTGGGTTTTGGTTACTGCGTAATTTAGGACATGAGATTTGCCTTTTGTCTTTTTGAGGGAATAGGAGGTAGACTTACTTCTGATTTTATTAATCTGAGCCACACCTGATTCCTCGATAGTGTTTGAGTCACACTTTACAGATATTACTCTTTGACAGTCCTCTGCCAGTTTTTGGAGAGTCAATCCTTGTTCGTTGTCAAGCTTGGTCAGTACCCGTCGTCTGATTTCGGCGTCTTCTGCTGATACTAGACCTTGTGCGAAAATTAAACACTTAAAATCATCGGCAGTCAGTTCGGCTAGTTTAAAATCATTACAGAGCTTGTTTACCGATGCTGCAAACGTTAGAAAATCTTGCTGGTTGTCTTTGACCGTGTTCAGGCATTTCCAACGTTTGTGGAACAAGGTTGTGTTATGCCCGAATAGTTCTGATAGGAAAGCTTAATAGTCTCTGAAAAAATCCAAGTCAGTCGTTTTCTTGGGTAGTATGAAGTCTACGAACCTACTATGTTCTGTAGTTCCCAGTTTTCTCAATAGTAGACGTACCTTTTTTTTTACTGGACCATTGTTCACAGTCTACGTTGAAAATATCTTCGTAGCGCCTGTAAAAAGCCTCGAACGTTTTGTCGTTCTCTGGTACGTATTCAAAGGTTTCCATTGAATTGTAGATTGTACTCTGGGAGAATATTGTATCTTTTTTTCAGAGTTTGAGCCTTTTAATGCATTTACGAGTAATTCTTTAAGTTGTTTCTGTTGTAGTTCAACATTCTGAACAGTAATTTTTTGGAATTCCATTTGTTGTTTATGTAATTCCAAAAATAGTTGTTGTCTTTCTTCTGATTTTTTGTTGCTGATCCAAATTTAGTTTTTAGCATTTGGGCAACTTACTTTTTGAAAATCTTCCATATTTAAAAATGACAACGCTTTTTTTTTTGCTTTGAAACCTGTGTACTAAGAGGAGGACACAAAAAAAAAAATGATAGATTTTTTTCTTTTTTTTTTCTTTTACAAAAAAAATATGGACAGACAATAGTTAAACTAAACTAATTATGTGTTTAGATTTTTTTTTTTTTTTGTGTGGTTCCGTTAATTTTAACGTAATTGAATAAATTTTCACCACACTTATGTATTTTTTTATTATAGAGTTATAAAGAGAAAACTCACCTCAGTGAATTTGAGGGGAGAATAATTTTATGCACGAGTTCAACTCAGTTACATAAAAAAAAAAATTTCGATAGTTTTTTTCGAAAACTTGAGTACAATGGTAGTACTTCCGCTCTTGTATTGTCAGTTTGTTTTATGAAAACTGTTTTTTTTTGTGTGTGTGTGTGTAAGAAATCGTTCTCATAATTTATTTGGACAGACTTTAATATTCCATAGATGTCGAATCGCTAGTTCGTCATTGCTGTTTGGTATTGGAATATATATATATATATATATAGACGCTATATATTTATTTTAAATCGCTAATGTATTAATACCAACTTAAATTCTCGTTCAACATTGCCGTGGGAACGCGTGGAGTTTGTGTATTTTTCGAGTACTGTCGCTATTGATATGGTGAGAACGAAATTCTCGAATCTTTTCTGTCGCCACTGTTGTGGGACTGACAAAGTATTGCGGTTTTTCGACGTGAATGCGTTTCTAGAATTCTTTGTCGACCCAGATGTGGGATTGGTAAGGTATTTAGGTTTCGCCGTGAGTGCGTTTCTCGAATCCTCGTCGCCACTGATGTGGGGCCAAAGTTGGGACCACAGAAAGAAAACACGGAACACGGATTAGATGTAAGAAAGATATATTAACAACAGGTTACAGAGATAGTGTAAGCAGAGCTTAATATAAATTAGTGTCCAACACTGGTAGTCGTACTAGACTCACACTGTCACTCTCTATGTCACTCTCTGTCACTCTGTAGAGTGCTATGTCGCCTACTTAATATAGGTCTGGAAGAGTCTATTGTGCAGGTAGTTTCCGGTCTCACAATAAGTAGTAAACGCCAACCTGGGATTTACTGACAAAGAGAGAAATTCATATTTCGTAGAAGGTTTAAATTCAAACCGGTCCCCGCATAGAAGAAGATAAGATCCAGGTATTGTAAACAATTGTATGGACGGAATTGATTAAGAAAAAAGGGAAAGATGTAAAATTTGTTGAATATTTGAACCGTTATATTGTCAATCATAAACTTTAATCTTGCTATTTACGTCTAGGCAAAACTTTTTATATATATATATATATATATATATATATATATATAAATTCATGAATCATTCATACAAAAAACAAATATAGAGGTTAATGATTTAAATGGCGAGAATACATCTTCGCAAACAATATAAATAAGATACAACAACACCGAACCAGTATAAGAATGATATGATCCCTGTTCATAAATTCCAGTCGCATAAGGTCTTTTAATTTTTACAAGCTTTCGTCTGTTCCTACAGACATCCTCAGGTATGGAAATAGATTTGTTTCTCGGTAATTAGAGGACAATGAAAATAATAAACAATAACACATTTCTCATAGCATTTTTTCGGATTACATCTCTATTTTCGAGTTCAATTCCAGTTTTATTGCATTCACTTATGTGCTAATAGCCTTGAGAAAGTTATGAATCGTCGTCTTCTCCCCCAGCTATGTGTAAATAACAGCGCAGACTGGATTCTATAACCTTGTTCTAGGAGGACAACACTGAATTCGAATAATTTATATCTAGTTAACGGTTCTTTTGGTCCACATACATCGAATTCGACACACACACACACACAGAGAGACAAACAGACACACACACACACACACACACACACACATATATATATATATATATATATATAACTATGGATATAGTAATTAACCTATTACTGCGCTTAAATTCATCCAGAAAAATTACCATGAATGTATTTATAGAAAAGGTACATAGAAAAAACAAAAAGCGCCGTGATGTCAGCTCAGGAACAATGATATATTTCGTAGAAGGTTTAAATTCAAAGCCGTCCTTGCAACGCAGATGATAAGATCCAGATATTGTAAACAATGAGAAGGTTTGGATGGAATTGATTAAAAAAAGGAAAGATGAAAATTTGGTAAACATTTGAACCGTTACTGTACGGTTATCGTATCAACCTTAAATTAAAATCTTGCTATTTACTGTCTATATTTCTGAGATGAGGTATTATGTTTTGTATTTACATTATTCGGACTATTGTCCTCATATTTGTGGTCATGTTTATCACAACACGAGGGAAGTGGAAAAGGCAGGCGTGGCTGACCACATATGGAGATAAAAGGAGATCATCACCCTCTGTGAGATCAAGTTGAGATCATAGACAAAGAACATCATTGGAAAGTTCGTAAACTTAAGGAATCAGAACATATGCTGGGCCACAAAAATCTCCTGAGACGACCAAGCATAGAAATGAATACAATATAGGAACCTGTAATAAAGAGTGCCAGAGAAAAAATTAATAATGACAACAAAAATAGCAATATGAGCTATGGTAAAAACATATTTGATAACAGAAAAAAAAAAATATAATATGGGCACTGGAAAAAACGGTGCTGAAGACAATAGTTTTATAATACCCAGAAATTCATACACAAATATTCTCAAGGACACATGGAACAGTTGACAAAAGCGTTAGTTAGATCCAGTGACAGGACCCAAAGGGTGTGAGTTAAAGCGGTGGAGAACTTTCAGAGGGGAATTAACAGGAGATAACTGACATCCATTAGACATGGCACGTGGAACTAGTACAGTCTATCCGAGCGAGCATAGAAATAAATGGTGCAGTTCGACATTCCAAAGAAGGCCGGAGTGTACAACGGCCGAAACGTTGTGATAAATATTCCGACAAAGATGTGGACAATAGTCCGAATAATGTAAATAGTGTGTTGCTATTTACATCTAGTCATAACTGAACAAAATATATATATATATATATATATATATATATATATATATATATATATATATATATATGGGAGAGAGCTAGGAAAGGATTTATTCTCCTGTTTATATTTCTCCCGTTATTGGCATTATTATATCCATTATATCCATATATATATATATATATATATATATATATATATATATATATATATATATGTGTGTGTGTGTGTGTGTGTGTGTGTGTGTGTGTGTGTTATATGCGCAGTGCTTACTTGGAGGGTGAAACATATTCACTTGTATGGATATTTTTTTGCGAGCATGGGTTTCACACTTTTGCGAGCATCAGAAAAACTGATGTCTGATGATCGCAAATGCGTGAAACCCATGGTTACAAACTCATATCCATACAAGTGAATATGTTAGCTCTTTCCCTGATATTGAGCAAATCCTACTAAATACACAAAATGCTATCAAGTAAATCCAGCACAAAACGCGGTAAGGATGCCTAAATGTGGCTGGCTGTCACCAATTACAGTTTTTTATGACAACTCCTCCGGCTAAGTTATTTCAAATGTATTGTTTCGCATCTTGTCGGTAAATGTCGAGAGGTGGGCGTATAGTCTAGACAGAAGAAGACCTACGTATCCCTCGACCAAGCCAATTCCCCCTATTTGTCACCACAAAGAACCGAATTTTGATCAAACTGGTCTTTACTTTTATCTCGGACGCCTTCTAATATATATATATATATATATATATATATATATATATATATATATATATATATATATATATATCATATAATAATATGTCTATAATGTATAATTATTTAAATATCAATTGTTAATCTTTAATATTTTTCAACTCTTTTAGTTAATCATTTATACAGTTATTTTTTGATAATCTATCCGTATTAATGCATTTAACATTTTTATATATATTTGGTTCATATATATATATATATATATATATATATATATATATATATATATATATATATTCACTTTAATATACTCTCTCAAAATTATAATAGAATCATGTATAGTTTCTTTACTGCTGAATAAAAATTGTGATAACTACTCTCTCAGCCATAAAGTCAAAGTGTATAAAATGTTAGAACTTTAGATAGAAAAGTCTGAATGCTTACCAAGTAGGTTTTTAATCTTGTCAACGTATTTTTTTTTCTTTAAGCAATTCAGCCCAAGCATGGCAGGAATGCCACTAGCACGCAAGGGGTTACAGAGGATTGAGAACAAGAGTAAAGAGGTTATTTGAGAAAAGGATACAGAAAAGACGGGAAACAAGAGCAAGGTATCAGCGGATGACGACCGACATTACTCTTGAATGTTTGAAGATTATAGTTATCAGGGATGCAGTCAAGAGGAAGGAGTTTCACAGATGGGAAGTGCGAATAAGCTGTTTGTTAGAAGTGACGGTTAAAATGTAACCGTTTCGACAATGAAAGAGTGAAGCCGAGATTCCAGCCTATTAGCTACCTTTTAAATTCATGCTGTCTGGTAACCAGGGAACGTAGCTCGTCGGAACATTTGCTGTGAAATTAATTGTAGAAAAGACAGAGGAAAGCTATGGATGGCAAGTCTGTGAGAAAGCTACTGTTGACGAGATGCCAAATCAGGACATATCGTTTTGCATATTCGTCTTTGGATTTTGTCGAAGACCTCGAGACTTACAGCGGAGGCACCCCACCATATATAACAGCAATATTCCATGCAAAGAATATATATAGAATTGAAGGATGGACTCAGATGAGAAAAAACTTTCTGTCAAACACAAATGATTGTTTTCCCTCTATTTCTACCTTCGCAGGAATTTTGATCTATGTGTTCACGTGAAATGAATATCCTATCTGCATTGTATGTATTAATTAGTGATATATAGATATAAGAGAAATGCATTAATATAAATAGAAGTGATTAACAATTTATAGTTCTTTAATGTATACTCTGTAATAACATTGCTTTTGGTTGGATAATCTATATAAATAAAACAGATATCTCTGTGCATGTATGTGTGTCTGTCTGTGTGATAATTTTCACTCGAGATCCATCCAACCGATTTTGCTCAAATTTGACATGTACATTGTGCCATTAAGAGATATGTTCTTAGCGTAAAAAATCGATAATTTTTTTTAAAATCAATAATCGATAAAGCCGATCAAAAATCGAAAAAATTCAACAGATTTTGATTTCAAAACTTGGTATTTATGTTACTTACATCATGATCAGCTCAAAGATAACTCATTTTTATTTCTACGTCACTGCGTTTAGCGAAAAACCACGAAACGAAAAATTGATTTCAACACAAATTTTAAACTAAAAAAAACTTTTTAGGAATTATAAACACTTTAAATTGTAGCCAACAATAAGTTGATTGTTTAACAGTAATTTAACTTGATAACCGAGCCCACCCATATAGTAAAAACCCGCATAAATAAAGAAAAATGTCGATTTTTATGGTTTCTTTCTTATTTTTTTCGTTGATATTTCAACCAATTTTTATCAAACTTAACAATTGCTTTATAAATGTATCCTCTTTTACATTTGTGTAGCACACTGATAAATTGAATTTCAAAAAACTCCAAAATAATTGTTGTCTGAAGTGGGTCTTCATGTTGCCTGTTTTATCCCCTTCATGTCCTCGGCTAACATCGATTGAATAAATATAGACTACTTCTATATCAGTAACTGCATTAATTTGAAATGTTTTTAATGAAAGTACTTTAAAGTAATTGAAGAATGTAGACTCTGTTAAATCTAAACATGATGCTGTTTTTGCTCCATTCTAATTGAACACTTTTTGATCGACCAACTGGGTATGGCTGCTAGTAATACCTAAATCAAATACAATTACAAAGGTCACGAAATATGAAGCGAAATAAAACCGTCCGGCTGTCATCGTTGCCCATAAATTCTGTAACTAGTCCTGGGTATGACGATAAACTTCATCCGGCAGTTTCTGAACAGGAGACTGAGGTTTTGAGAAGCATGTAACCACCTGTTGTTCTGCAGTTGTTCCCAAGACTACCTTGACCCGGTGTGGTAGCACCCGGTTAGGGATCCCAATAGGCAATAGTGACCCCCCAAACAAAAAAAAAACACTATGAAAGTATAAAATACATTTTTATAGTAAAAAATACAAAATAATGTTTATTAGTACTACATATTTATAGTAGAATAACCCAAAATACATTTTATAGCAAAATGACCAACAATACATTTTATAGCAAAATGACCAACAATATATTTTATAGCAAAATGACCAACAATGCATTTTATCTGCAGTTGAAACCCCGAAAAATGTGTTCAGAATATTTAGATTCCGGCATTACATTAACTAAAGAGATTGATATGCCGCTAAAAAAATCAAACAAACAACACGAAAGAATTTTTTTCATGACATTAATCCATATAACATCCAACAATTTCTTAAAGAAATCAAACTGTATTCCAAAATATAACTTCAACATAACTACAACATAAAACACACATATCACCGCCTCTAGTAATCATGTCCACACAAGTCTATGCACAAAATCTGAGTATCATCTACCATGTACTCAACTGTGAAAGCAAAATAACATCCCTATTTTTTATGACTTCAAAACTCCCAAGAAAATTACATTTCGACATTAAATGACCCATAAGGTGTTGATATGCCGTTAAACAAACAAATCAAATCATAAACTTTGTAACAGATATGATAGAAAAGATAATTTCTGTATGAATTTCTGTAATTAGGAGTTGTCATTATTTTTTATTATTATTTGGAATCACCCCCAAGCAAGGCAGTAATGCTACTAAAACAGAAGGGGGGGTTACATCGTGTGGAAGAATTAAGAACATAAAATTAATAATGAAGATAAAGAGAAGAGAGTAATCAGGTAGACAGTAGATTGACATTGCATTTAAACTTTTGCAGATTAAAATTGGCTGAAAGCAACGAGATGAAAGGGAGTTCCACAAGCAAGAAGTGCGAGAGAAGAAACTGTTAGCATATAATTTACGACAGCTCAAATGTAAATTGATGAGAACTCGACGTCAAATTCAAAAACTCTAGCTACCATGAAAGTATTTATAGAAAAAACATAGGAGCTCACGGTAAATAGCAGGGGGCATCGGACCATATGTGGCAGCAATATTCTAAGCATGGTGACAAAACCCGTTCAGAAATATTTAAACTGTCAGCTGTATACAACCGCTTCCTAAGATCAATGGTGAAGAAGGCTTTGAACGAGAAAAGCTTGAGGATTTTGGCAAAAATCATCCTACTTTGAACAATATAAACTGACGCTACAGAATCACAAGCAAAAGAAATTTGCCAAATAACAGAAACCATATCAATTGAGCAATACCAACAGCAGTTTCAACTAAAATAGCATCGTGTAACACGGAGAGAAAATAATGACATAATCAAGATGTTGACATTCCACACGACTTCAAATAAAAGGTTAGGAAGGAAACTCCCATCAATAGTGGAAAGAGCGATAACAGCTACTGGACCTGAGAAGAGAAAAATAATGACATAATCAAGATGTTAACATTCATCCTCACTTCAAGTTAGAAAGGAAAATCCCATCAAGTTTCAATCGAAAACAATACTAGCTGCTTGGTTTTCCTTATAGGAAAACGACTAATATTACCTTTCGTGTTTATGTGCTTGATTATGAAGCTCTTTGAATGTGACAAGTTAAAGTAGGCCGGATCAAATGATGGTTTCTCCTGCAAAGAGGGACGCAGGTTTGAATCCAGCCGGAGAGCGCATTTTCTTTAATACGATTTCTCGAATGTTCAGGCCGGTAGACGAAATAAAATACAGTTTAAAAATAAATGGAGGAGCATCTACTCAAATATGGGTCAAAATTTATGAGGTTTTTTTTTAAATTTTGCTTTGAAGCAAGATAAAAGTCAGATGGTCAGAAACTTAATTTTAATTCCACATTGCTTCAAAAAGAAGGTTAGAAAATCCCCGCCAATCAATACTGGAAAGAGAGATAACAGTTAATAGACTTGAGAAACCTATTTTAAAAAAACAAAGCGTTTTAAGAGAAAGATTTCATAAATTTCAACCGAAAACAGTACTTGTTGCGACGCTAATGAATGCCAAATGTTTCCTTATAGGGAAACGGTAAACATTTTGCATGTCTCTTTTATCCTCTTCCTGAACGGTGAAAAAAGGCTTTGTGCGAGTAAAGTTTGGGGGACTTGGCGAAAATCACCCTGCTTTGAAAATTGTGGACTGGTACAACAGAATCACAAAGAGCAGTACCAAATAATATAAACCACATGAGGACTACCAACAGCGGCAACAACTAAAATGGATAGCTCATGTAACGTGAATAATGACATGATCAAGATGCTAACATTCCACTCTGTCACTGCAATCAGAATAATAATCTAGATAACCAGAGCCTAACAACTTATCTCTATTCTGACCAAGCTCCAACAGTCCAAAGATGGAAAAACAGCCTTGTAACTCTCAATACCATAAAACCATGCTAGCACCTTTTCATACAGCCACCCCCTGGATTCTCACAAAACCAAGCTATTAACTTTTTCCTGCTCACCCAGGATTCTGAGAAAATCAAGCTAGCAATTTCCATCCTCACACTAGATTCTGAAAAAAAATCCTTTAAGCGTCTAATGATTGTTTTCTTTTTTTTTTGGCAATTTCAACCATGGAAAGGTTAACAATCAAACAACATGTTAAAGCTATCGAAACCTATTACGAAAATGGACGTTCAAACAGAAATGCATTTCGAGCACTTTGCGATTTTTTTTATCAACATAATCAACCAACCTAAAGTGCAATTGGAAACGATGTAACGTTGTTGTGGAGAGGTTCAGTTCCTGCGCGCGACGACGAATAGAGGGGTCTGGATTTTCGGTTACAATTTCGTGCACTGCAGCAATGTTTTCAGCTGAACGGCGTAAATAAGCACGCAATGGCGTTTTTCACATCTGCCATCGACCCAGATTGTTTGAATTTACGAACAATTTTTTTTACAATGGCACACTTGAAAAATTAACATGTGGATTACAATATATTATCCTTTTTATTCGATGATGATATTAAATTTCGCATTGCTGTTTCGGAAATTTAATTATTCGGGTTCGGAAATTTAATTGTTCCGTGTAATTTTTTTTGATTACTCGGTAAGCAGACGACAAATCATTTTCATCAGTATGTCCGGTAAACGGTAAGCAAGACAATTTTTCCTATAGAAAATATTCACTACGTATAGATTTTAATTATAAATTCTTTCTACCTTTTTTTTTATTTTTTATTCTTTTTTACCGTCTGCTTTATAGCAATCGTGTTATAGATAGTAGTTTCGAAATTGCAATGTTTGTCAGACAGCTGACATTTTTATGGGCACGGTTCCTTCTCATCAGCCTAAAATACGAAGCCATGCCATATTCTGTCTTAATTTCTGGCATGAGGAGTTACCATTATTTTTGTTAATATTTACATTCTGACTGTTGTCCTCGAGATCCTTCCGACGGAAGCCTGGTGGATTAAAGTGTTGGATTGTGGATTTGATGATATAGTAATTGCAAGTTCAATCCCTGGCTAGGCATTGTGCACTTGGCTTCAGTGGCAACAGGACGAGCAAGAACTGAGCAGTACTAAA
>CAHIKZ030001439.1:457500-475000 GCA_903632075.3 Acanthosepion pharaonis | reverse complement strand
TTATTAAAAATAAACATATCAAGATATTCAAACCATTTTGACACTTCTACGTGGAAAATGAAAATAGTTAACTCTTTATGTTTTCCCCTATCTATAACATTTTTATTTCAGGAGTCATTTCCTCGAGGAAAAGATATTTGGACGTGAAGCCTTTTATCTATATCTGCTAACTGTGGATGTGCGTACATATTATATTATTATTACATAGCATTATTACATTATTTATTGTAGCATTATTACCTTATTATTACTTAGTATTATTACTTTAGTATTAACATATATACAAATATATTTTTACAAACATACATACACATCCCACACATATATATATATATATATATATATATATATATATATATATATATAAAACAGGATGTCCATAAAGTTAACTATTTGTTAAAAATTTATAACTTTACTTGTATTTGCGATATAAAATAGTCTGTAAAAATGTTATAAAAAAGCTTAATATACATAGTTTTAAACTTTAATAATTTGATAATGACTAATGAGATTTCAGGTATTACTGTAAATCAATGTAGAATTTATTTTTTTTTCTTCTGAACTGCAAAATGTTATACCCTTTGTATTGCTAATGATGGAAACATGTGGAATTTAAATAAAATTTCAATAAAACCTTAAAAAAATATAGATTTACTTCTTTCTAATCCTTTTTTTTTACAAACTAAAGTTTTCAAATTTTATAAAATACCGCTGTATAATCATTTAAATTTGACAAAAGTAATATTGACTATAGGTTACAAATTAAATATAAACATATAAAAAAAAAATATAACGATTATCTAATCTTTTATTTTAACATATTTCTATGTTCAAAAACACATGCGTATACACACACAACAAACAAATATTTATATTTACACGTACATACATACATATGGCTAACCCTAACCCATATATAAATGATTTACCTATATATATATATATATATATATATATATATATATATATATATATTTTTTTTTTAAGCATTTCACCCCAAGCAAGGCGGGGAAGCCACTAGGACGCAAGGGGTTACAGAAAATTTAGAGCAAGATCAGATAGGAGTGATAGAAGAAAGGATGAGGGTAGGGATAGATCAAGGCAACTGGAGATGTCGATTGACATTACACTTGAATAGCTGGAGATTATAGCTCACAGGGAAACAGGAATAGGGAAGGGAGTTCCACAGGCGAGAGGTGCGAGACATGAAGCTATTAGAGTAGAAGAGACGGCTACATTTAGGAGTTTCGACAGTGAAGGGGTGAGAGCGGGATGCCAGCCTCGTAGGGCGCTGGAACTCATGACGTCTGGGAACCAGCGAATGCAGCTCCTCGGAGCAATTTCCATGAAAGTATTTGTAGAACAGACAGAGGGAGGCGACGGCGCGTCTGTGAGAAAGTGACTGTAGACGAGACGCCAGGGCAGGGCCAACCATATTGCATATCCGCCTCTGGAGCCTATCAAGAACCCCGAGGCAAACAGAAGGGGCACCAGACCATATATGGCAGCAATACTCCATGCAAGGGCGAATTGTTGATTTGTAGATCTTTCGAGGATGAATCATTCAAAAAAAACTTCCTGGCGCGGCTCAGGGGCCAAAATTTCAACTTTCCTTTTTTGGACGAAGCAATTGACTCGATGTATTTATTCCAATCAGGTCCTATTTGGTCCATATAGACAATTCAAAAAATTTTCGAGCAGATAAGCGTCAACCATAGTAAATTTCTCTTTTATAGCCAGAGATCGTCAGGCTAGATTATAGTTTTATATTTAAAAGCGTTGAAATTGATCATCCAAAGCTAAATATTTAGTGAATGACAATTTTTTTAATATACAGGGGAGTTAATTTTTAAAAAGATAATTACACAAAAAATTTTTTGACTTTTATTTAATTGTTATATGTTTTTTTTGTCTTCCTTTTTTAACAAAATTGTTTCAATTCTATGTCTGCAGAATTCATTAACAGGTCGGAGATAAGGATTCCATTTGTCATTTTAAAGCATTCATATTTAATTCTTTCTTTCAGTTCGTCCCCTTTCTTGGGCAGAATCTGATAAATAAATCAGACTTTAAATATTCACCGAAAAAGAAAATCATCATTTGAGGAACGACATCAGTGACCAATCAAAAGGACCTAAACAATTTATCCAATCCTTCATTCGATATCGGTTGACCTTGGAAAAATGTGTTTTTATTCCTTCAAACTTTATTTTTTACTGATTATCCGTATTTGACAAGATGTCCGTTATATTAAACAGTACGTATTTCGTCTGAAACAAATTTCCTCAACCTATTCAGATGACATTCGGTTAAGAAATTTCCCAAATTACAACAGTTTAACGTCGGACCGGTTGAAAACAAAAAAAGAATTGGGACAAATTTCTTTGAGGGAAATTTTAAAATTTATTAACTCTTCTAGCCACATTTTAAAATGGTTTATTATGAGTTATTTTACGTGGCGTGAGTTCCATAGTGCAGAATTTATTTAAATACATGCCTATTTTCATTAAATTAGGATTACTTCAAAATAAAAGCAAATACATTTACTATTTCTTTAATAACCCCTCCTGAACATATCTATGGACTTCCAAAAATAAGATCTTTTTTAAATTTTATGGTCAGAAAACAAAGAAAATTTTTAAGAATTTAAAGTGATCCCTGTGAAAGCAAAACGCCCCGAAAGTCACTTTAAAACACAAAAATATTATAAAGAAAATCGAAAGTCGCAGCGAGTCAACTGTAAGAAAGACAGAAATTATTGTCTGAAGATGGAACACAAAGAGGACGGACATTGGATTCAGACCATCCCAGGAAGCTGTATTCATATCCACAGAAATTCGCTTCAACTCAATAACCAAGACCACCGACCATTTTTTAAAAGACAAGACAGTGAGTGAGGTTAGCAATCACTTTCTGAAGAAGAGTGAATTTAGCCTTCTCTTTCCGTGGCCAGAAGTTAAAAAGATTTAACAACCAACCTTTCGGAACTGAAGAAACACAAATTAACGAAAAAATATAAGCGGTTGGGAAACCCATCCAAACTTGAAAAATTTGTCGTTATTCATTTTTGTTCGATTTAACACAATCAAACATTGAACCTGTTAAAATAGCTATTTTCTTTTAGTATGTACGCATACAACCAACCTTGGATTTTACCATATTACGGTACAGTGACTGAAATGCGGGGTCTACCTAAAATCAAATAGTAAACGAAACAGTTACAGTCAAGCAAAACTTCGGTAACCAGACGTTGGCGAAATATGGAACGATAAAAGCTGATATCTCTAAAGATTTTTCCGACAGAAATGAAAAATATCACACCATTGGATTACCGGAAAAAGCATTAAACAAATTACCAAGAAAAATAACAATTTCATTAGAAACAACGTCAAAAGAAGGCTGGAAGGAGTGATGATATCAATCCTCTTATATGGTAGACACGGAACACGGATTAGATGTAAGAAAGATATATTAACAACAGGTTACAGAGATAGTGTAAGCGGAGCTTACTATATGTTAGTGTCCAATACTGGTAGTCGTACGCGGCTCTCTCTGTGTCTCTCTGTCTCTCTCTCTCTCTCTCTGTTGTGTCGCATACTTAATATAGACCTGGAAGAGTCTATTGTGTAGGTAGTTCCGGTCTCACAATACCCCCTTCCAAAGATTTTTCTTTTTAAAAAGGAGAGAAAAAAATAAAACTTAATATTTTTTCCTCTTGGGATATACGTCGAGCGGTTGAGTAAATTTCCTTTTCCTTCCTGAGCGTTGCACTTCAGGAGAAACTTCGGGCATGTCGAGATCGAACTAGAGATCTTGATGCGTGAACCATCTGGCAGTTTATGTAACCTGCAAGTACCAATGCCGTACGATGATGTCGAGACTAGAGTAGTAATGGGTGAGGGAGAGGTCTGAAGTAAGAGGTTTCTTGATCTTCTCGAATGCGTCTTGGCATTCCGGGGTCCATGACCATGGTTTGTTTTTTTTTTTTAAAGTTGGTTGAGAGGCCCTCTCACATTTTGCATGTTCTTAATGAACCATTGGTAAAAGTTAGCTAGGCCGAGGAAGCTTTGTAACGCTTGAACGTTATCTGGGGCCGGCATGTTTCTGATCGCGTTGGGCTTTTTCTGGATCCGGCCGACGACCGTCTTTATTTATGAATGCCCTAAGTATTTAATCTCTGGTAAGAAAAAGTCACACTTTGCCTCCTTAACCTTAAAACCGTATTCTTGTATCTTTTCGAATACGTTTATTATATGGTTCCGGTGCTCTGCCGTAGTTTTACTAGTAACCAGTATATCATCCAAATAGGCTGTTGCGTAGTCAAGGTCGCCCAGCATGGCGTCCATGACCTGCTGGAAAATTGCAGGCGCAACCTTTACTCCAAAAAGCCAGTCTTTTGTACAACCCTCTATGGGTGTTTATGCAGAGCAATTTGGAACTTTCTTCTTCCACCTCTATCTGAAGGTATGCGTCCGAGAGGTCAATTTTAGAAAAAAATTTTCCACCATTGAGTTTATTGAAAATTTCTTCAGGGCTTGGGAGAGGATAGTGGTGATCTTGCAAGGCATCGTTTAACCCTGTGGAAAAATCTGCGCATACTCGTATTTGATTGGACTTCTTTTTACGTAGACCGTAGGTGCTGCCCACTCGCTGAAATCTGTTTTTGACAGAATACCTGCTTGTTCGAGTCTATCTAACTCTTTGTTGATTTGCTCTAGAGCAGCGAAAGGGACATTCCGTTTCTTTTTTGAATACCGGTTGTGCACCGTCCTTCACCTTGAACTTAGCTTTCATTTTAGTACATTTCCCAAGGCCGCCAGAAAAAAAAACCTGGGGAAATTGTTGTTTGAGTTCCTTTTTAGATTTACCAAATTGGACGTTGTACTTTGTATCTTGCGACAAAATGTACTCATTGGGCAATCCCAAAGATTGAATTTTTCTATCCAATCTGTTCCAAATAAGTTATCTGAAGTTTTTTTTTCAATACGTAGGCTTTGAGCTTTTTGGTAACTCCATTTAGTGTTACTGTAAGTATTACCTCGCCTAAAATGTTAATCTTTTCGCCAGTTACGGATTTTGCTGTTTTATCCGTTTTTAATAAGGTCGGCTTGTTTAATTTTCGCCAAGTACGCCAGTTAATGGTTGAAAGATCGGAACCCGAGTCAAGCTGGAATTTAATGGACTTATTGAAAATATCCACAGTTACATATTTTCTTAAATTCCTATCGACAATATTGTCAGATTGAGCTTGCCTAATTTTATTTTTGGGTTTTTCTCGTTCTGTTGGCGTACCAGCACGAAGTTAAAATGTATGCCCACTTTTATTGCAATTTTTTGCAATATTTTTTGTTCTTAACTGGACAGAATTTCATCCAATGCCATTTACCACAATGGTAACATGGTCCGGGCGGTTTCTTTAACCTATTTGGGTTTTGGTTACTGCGTAATTTAGGACATGAGATTTGCCTTTTGTCTTTTTGAGGGGAATAGGAGGTAGACTTGCTTCTGATTTTATTAATCTGAGCCACACCTGATTCCTCGATAGTGTTTGAGTCACACTTTACAGATATTACTCTTTGACAGTCCTCTGCCAGTTTTTGGAGAGTCAATCCTTGTTCGTTCTCAAGCTTGGTCAGTACCCGTCGTCTGACTTCGGCGTCTTCTGCTGATACTAGACCTTGTGCGAAAATCAAGCACTTGAAATCATCGGCAGTCAGTTCGGCTAGTTTAAAATCATTACAGAGCTTGTTTACCGATGCTGCAAACGTTAGAAAATCTTGCTGGTTGTCTTTGACTGTGTTCAGGCATTTCCAACGTTTGTGGAACAAGGTTGTGTTAGGCCCGAATAGTTCCGATAGGAGCTTAATAGTCTCTGAAAAATCCAAGTCAGTGGTTTTCTTGGGTAGTATGAAGTCTACGAACCTACTATGTTCTGTAGTTCCCAGTTTTCTCAATAGTAGACGTACCTTTTTTTTTACTGGACCATTGTTCACAGTATACGTTGAAAATATCTTCGTAGCGCCTGTAAAAAAGCCTCGAACGTTTTGTCGTTCTCTGGTACGTATTCAAAGGTTTCCATTGAATTGTAGATTGTACTCTGGGAGAATATTGTATCTTTTTCAGAGTTTTGAGCCTTTTAATGCATTTACGAGTAATTCTTTAAGTTGTTTCTGTTGTAGTTCAGCATTCTGAAGCGTAATTTTTGGAATTCCATTTGTTGTTTATGTAATTCCAAAAATAGTTGTTGTTGTCTTTCTTCTGATTTTTGTTGCTGATCCAAATTTAGTTTTAACATTTGGGCAACTACTTTTTGAAAATCTTCCATATTTAAAAATGACAGCGATTTTTTTGTTGCTTTGAAACCCGTGTACTAAGGGAGGTACACAAAAAAAAATCTTGATAGATTTTTTTTTTTTTTTTTTTTTACAAAAAAAATATGGACAGACAATTAGTTAAACTAAACTAATTATGTGTTTAGCTTTTTTTTTTTTCCGTGGTTCCGTTAATTTTAACGTAATTGTATAAATTTTCACCACACTTATGTATTTTTTTTTTTTTTTAGAAAGGTACAAAAAAGAAAAAACTCCTCAGTGAATTTGAGGGAGAATAATTTTTTTATGCACGAGTTCAACAACTCAGTTACATAAAAAAAAAATTTTTCGATAGTTTTTTTTTTTCGAAAACTTGAGTACAATGGTAGTACTTCCGCTCTTGTATTGTCAGTTTGTTTTATGAACAAACTGTTTTTTTTTGTGTGTGGGTGTGTAAGAAATCGTTCTCGTAATGTTATTTGGACAGACTTTAATATTCCGTAGATGTCGAATCACTAGTTCGTCACTGATGTTTGGTATTGGAATATATTTTTTTATATGTAGACGCTGGGTGTTGCGTTTAAATCGCTAATGTAGTAATACCAGCTTAATTTCTCGTTCAACACTGCTGTGGGAACGCGTGGAGTTTCTGTGTATTTTTCGAGTACTCTGTCGCTATTGATATGGTGAGAACGAAATTCTCGAATCTTTCTGTCGCCACTGATGTGGGACTGGCAAAAAATATTGCGGTTTTCGACGTGAATGCGTTTCTCGAATTCTTCGTCGACACAGATGTGGGACTGGTAAGGTATTTTGAGGTTTCGCCGTGAGTGCGTTTCTCGAATTCTCGTCGCCACTGATGTGGGGCCAAAGTTGGGACCACAGAAGGAAAACACGGAACACGGATTAGATGTAAGAAAGATATATTAACAACAGGTTACAGAGATAGTGTAAGCGGAGCTTACTATATGTTAGTGTCCAATACTGGTAGTCGTACGCGGCTCTCACTGTCTCTCTGTCTGTCTCTCTGTCTCTCTAGAGTGTTGTGTCGCATACTTAATATAGACCTGGAAGAGTCTATTGTGTAGTATTTGCATATCTCAATTTTATTATATCGCATTGTTAACAGTCAAAGTTATTTTTTCTCTCATTGAGGCCAGAGATTGAACATTGAATTTTTTTCTTACAAAACATCACTTTTAAATCAATGATCCAACGCTTTTTTCCAATTTCATCTGTTTTAATTCAAAACGTTGTGTGTTCAATCACTGGCCTCAGAGATGAGAACAAAATCTTCGAGATGTATCAAGGCGAATTAAATTAAATATCCAAAAGTATCATATTTAAAAAAAAAATTTAAACCCGTGGACTAAATAAATTATTCGGTTTGAAATTGCTTTTAAACAACAGCTAATGGAGGCCAGAAAATACAACGGTCGAAACGTTGTGAATGTGAAATTAAAGATGAGGACAACAGTCCGAACAATGTAAATAGTGTCAGTATACATCAAATTGCATTTTGTTGCTCATAATCATCAAATACATTTGAATCTATAAAGTAAATTTCAATAATAAAAAATACATTTATAACCATCTTTATGTTAGTTTCAGTTAAAAGTAACTTTAGAAAAACTCACATTTTACTATCCACAAAATAAACACCAACATATATTAAAGGATAAAACAATATGGAGGAAAAACATTTGTCCTTGGTTTTTTCGTTCATTCGTTTTCCATTATTTAAAAGAAAATGCTGAATTACATGATGCATTTAATTCATTCATTTTATATATATATATATATGAATGATCTCTATAATATAGACAAAATCTAGAATATGTCGATACATACTTGAAAACCTTTCTTACATCTTGAAAATAATCCAAACGTCGTATTTTGTACATAAGTTTTTTAAAAGATTTTAAAAAATATTTGAAGATTTTATGTGATTATTTAGAAAATGCAATTCATAAAAAAAAAAAACTTGACTAATGTTTTTTTCTTCTAACTTTTATAACAAGCATACTCGAAACATTTTGAGGTTTAAACAATTATTGTTAAATAGTTTCCATTTGAATTTTTTTATAATGTTTTCAATTTTAAAAACAAAAAAAGATATTGTTATACCTAATTTTAGCATTGTTTTCTTATTGAAAAACTGGTTTTTTCTTTTTTATCTCAGGTTAAATTCATCTCATAATATTTTGCTAATTTTTTCTCGTTCCTTGAGTATCAACCATTTCATATTGTCTGGTTTCTTATTTCCATAATGTCGTCTGGTTCTTTTGATTTCTCTAATGTCGTCTGGTAACGATTTTTTTCATACTTTTATCTTCAATCTCCCCTATTTTTTATCTTTACATATATATATTTTTTTAATTTAGCAACACTAATCTCTCGTTTAAATAATATTTATCTTGAAAGAATTTTTTTCATATTTTCAATTCTTTAATTTAAATACCTTTAATTCTTTTTTCATGTTTTTCTAATAAATAACCATCTAAATTTTCTCTCAATGACAACTCACAAACAAACGTTAAATACACAATTTTCTCTCTCTCTTAATTTTAATTTTCATATCCATTTGCTTTTTTAAAAAATCGGCGTATTTTTTTTATGGGACCGTATTTCTTCATTCACTTTTTGCGATATTGTCTACTGAAGCTATACAATTGTTATTTAACTCCTTCCTGTTCGCAAGTTGTTCTTAACTACATTATTTCATTCTTTTTAAAAAGCGTTGATGCATGAGACAAAATATCTACAAGAGATGACATTTATGTAGAATTTTTGTATGTTTCAAAGTAGAATTAACTTTTGAATTTGCATACGTTATAGGATTTTGCTATGAACTAACTAAACTTATAAAAATCCCCAGTACATTTAACTACATCGTTTTATTCCAGTTAAACAGAAAACTATAGCATGGCATAGAAAAATAGGCTAAGGACTTACTGATCTTTCTCTAAATTTCAGTGAAATTTTAATTGAAAGATGTAATTTTATGATTAGGTTCGATATAATTTAGTCATCAAACAAAACAATTCTGCATTCCGAATGTCGTAATTATGCAAAATTAAAAACATTTATTTCTACGTAAACGTCCAAGTAGTTTTCTAATTTTCACCCCATGCAAGGCATTAAATCAGTCAAGACACCAGGCGTTGCTGAATATGAAAACAAAAAAAGTGACACATTAGTAAGGAGCGAGAAAAATAGAAAGTGGTTTGATGGATGGCAGAGATAGGAACTACAATGCATATAAATTTCGCAATATCAAAGATTGGCTGACGAATGCATAAATAAAACGAGAATTCCATGATTATATATATATATATATATATATATATATTTATATATTTATATATATATATATATATTGAAATTTATCTGGACAAACAAGTAAATATTACTTATTATATCAGGACATACAAATTTTGATAGTTCGTCATATTAAAATGAGAGAAAATTAAAATGGGATTAAACATGTTTCATGGTATGGCTGGGATATGTCTCTCAGTAATTATATCAATTTTTTTTGAATCACAATCAAAAATGCGTTATATATATATATATATATATATATATATATATATATATATATATATATATATATATATAAATGATGGGTTCAGTTTGTTATGAATTTTGTTTGACATCATAATAGTTTTTAATTTTTTTTTTGGATAAATTGCTTTATCTAAATTACGTAAAGATTGAAATTAACCCGGACTCGTCTTGATGACGATGTCAGTACAACATATCGTTTCCAAATTTCTTTAGTTTTGAGTTTGCGTTAAGATATTTGTTTATGGTTCAGTCATCGACCGGCATTACTACACAGTACAGTCGACAAAAAGGTCTCTCAGGTTTGGGCAAAATTAAAATTATCCATTAGCGACAATTCAACCATTGCTTACTGTATGTTATAGGTATAATCACACATCTTTAACAGACCTCAGTCACACAAACATGTGGAAACACGTCCCTAAATTTACAAATTATTTTTATCATCTATTAATATATGGTTGGATAAATATATATATATATATATATATGGAGACGGAGAGTAAAATTCATTTCATATATAAAGAAGAAAATATTTTAGAATATATCCTTTTGTACACACACGCACAAACACACGCACACATATTCCAGTTGGAAATGTTTTTTATGTATAGTGTCAAAATTGAAGCTTTAATAATTAAAAAGAAAATGTCATTTTAAGTTGATTTTATACGAACAAAGCCAGGTTTTGCAAACAGTATTGTGGTGTTAAAAACATGTCCTACCGGGTCGTGTACATTTGACATATTTTAGAACGCACACACTCGATTAAGCTGAAAAATCAAATCATCCTTGATAATGGCTAAAGGTATAGCCGAAAGCGCTCGGAAATATAACATATTTGGACAGTTCTTACACACCCTTTGTGCAGAAAAGAAAGCTCTTGTTCGAACACAAGAAAAATTCAATAAAAAGCTTAAATGTAGTACCTTGTCTGTCGTTTTTAATGAAACATGCATAAAGGAAGGATTGCTGCCTAAATATACAACTATCAAATATATATATATATATATATATATATATATATATATATATATATATATATATATATGTGTGTGTGTGTGTGTAAATAGACTGCACAAGTGCACTTTCACGCGCGTGCACAAAAAAAAACAAATATATATATATATATATATATATATATATATATATGAGAAGCCAATTCGTAGACCACTCATTCAATAAAAACGCCTCTCCTAACAAATAACTCCAGCTTCTTTATAGTCGCAGTTTACAGGTATTTCACTGAAATAGAACGAAGTGCCTGTAAAACCTGTTTTTCTAGTAATATTCTCTTCTTTCCCGACGCGAATTTCGCTTAATATTTTCTTGTGTATTCTACCTTTCTATCATTTATAATTTAGCCTAATTTTAGCAGAGACAGTTATAATTAGTCTGACTTGTAAATCACTCTTCTTTTCCTACATTATTTCTCCAAATTCCTGCCTTTTAGCTTTTGATATTTCAATAACTTGTAATTGATTCTGTGAAATACAATTTGCGCCACTCAAAATTTATTCTCTTCAAGTACAAAAAATTAATTTTATCACACAAAATAGTCTGATAAATCGTGTTGCTTCTATTCATTTTACACCACTATGTCTATCAGGTATTTGAAACCCTCTGGTTGATTTCCCAGAAAGTTCTGACATATAGCTACGTCTTCTGACCTGATTTATTTAGACATGTTTAAATGGATGGCGACTTCATCGAACAATCAATATCAAGGGCAAAAATCAACTTCAAGATTCTAAAGAATAGAACCTCATAGCAGGATTAGACCAGTTATAGAGGAAAATCATACGGCTTTCTTCAAGACTATAGAAAAAGAAGTGATGTTTTCATTGTCAGAATTAGCAACAAATATACAAAATGGCGTATATTTGTGTGTGTATATGTATGTGTTTATAGATTGCACAAAAGCATTCGGTAAAGTGCAGCGCAAAAAAATTATTTAATTTTTTAGGAAAGCTTGATCTACATGTAAAGGATATGTGAATAATCCGCTGTCTGCATTGGGAACTAATAGCTTTTATGAAAGTAAACGGCGAATTGGATAAATCAAAACAGAAAAAGGAGTGCGACAATGATGTGTTTTCTCGTCAGATTTATTTAACTTACAGAGCGAGGTGAGTGTAAAATAACTAGAACGCCTATCATGATTTATTATTGTCGGACGTAACCTTAACAACATTTAGATGAAATTATTAAACAAAATAGTAGATGACATTGAGAAGGAAGTACCACAGTATAGTATTATTTGAGTATAATACGATCCCATATTTCTGGAGCTGAACACTAGTAATAGATTGCATCTTTGAGTATAATAATACCCAGCCATCACTATGTAATTTTATAAAAAAAACTGTATGCGATTATCCATTAAAAGCTCAGTATCTTACATATATTTTACTAAAATATTTCATTTCTCACGATATTAAAGAATAGAAATAAAAAGATAGCTATTCTTGTTTCTTCTAATTTCTGTTTCAAAACTTATTTTCCAATTTTATGAGGAACTGGAAACTGAATCCTAAACATGAAACAAGTCCAGGGCGGATTATATTTTAATCGCATGATAAGAATAGTTGAAAAGATAGCAATGATTTGCTTTTCCTCACCAATTTTATGAGGAACCGTTATTCAAACATTCTGGGGCGGATTAGTAAATCGTATAGAAATGATTATAAATGAACTGCAGGTCTTATCAGGACTTATTATCAGTAGACGTAACGGTAACCACATTCAGAATACACAGGAGACGGCAGATTCAGAAAAAAAAAACAAAAAAACTGAAAGAACTATTAGAAAAAATAGTCCATAACAGGAAGAAGGGAGGACTGATCGTTAATTGTAAAAAATTGGAATACATAGTGGTGAGCAAAAAGGGTTAGCTCCAAATAAGAGTTACAAAGCGGGGATGTCAATATTAAAGCAATGCATAAAACACATTAAATGTAATAATAGAACATAAGAAGTGCGACTTTGACATTCGAAATCACATAAGAATAACGAAAGCTGCTTTTAGAATCTGATTAAGTTACTAATCGATCAAAAATTAATATTAGAAGCTAATGAAAGATGTTTACGGGCCTATATTCAATTGGAGGCTGTAAATTTCGTCATAAATATAAAAAAAAAAGAATTAATGCTTCAATAATGAGGTTTTAGTGACAAATGTTGAGAATATTATGACAGATATAACAAATGAAGACCGTGAAAGTGTGGTAAGAACTACAAATAAAAAAAAAAACAACAGACAACTGAAAATTGTGAGACTGATAATTTGGTATAATGGTCTGGAGAATTTAACATTTGACAAATTTGAGTAAAATACATAGAAAAACAAGTAACACTAATTGCATAAAAGTTTCATAAAGACGAAACTATTGCTATCATTAAAAAGCTGTAGAGAGCCATGATTACTCACTTCTTGAAGGGCCATAGCACATCGAGAGAGGAAGTGAGAGTTTTAGTAATCCACGTGTGTCACTGATTGTTCATAAAAGAATTATTCATATTTGTTAGTCAGACAGGCGTTCAAATTCAAAGAATGTCAATAGAAGGACAAGTTAAATTAACGTTTAATTCGTTCTTCTAAATCAGGGACCCGTGAAGGATTTTTGTTCGGCCCGCCATCTTAGTACCTGGACACTAATGAACTAATTAATTTGCAGAGCAAGTAGTAGAATAAAATATCAGTTGGTGGTAATTGACTTACAATGCGATGAATTTTTGAAATTAAAATTTCATTCCGAATCCTCTGCTGATTGTTCTCAAGAAATGATTTGCCAAGCGGAAATAGAAAAACTTATTGAATAATGCGAAAATGATGATATCATTATTTGGAAATACATATAGTGGTTTTCTAAGCGTGGCCTAAATGTGGCATAAGGCCAAAAGCATTACTTCTCAGTCGTAATTGTTCAAGTCATGTAAGTGTACTAACCGTTACAACACGGCATGATGTCCAATTCGGACGTATATATGACTGTGAACAAGATTTTTCGAAAATGAAATGTACTAAAAGTTATTTAAGACAAGGTAGGATGATGTCCACCTGGATTATGTTTTGCTCCTGTCATCGATAAATATTTCACTTGATGTGGAGAAGTTAACGAACAAAGAAATAAGTGCCACATTCAATAATTTGCCATTTCCAACTGTATATCGTTTGTAGTAAGGAATTTGCATTTTTTGTTGGTTGTGTTAATTGTAATCCTGTTATACCTACAGTAAAATAAGGGACCTTGTTTAAATAATATAACATTAACTTCGTTGTTTTTTCTTTAAACCACCAGACCAAGGCAGTCTTCTGGTCGGTTCGGTCTGAGATGGAAATAATTTATTATATTACATTTGATATCATGGCTTCCTTTCGAGGCGCTGCGTAGCATTCTGGCCTGCTCTCTCCAAAAGGTTGCCGACCCCTGTTCTAAATCTATACACGTTAAAAAGATTCTTGTATGACTTGTAAAACTATTCTTATATTCTGTTAGCCATCGGAATGAATCCAAACAAAAGACATGCTTCCTAGTGACTGCCTGTTATCGTGGTTTCGCTGTGGAGAGAGCAGAAATTCACCAATCTCAGCTCCTCCTCTGAGTCAATCTCTCTCTCTCTCTCTCTCTCTATATATATATATATATATTTTTTTTTTTTTTTTATATATATATATATATATATATATATATATATATATATATATATATATATATATGTGTGTGTGTGTGTGTGTGTGTGTGTGTGTAGTGGGTGTGTGTGTGTGGAGATGTCGTGTGACATTACATTTGAAATTAAAAATCAATAGTAATTGGGGATATGTTTCACTGGCGAAGTTTGTGCATCTGTCTATTGGAAATTACCCCTCTCTCTACATTTGAAGGTTTATATATATATATATATATATATATATATATATATATATATATATATATATATATATACCATAATGCAATTCATCAGAGCAAAACCATGTCCAATTTGTACGAAACCGCATAATTCTCCAGTCCACAAAAATGTTTAATATCTAATAAAAACAATAATTAAGTTTTTTTTTTTCTCAGGTTATCAAAACGTTCATCCATCTTGAGAGCATTTGGCGTAAGAATCACTGAAAAATCCTATAAGTTATTCAGCTAGAAAGAAAACAGGTTAAAATCGTTTTGTTCCCGCCCCACTGTCCTCGCAACTGATCAATGGTGAGAGTAAAAAAATCATTCCGGCCTTCAGGAATGGTACCAACGTTCATATATATATTCTATCTTCAAAATATATTATAAACCATCAAGAAAACGGTGATTAAATTTTAAAAAAGAGAAGAAAACTGGATCTGGAGGTTACAACAGGAAGAAGAATCATCATTTCAACTTAGATTAAAGAGATTAATTAGGAAAGTTCCACATCAATCCATAAGACGTTTAGCACGTGAGAGAGGAGTTTCAGCTATGACAGCCCAAAGAGCAGTGAAAAACACTTGAAAATGAAATTCTCCAGTCCACAAAATGTTTAATATCTAATCAAAAAACAATAATTAGTTTTTTTTTGGACAGAAAAACGTTATTCAGCTTGAGAGGACGTGGCTCACCTTGAATAAGCTGGAAAATGATCCTAGAATTATTCACACACACACACACACACACACACACACACACACACACACACACACACACATCAATATATATATATATAAATGTATATACAGAGAGAGAGAGGTAGAGAGAGTTAAACTTAATTTTAAATCCATTCAAGACCCATAAAGAAAACTATGATTAGATTTTGAAAAAACATAATATTCTGGATATGATTGATCAAATCACAAGAATCTGTTTCAACTTTGTTAAAAGAGTAATTATACATTCTTATTATTCCACGTTTAGCCTGGTGGTTTCATAAAACCTCGGAGAATTCAGTGAAAATATCTTTAAAATTTCTAAAATACAAACCTTTCAAAGCAACTAATTAATAAATGGATAAAAGTTAGAAAAACGATATGGACAATTTTTGTTGTTACAATGATGATATATATATATATATATATATATATATATATATATATATATATATATATATATATATATATATATATATATATATATGGTAATATTAACTTATATACTTATATTATAAGGAAACATTCAGTGTTCACTTCTGCCAGCATCCATCTATGATATTTAATGAATTTTATAAAATTTTCGTCTAATTTTTCTAATCACATATTCTTCTTTAAAGTCCATTGACTATTATTACATTTTATTAGTATCGACGGGGGTTTCCTTTCTGATCTTTTATTTCATGTTGTTTGAAACGTCGACATCTTGATTATATCATTATTTTACATGTGATATCCATTTTAGTTGTTGCTGGATAAAATTCTTTAAACGATATAATTATAATTTTATGTTACATTTGGTACACTATATATATTTTATGAAGAATGATCCATGCCAGAGCCGTATTTAGATGAATAGAAGCCCTACGCCATTCCATCTATATGATATATAAATATATATTCTCACGAGTAGAGAAAAATCGAGGTGTGTGAAATTAAATTATAATTTGAGTAAAGCCGGGGATTATGACAGCTGTTAAAAATTATTAAAAGTTTATTTAGTCTAGAATGCGTTATGCCAGCATGTGTACGAAAGCCCTATGACAGGATCAAAAATTTTATACACCTTGGCTGGATTTCTCTAGATTTTGAGGCCTAGGTTTCAGCTTGCTAAGCTTATAGATAAATCTGGCACTGGCTCTCGCTAAAATGTATAGGTTTCTTGCATTTGAAGCCATTTTAACTAGTAATATGACAAGGCGTTTGTATACAGTTTAGCTATGTTTGGACATGCTTGACTCCATGCATGACATCCATATAAAAATTTTAATTTGGCATTGATATTTAAGAACATGATTAGTTTTTACGTTAATATTTTGGTTGTGTATCAATTTGCACTTTTGATCGAAATTACCTCTAGTGCAGCCTATTCTATAGTACACCACGATACAATGTACGCGTCAGTTGATAAACGAATATCTAAGTCTTTATTTATTCTCTAATTTCTTTCAAGGATAACAGCGAATTCGGACGCTTATTCATTTGCAAATTTAATTCTGCGTAATCTCCACATAATTTCAATAGCTATTAAATATTTACGTAGCACTGCGTGGACTGTGAATTCAAATACGTTTCAAAATTTTATCTTTTTCCGCTCAGACCGTCGCTACCATCGTAAGCCTCTCATTTTAATTACTAATTTCTATTCTTCTGTTCGTTGTCCAGTCTACTTTATATCGCCAGGGCTTCGCACAATTGCCTCACTTGACAGAAACACACGAATAAAAATCAATAAATCAGGGAATGTCATGCTGTCTGTGGATAATTAGCATTTTTAATTGTTGGAAGCAATTGGACTTTATAACCGACGCCAAATCTCGACAACAGATATTGATTTATATACAAGGGTATAGCGCAGATTTGGCAAATATCTCATAAATATTTTGCTTCAAGTTAGACAATGTAGATTTTGAACTGTGTCGCGGAATCTCATTACTCCGGACTTACGGCCTTATCCCGTTGAAAAAACAGTTCGCGTACGATCACCGAACTATCTCTGGTCAGTACCTGG
>CAHIKZ030001439.1:430000-452500 GCA_903632075.3 Acanthosepion pharaonis | reverse complement strand
TTTAAAAAAAAGTAATAAAATTTTATGATTATTTTTTTTTAATGTAAATGAAAATAATCTTCTGTTTATTTAGGAAATATATATATATATATATATATATATATATATATATATATATATATATATATATATATATATATGGTACCTTAATTAATTTAATATAATGAAAAATTCGAAGGGAGAAATTTGTTAAATTTTAATAAACTATAATATAAATTTATTAATAATCAGAATAATAAACTAAATAAATACAATTTTTTCTAATGACATTTTCTTCATTTTAATTTTCTATAGGAGAAATTATACTGTGTAATATAATAAATTCATATCTGTTTTTTTTTAAAATGATTTGACCGTTAAACTTATCGTGTTTGGAAGAATATATTATTTACAAATGTAAATATATTTTTATTATTATATATATTAAAATTAATTTTAATTCTTGAAAATCAACAAAAACGATCATTTATAAATAGGACAACAATAAAGAAATTGATTTAAGGAAAATTAAATAAAAAACATATATCAATTTTTTTTCTATATTATTTATATATATATATATATATATATATATATAAATATATATATATATATATTATATTAAAATTTTATATTTAAACTGTTTTTTATGAAAAAAATATTTAAGTAAATGGAAAAATTTGATAAACAGTATTTAATAAAACCCCTGAAATCTGGATAAAAGAATTTTAAAAATTAATCTAAATATTTAAATTGTACAAATGTCCATTTCTTATATATATATATATATATATATATATATATATATATATATATATATATATAATATTAAAATCTTTGTAATGTAACACAAGTTTAAGTATCTAACCATTAGTTTTTGAATCTTTCATAAACTAAAATTAAAAACTTGCATCCCATGTTGTAATTAATTGTGAAACCTCAATCCATTTGTAAAAGATTTAAAATAATGGAAGAAAATTTAATAATAAAAAAAAAATTCCAACACTTTATAAATAATCTTAATTTAACATCTATCTTTTCAATGTCCTGTAGTTCAGAAATTTTTTTCATTTTTATATTTTATTAACATAAACACAACTAATTAACTCATAAACACATCGAGTTAAAAATTAAAACTAAAACCATCCTTGATAATGGCTACATGTATATATTACAATTTATTTACACAGTTTATATTTACACCTGTGCCCAGAAAATAAAAATTCTTGTTCGGGACAAACCGAAAATTAAAAAAACAATAAAAAGCAGTATTTTTTCTTGCATCTTATTAAAGTATAAATAATGTTTAAGAAACCATATGAGAAGATGTAAAAAAAATTTTATAAAATATATATATATATATATATATATATATATATATATATATATATATATATATATATATATATATATATATATATCAGGTCATCCCATAAGTTCTGTCCGAATTTTAACTTTTGTTAAAATCAACGAAATTTAAAGAGTATTTTATAATGTCTAATGGAGCTGAACATTATTTTTATGTTTAGATGCATTTAAACTGATCAAATTTTATTTCAGAGAACAATAAAATTAAATTTTGTTTGATTAAAACCCTGCTAACATGGAAGTACCCAAGAATCATTTGAGGCACATAATGCTTTATGAGTTCAAGAAAGGAAACTCAGCAGCCGAAGCGGCTAGAAACATTCACTCAGTTTATGGAGAGGAATGTGTGAATGAAAGAACTTGCAGAAGATGGTTTGCAAAATTCAGAGGTGGAGATTTCACCCTTGAAGATGAAGATCGAACCGGACGTCCAGTTGAGTTTGATGAAAAGCTTCTTGAAGCAGCCCTTGAAGAAAATCCTGCTTTATCAGTTGAGGAATTGGCAGTGGTTCTCAGTTCAAACCATACAACTGTTCATCGACATCTTCAACTACTTGGTAAAGTTCTTAAACTTGGAAAATGGGTGCCTCATGAATTGTCTGAAAACAACCTCAAATCCCGAGTTGACATCTGCTCTTCTCTCCATTTTCGCCAACTTGTTTCACCTTTTTTTGGATAGACTTGTGACTGTCGACGAAAAATGGATCTTTTATCGAAATGTTAAGCGTCGTAGAAAGTGGCTTTGTAAAGGGAGAGGACTCCAGCCACAGCCGAGAAGGGAACTTCATGGGCAAAAGGTTCTTCTTTCAATCTGGTGAGATCGGCAAGGAATAATCCACTTTGAATTCTTACCACCTAATGCAACAATTAATGCTCAAATATACTGTCAGCAATTAGAGCGTTTGAACCAAGCTTTGAGGAAAAAAAGACCTGCTCTAGTGAATCGAAAAGAGGTAATGTTTCATCAGGACAATGCGCGACCCACATAGCAAGAATCACGTCACAAAAGATCGAAGAACTTGGTTGGGAGAAAATTCCTCATCCACCTTATTCTCCCGATCTTGCTCCCTCAGACTACCATTTGTTTCTGTAGCTTACAGAATCATTTGGAAGAAACAGCTTTTGTAACACAGGAAGAGGTTAAAACTGACATTTGTGAGTTCTTCGAATCAACGCCAAAAGAATTTTACAGTAATGGAATTAGTAAGCTTGTTAATAGATGGAAGGAAGTCATAGATAATCAGGGAAAATACATTGTTGATTGAATCTGTAATTAAATGTAACATTTGGTCACTTGTTTTCTTTATTCAAAATTCGGACAGATGTTTGGCTCGTGATTTCATCAACTTTATTCGGTTTACAATTCAGTCTTGTATCTGTCTCATGAATGAAGATTCAGCTGAGAAAAAAATTTCTTTGCGAATTCCCGATCCCCATTTGATCTTATCATTTTGTTTAAATTTTCGGGTTCCCTACACTAAACTCTACTTCGTGTGACATCTCATCTCCGTGGAGGAACTGGGTAAATGCCAGACAGTCGGAGAGAATTCTAATGACGTTTCGGTAAGCCATACATAATATTATAACCCCTACCAGTGAATTATAATTCTAACCCAAATAATAGTAGCGTCCCAATTAGCGTATTACATGGCATTACGTCAAACTTAACATAAAAAAAGAAAAATGAGATAATCTCCTGTAAATCACTGCAACCTATACAGATAAGATGAACGAATAATTCAAAAATGTTCTACGAAACTCAGGAGTTGAGGTGCTGAATATAGCATCTATCAGCTAAGTGACAAATTTTACTAGTATTAATATAAAACAGACTGTCGGCGCTGGGGAGTGACTTCAATGTTCACTTTTATATTTACATACGGTCTTTCTCTGATATTGATAAATTAAAATAACCCTTTAAATATATATATATATATATATATATATATATATATATATATATATATATATATATGATAAAAACGTCTCAAACACTAATTCAAAAAAGCTTTTTTAATTTGTAGGTTTGATTAATTGATTAAACCAACGATTCCAATGTAATAAAGTATAACCATGGAATATTAGTGTTTGAGCCTTTTTTTTATATTCTTACTCTGTCCTGGACATTGAGTTCTACCTGGATTCTATCTTAAATATATATATATATATATATATATATATATATATATATATATATATATATATATTGATAATATTATTTATCTATCTCTCTATCTATATATATTGAAATGTTCTTCTCCAAAACTTTATTAGAATTACATATATATATTGACAAACTAATATTATCTATCTATCTATCTATCTATATCTATCTATATATATATATATATATATATATATTGAAATGTATCATTTAAAACTTGTATTAGAATTACAGATTTCTTCCTAACAAAATATCTCAGACTATTGCGACAAAATAGACCAATTTGATTGATATCTAAAATATATTCTTCAGAATCATGTTCTAAGAATATGTTCAAGTGCATGAATCAAAAATAGCATTTTGCTTTGCAGTATCTCCATGTGGATTTTTGAAAATATTATTTTGGGGATCAGATAAAGATTCTAATTGCCAAAACAATGTGAAAGTAGATGTTTTGAATGTTTGTCATTATCGAATAATATTTTCCTTGTTACTTTTCTACATTTTGATATTGTCCTTCTATTTCTCTCACTATATTCTAGTTCACAAATAATCATCCTCAGTCACCACATGTCTATCTATCTATCTATCTATCTATCTATCTATCTATATCAATCTTTATATCTGTTTATCTGTCTATGTCACTCTTCATAGCTATCTATCTATCTATCTATGTCACTCTTCATATCTATGTATATGAATCAAAAATGGTATTTTGCTTCGTAGTGACTACATGTGCTTTTTTAAAAATATTATTTTGGGGATCAGACAAAGATTCTAATCGCCAAAACAATGTGAAACTAGATAATGTTGTGAATCTCTCTCATTATCGAAGAATATTTTTGTCCACATTTTGTTCTCAAAGCAATCCTTCTATTTCTCTCACTATATATCTATTCTTTTTTTTAATCATTTCACCCCAAGCAAATACATAAAATCCCTAAGACGCAATGATGGTTAGGTGGGGAGGTATTGAGTGTTAGAGAATATGAGAAAAACATTATTAAGGAGAGAGAACTATATAAGAACAAGAATTAAGAAGAGAGAAGATAACTATTGACATTGCATTTAAATTTTTGAAGAATATGAAGCAAGACGCAGAAAGAGAGTTCCACAAGCGAGAAGAGCGAGAGAAGAAACTGTTAGCATAGAACTTACGGTTACATGCAGCCATTTCAACTATAAAAGGGTGAGATAATCTTGTACAACATTTAAATGCATAAAATCTTGCTGCCATAGAGGGAAGTTCATTCAACCAATTACCATGAAAGTATTTATAGAAAAGGCACAAGGAATTTATGTTATAGCGGTGAGAAAGTGACTGAAGCCAAGATGCCAAGTCAGGGCCAGTAACATCGTAGATTCTAGTTTGGATTTTATCAAGAATTTCTAAATACATAGCAGGAGCACCAGAACCTATGTGGCAACAAATTTCTAAGCAAGAATAAATTGTAGATTTCTAAATATGTAAGATACATTCTTGAGAGAAAATTTTTCTAGCACGACACAGTGAAAGAAATATCCTAGCAGCAGAACGAGCAGTTGATTCAATATAATCTTTCCACTTCATGTCATCGGGCAGTAAACGTTAGTTTGTAGACGCGGTATATGAGGATTTAGTATCAGCCATGCTGATGGAAGGTAAAAACGGTCCTCTCAAACGATTAAAAAGAGAGCAGTTTCCTTTTTGAATTATCTATCTATCTATCTATCTAATTTATCTATCTATCTATCTATCTATCTATTAATTTTTTTTACATCCATTTATTATCTATTTTTATATATTAGTTTGTTTATGTGTTCTGTTATTTATCAATTTTAGTATGATAATATATATATATGTGTGTGTGTGTGTGCGTGTGTGTATGACTTTCTTAATTGTTAGAACACTATACCAATGCGGAATGTCAGAAAATGTAAAACAAGAAACGAAAAGGAAAAGGAAAGTAGATGTTAGATAATCTATCTATTTTTATGATGAGAAATTCGTTATATTCATAAACTAGAATACCCCATACTGCCTTCGATTAAAGCAAATATGGAGTGTTGTGCTCACCGAAATAGCGTGATTGATCGATATGAAGAGTTTGCAATTTCTGTCTATAATCTTTATAATAGCAAGTCTTTCTATCTTTTCTTCCACCCGTCATCGTCCAAATTCTCAGTTTTCCCCGGACTTACAGGCTCTTTTGAGGTTTATGCGCTTCCAAATAACTTTAAGTCAAATCAATGCTTCAAAAGCATTATGCAATAATTTTTAACTAAAAACTAATCGTCGCAGTTAAAATAAAACATAATCCTACTTTGATTAATAAAAAAAAAATTAATTAATTTTTACTTACATCGTGTAAGAGTTTTCTTTTATTAAATTATTTTCGGAATCCTTTCTTTTCAGTTTGTCTCTCTAAAGTTTTCTCTCTTTATTATTTCCTTTTTTGCCACTCTCTATTTCATCTCTTATAGACTTCTAAAAAATGTTCGATGTTAGACGAACGTGCGAATTCTATACTTGGCCATACAGTCTGCTTTCTGCAATAGAAAGAGCGTATGCCTTAGATCATGTTTCACGCATTTGTATGCATCCTGGTAATATAACAGTTTACAGTTGTACCTCCAAAATTTGGAAGACCAAAACCTAGCAGCTCGTCGCTTCTCTGACCTAACCCACGTGGCAAAATGGGGGAAAGGACTGGCTTATGACATTGAATAGGACGAAAACCAAACAGGTAACGTCCCACCACCCTGAACTTTCAACTATCATGATAGATGGGTCTTCCTTCAAGGAGTCTCCTTGTTTTAAACAAGCTCACTCCAGATCTCATCGAACTCATATATCCAATATTTTTCTAAAGATTGTGGAAACATAGTTGATTCCTTATTTACGTTATTCGGACTATTTTCCTCATATTTTTCGCCATATTTATTACAAGGTTTCGGCCGTTGTACGCTCGGGGCTTTCTTAGGTTTTTGAAATATAGACAGATAGTTGATTTCTTGTACCACACCAGTAAGTGTCTGACTCCCCTCCCTGCTATGCTCTTTGTTTACACGAGCCAGATCAGACCAAAAGTGGAATATTGCTGCCATATATGAGCTACAGCAGCCCACTCCTCAGTTTTCTGTCATGATAGAATCCAGAAGCGTCCACTATTCTCTCTACAACCTCTTTCCCACGACAAAATTTGCGATCCTCTCCCTGCTCGACCGTTATTTCAATAGGATGTCTTCTGACGAGCTTCATTCCTTAGTTTCACCAACCCTGACCTTTACAACTGGGAACTATCATGCCACATGCACAAATATGAATCATCCCCCATTCTCTTCGTATTCCATTAGTAGGGAGGAAGTTCCGTTCGGGCGGTTTCTTCCCAAGAAATGTTGCTTCCCGGCAGGGTGTTTTTCTAATCACTACAATTTTGAACTCTTCAAGCCTAGAGTTAGCCATTATCTTTTCTGCATGAATTTAACGTATTGCACTTTTCTTACGCACATACAACACTACACAATAACTATCTACCTTGAGTGCCTCTTGGGCCTTGTATTAGGGGAACACTAATATAAAAAAGTGAAAATTTAGAAAATTAACAAAGAAAATTTTAGTTTTAGCCGGACGTTCCGTCTGACAGACAAGTCTGTTCGTATTCTTTGAGTATAGTTTGGACACGACCTTCCGTTGGACAGACGAGCCAGTCCACGTTTTCCAGTTGGAGGAATTTCTCCGGGGATGTTAAAAAAGGTTGAAGTGGATTATAACTGAACACATGAGTAGAAGAGTAGTGTACATAGAATTTTTGCCAAATTGTTGCATTTTCTATCCCTGAATGGCTGCTCTGCTTCCTGTTCTGAAAGCGAGGCAGACTGAATTTATGCAGCGATAGTTGATAAGAATTGAAGGGACTTTAAACAATGCGAAGTCTGCTGCTACAATTCTTCTATGTGCTGTGTGTGACGTGGGTGATCATGGCTCTCCCCAATTTCCTATATTTTGTAACTCTTAGTAACATTTATCATTTTCGCATCCTTTCCACTTACATTCTTCGATCCATTCCTACCAGCTAGTCAAACCGTTGCTTTCTTTCTGCGCTTCTCGCCTTCGATGCAGCTTGTGTGTGTTAAGTCTTCCTTCTTCATTGTCCGCGAAATTTCAGCTCTCTCTCTGATTCTGAGTATAAACGTCTTTTTTTTTATTTTAATTTTTCTTAAGACGTCTTCGTTGCTTACGCGCTCAATCCATGGTATTCTCAGCTTCCTTCTGTAGAACTACATCTCTCTTCTCTCCAGTCTTCTCTTTACACTGTCCTATATGAGAATTGAAATTAGATAGTATCACAGCTGTGACGTCACCCTGGTCTCTGCTCCTGTGCTATCCTGTGACGATCTAACCTTTGGCTGGTTCGGATGGAAATCTGGTTTACCACGGAAACATGTGTGACACTAACTCCTCTGGTTAGCTTGGTCGCGGTTGGTGCCTGGTTAGATTTGATATCAGCCTTGCTGCTCCCAGCTCGCCTCCAACGTCTGGTTAACGAAGTAACTGCTTTGATTTCTAGTCTAACCTACCCACGTTGATCTTAGGTAGACGAAATCAATCAGGCACCGGGCCGTAGTGCAAGTTGAATCCGGGGCAAAGGTGATACCACACAAGTGTATGTAAAAGAAAATAATGAAAAAACTCAAAAGATTCAAATGTGTTGAAAAAATAACAAGTATCTTTATATCTGGTTGCTGAAAACAAAACTGCATCTTTCTCCCAAACCGCTTCTATGGATTCGTGAAACTTTGCGTTTCTTAGGCGAGTCTTAATATCTTAAGATTTGTTTTCAATAAACTGCTTTTTGGTATCTTCAGGCGATATTTGTAAAACTTGTTTTGGTGGTATTGTCTAAGTCGTTCTTCAAAAAAAATTGTTTTTGGTTAGAAGTCTAAGTCGGAATGCGTGGAAATCTTTCAGTCAGCTCCTGCGAGGCTGGTCTCCGAGCTCTAACCCAACTCAACTGCAACTCAACTCTCCTCTACTGTCACTGTAGCTCTGGGGACGTTCGTTTATATGGACGCCAACCAAAACCGGGTGGGGGTCTATCGTGGTTCCTCGATAATTCAAAAGATTTTTCTTTGTTTGCGGACAGGAAAATTTATCACTTCCCATTTTTGGAAGTCAATTACTTTCTCTTTTAGAGGGGTTCTCCCCCTCTCTGTGGTTGGGTTTCGTAAGTGAATTGTCCTAAATTCTTCCTTTCTCATATTGTTATATCACACCAATCCCCTCAGAGGGCGTCAACAGGTTTCGCTTCTTTCTCATATATTTACCTTCGCCCATCACTCACGCCATCACTCAGCCAATAAGCGCTCGGCAGTGTGGATGTGGCTCAGTTTACAATTATCGCTCAAGAAAAAAAATTATCTTCCCTTTTCTTTCTTTCTTTTCCATCGGCCGGAATTCTTATAAATCGTACTGGGGTCATCTGGAATTCATTAAGAGGATTTTCGCCGACTCATTAATTAACTGGGTGGTCGACTAAATCTCTTTGTCTTTCTCAACATCATCGCATTCTGTCGCCAACAGCTTGTCCAGGTAACAAACTTTTATCATGACAAGATCCGGACATACAACAGATGGGTCTCCTTCCAAAACCAAATGATATCTCTGAAAGATAGTTAATGGCTTATTCTTTTCCTTTTTCTGGGTGGTCTCACCTAATTCTTTCTCGGTCGCATGCTTAACCCAGTTTCGATTATCACCTAGCCTTCTGCTTTGTAAGCCTCTTGAACGTATTGAAATTTTCATTATTGCCATGGGCAGATTGTTATCTTTACCCGTATTCTGTTTCCTTGTCGTGTCATGGCATAAATTAATTCTGACAGGATCCGATATACTTCCCAGATATTTAAACGTCTGTACGCGTTTGTTTCTGGCTTCTCCATCTCGATTTTTTTTCCGACCGTAGTCTGGATCATCGAATCAATGCGAACGATCCTTTCCTTAGCCAGGGTTAGATACAGTTTTGAATTCAGTTTCCTACTCCTAGACCGGTGGCCACCCAAGGCTGCAGAACCCAGTTTTTCCTACTATTTACTATTTTATACTGGGATTAGAGGGGTTGACTTTGTACTTTCTCTGCGGTAGATCAGTTGCCATCCAAGGCTATAGAACCCGATCTGTCCTGCTATTTGCCCATAGCTGTGGGAAAAAGAGGTGAATTCATACCTTTCACATGCGTATTAGCACTTATGTGAATGAAATGAACTCGACTGGAATTCGACTTTGGCGCCCCTATTCCTCAATCTGAGCCGACATCCATCAATCTACAGTGTGTTCATCTCGACTAAATTTATCAAATAATTATGTAGATTTATGTATATGTTGGCGTTTCAATAATTCGGACAGTGTAACTAAATTGTAATTGAAAACAAATAATCATTATTTTCAAAAGTTGTTTTGTATTATTTTTAAGAAGAGTAATTACAGAAGAACATAGAAAAGTTATATTCATTGGGTAATTGCAAGAAATCTGCTATGGCAGATTATATCTGCTCGCATTCAATTTCAATAGAAGCCACTATCCCAGACACATTTCCTCATAATCTTTATCTAATATTAATCTGTCTCCTCTTTTATTTCTCTCACCGCTTTCATATATGATTCTTTGTTGGTCGCTTGTAAAATCTACTTGATTTTTATCTACTTCCCAATACTTCTATGATGTTGATATTCAACTTTTCCATTTCCGGATTTTACATTTTCTAGCTGTCCGCACTGCTACAATGTTCTAACAATGAACAAACTAATACAGATACATGTATATTAACAAACTAAGACATATACACGTATATTAACAAACTAATATAGATACACATATATTAACTAGCTAAAATAGATACAAGTATATTAAAAAACTAAGATAGATAGATTTTCTAACATCTACTTTCGTATATTTCTATAATGCTGATATTCAGCCTTTTACATTTCTTGTTTTCCATTTTCTGACTTCCGGCATTGGTACAGTGTTCTAACATTCTGTCTTCCCATTATGATTTTATCTCTGATGCCAACAGTCGCCGGATGACAGTCAGGTGACACTTGTCCTACACGTCTCATTTAACCGGGAAAGGACTCAGTTTCAAGGAAGCTAACCTCCTTCACGTCACTGGCAGATTTTTCTGAGTTGAGTATTTATGAAGTGGCCTCGACTTTATCGAGATACGTGCTAGAGTTAACCAGCCATCGATTCTTGACTTCATAGCCTTTAGGTTTAATTTTTCAGCCTACAAGATTGCTAACCACCATCATTTAACCCTTAAAATGGGGCGGGTGAGTGGGCTTCATTAGTAACAAACCTACAAAAATTATTTTTATAAATTTTATTCACATTACTCGATTTTATCAGTTTTACAAGCACCCCAACATATATAGCTGTGGATTAGTCCGTAAACTAGAAGAAAAAAAAAGATTTTTTTAATCATTTCATCTCAAGTAAGGCAATAAGACCACTAAGACACAAGGGAGGTGTTCAATGTGAAATAATATAAGAAAAATAAGAACATTATTAAGGAGAGAGAGAACAATTGTCCAGTCCCCCACTCCCCCTTTTTTTTTAACAGGAGTAGAAGTTTATCCCTTGTTTTTTTGTTCTTGATTGGATTTCCAGTTCCTTCTAACGGCTTCTCCTTCTCTTTATTCCTAGTAGTCCCTTGCGTTTTAGTGGAATTATTGCCTTGTTTAGGGTGAATTGATTAAAAAAAAGAACTGGAATAAAGAAAACAAAAGATAATGATTGATTTTTGAAGATCAAATATGACTGGAAAGCAAGAAACCAGATTAGATTTCCACAAGCGAGAAACGCAAGAGAAGGAACTGTTAAAATAGAACTTACAGTTACATTGAGCCATTTCAACTGTAAAATGTACTGTGTTTAAATTTGTAAAATCGAGGTATGAAAGAGGATATATTTATTTTGAAAAATACCAAAATGTGACACAAGGTCAAAAGTGGGCGCTGGTAGGGGAAGGCTGATCTTCAACCTGTCTTATCTTAAACTTAGCTAGCCACGATTATTGATCCAAAAATACTACAGTATTCCTTACACAAAAACAACACATTCTTACTTACCATTCTTACTACAGTCACCACAATACCCCAAAGTCTCTATGAAGGCCTACATAATTCTCATATGTACAATTTGTCTTGGTGGGTGTGAGGCCATAAACGTAAGAGCTTTTAAAAATGAAGCTCCAATATATATTTACAATGATAAATGATTTTCTAAGCGTGACTTAGATGTGGAACAAGGCCGAAAGTTTGGGGCACCCAGTGAGGATCAAACTCACTATTCAGTCGTAACTCATCTAGCGAGACAAGCTTGCTAACCATAACACCACGTCGAAATGCCCTGATTTTGTAAGCGTAGTTTAGATGTCGCACAATTGCCGAAAGTGTGGGGCACCCAGAAAGGATCAAACTCACTACTCAATCGTAATTGATCTAGCGAGACACGCTTGCTAACAATTACATCACGTCGTAGTGCCCATACCAAAATGGGGAGTTCATCAGAACAATTTCTATAAAAATATTTATAGAAAAGGCACAGGGAAGCTACATTACGGCAGTTGGAAAAAGACTAAAAGTGATTGAAAGTTTATAGGAGGGATGAGGACGATCTATAAATGACAGAGAGAGATTGAGAGAGAGAGAGAGAGAGAGGGGGATCTACCCCTCGGTTGACGTGTTAGGCTCTACGAAATTGATATTATAGATATAAGAATTTTAAATTAACCTAAAAACTCGAATCACGTTCCGAAATAGCCTCGTTAGATCTGGGTTTTTCATTTGATTTCTATGCATGGTACTCGTTTCGTTCAGAAATGTCCAAAATATCGTATGTATGCAACCATCTTCTCAGATCACTGATTACAAATGGCTTTAAGTAGATGATTCTTTTAGTCCTTAAACAGGGGACTCCTCAATCAAAGCCTGTAGACTGGCACGACAAAAACGCAAACAAGGTGTTTTAACAAATAACAAAACTCACATCATTTGTAGACTTCACAGAGCAACAAAAGAAATGCGTGACACGTGAAAGTAGAATAGATAATGCGATAATCAATATATTGTCTTTCCACTCTAACATAGACAAAAGGTTTGGAAGAAAATTCTCATCAGTACTAGAAAGAGCGATAACAGTTAATGGATTTGAGAAGTCTGATTGTCTGAAAAACTGTTTCATAAAAAAAAATAAAAGATTTTATAAATTTCAACAGACCGTAACACTAAAAGTTTGGTCAATGAATGCCTAATGTTTCCTGCACGGAGTAGGTCTTTTTAACCACTCCCATTAATTTAGTTAGATTTTCTATAGTGTCTCTGATATTTTTATATTATTCAGTTACTCCCATTATACAGGGTGTTCCCCAAAATTTGACATCATTTCGCAGGCCAATAATTTTGGCAATTCTTGTTGAAATAACCTTAAATTTTCACAAAATGTATAGAACAGATCAAGATTTTATATTTAAGGTTTTATTTTTGTTATCTCAATGAGATTTTGTCAGAGAGATGAATCGGGCGTGGTGGAGATGAAGACAATTTTCTGATGAAATGACAGCCGCAGTCACCGGACCTGTCCCCGTGTGATTTCTTTTTATGGGGATATGTAAAGAGACTTGTCTATGTCCCCCACTTCCTGCTAGCATTAATGAACTCAAGCAGAGAATCACTTCCGCATTGTTGATAATGTTACTGGTGACATGCTACAGCATGTTTGGCAAGAGCTTAACTACGATGTCTGCCATGTCACAGGCGATACACATATTGAACACTTATGAAATCGGTCCTATAATAAACTTATGATGTTCAACACCTAACCTCTTCAATTTCATTGAGCTAGACTTAGATGTTTTCAAGAAAATTGCTTTTAAAATCATGTCAAATTTTGTGGGACACCCTGTATTATTTCGAATTATATAGAACAGAGGTTCTCAAACTAACTTGCCACATGTACTCCTTTCACCATTTGTCAGAATGCCACCCAATGTGGCTGGGCAGATAGGCCAAATTCTATAACTGCTCTTCTCCCCACCTAAATTTACTGAAAATAAACCCCTGAAAATCCAAAATTCAACCCTTGGTGATAAATTTCACCACTGTTGAGAACCCCAAATATAGAATTTAGTGACTGTTGAAAATAGTATAACTTATATTTGAATCTTTGCTGCTAGCATCTAGAATTTATGTTTGTTCATGCTTTTTTTTTTTTTTTTTGCTTTGCTCGACAGGAAAGAAAAGATATATCCAATATTTTATACATATAGTACAGATGGGAAAGGTATAAATTTTTCTGATTGCCCCCAGATATGGGTTGAATAGCAGGTCAGACTGGATCCTATAGCCTTGATTAACAACCAGACTACCGCAGAAAGAAAAGAAACTTACTACGGGAAAATCTGGTTAGTCATTTATGACTTAAAAGACCCATGATCACCGAAGCGTGTATCGCGTATGGCACTTAAATGACTGAATACACATGAAGAAGGGTGTGGAATGGAATAATTGGAACGTCATCAGAACAATAAAAATAAAAGACAAAGAGAGAGAGAGAAAAAAAAAGAAAAAATCGATGACATCAGAATTATTGTCTTGAATTCTGTACACTGCCGGAAGTCTTTTCGTCATCACAATGGCTTGCAGAATATTCATTTCCTTATGTCTTTTTTTTATCATTTATCGATGAAGTAATTTCACTTTATTACCACCCTTACTTACTTTTGTTACTTGTATTTGCAGTAATGGCAAAAATAAACAATACGTTGGTAACATAATTGCAATTAATTCAATTTATTTGTGGCCTTTTGCAAGTTTTATAAGCTGTATTTCGATTATCACCTATTTTTTGTTCTCCCGTGTGTTTTCAAAGTGTTTCTGGCTGCTCCATAAGAAACTGGCGTTTATTTATTTATTTTAATTCATTGTGATTTAGTAACAATAAAAAAATGTTGCGGAAACAATAGTTAATTTGGGTGCGTTTTTTCATACACGCACAAAACTCCGCGTGCATATATATGTACGTTTATGCGTGTATACACACACACACACACACACACACACACACATATACACACACACACACATATATATATATATATATATATATATATATATATATATATATATTACTTTAACATCAAACTACTAATGCCCTGCTCCCTTGAGACAGCTGCAAACTTCAATAAAGAGTAGGTTTAATGGCAGGGAGAAATCGGTAATGAGGAAGCCGTTCATTTTTCTCAGAAATAATAAAATAATTAATTATTCCCCAAACCAGAAAAACTGACTTAACTGGAACAACAAACGATAGAAATTCTTTTGCTTGTATCCTTGACCGCCTGTACAAGAAAGAAACCTTTGTTTGTTCTCTGATTTCATTTGATTGTATTCTTTTGTCTGGAAATCAGTTAGCAGTCATTTGTCAGTACACAGGAAATGATTATTAAATAAGACATCGCTTGTAGTAATTATCTCTTTGTCCTTAACTGATTTACAAACTTTCTTTCTTTTGCTATTATCTTTTATCTTTTTTCCTTCTGGATCACTTTTATCGAATATTTTTCCTTCTGCAACTATTATCCGAAAGTTGATTGTGATTTATCAAATATTTTCCTTTTTTCTGGAATGTGAAATTCTTCAAGTCATCCTGATTATAAAAAAATGTCCTCTTCATTTCCTTAAAATTTTTATTCCGGTATCTTTTCTGTAGAACCAATGTTTGTTTTTTAATCATTTCACCCCAAGCAAAGTAATAAAGCTATCACAAGAGTGAATAAGAATTTTTTATGTTCTGACATTCATTTACATAGATATTTATATTTTGTTAAATTTGTGGCTGGAAAGCAAGGTCTTCTTTCAGGAAAGAAACTTTAGCCTTCCATATCTAGCAATTCATCTGAATGTGTCCAAAATTCTTCCACATAGGAAGATAAATATTCATTGAGCACTGTGTTCACTTCAAAAAAATTTTTCCTGTTTCTTAATATTTAAGATACCAATACATGTTTGTACGTGTTGTTACAGTTTTAAACGAGTAAGTTTCGTCGTCGCATTTATTAATTGGACCCTCGTAAAGAGAAACGTATCTAAAAAACACATCAGCTTAGCATAGATGTGGCACAAGGCCTAAAGTATGGGGCACACAATAAGGATCGAACTCACTATTCAGTCGCAATTGCAGACCATTATAACACGTTGAAGTACGCGTCAGGATTAAAGGTAATTTTTCTATCCGTAGCTTAGATGTGGCACAAGGCCGAAAGTATGGGGCACCCAGTGAGGATAGTACTTACTATTCAGTTATAATTGACCTAGCGAGACAAGCTTGGTAAACATTACACCACGTCGAAGTGCCCAAATGATTTTCTAATCTTAGATTAGATGTAGCACAAGGCCGAATATGTGGAGCACCCACTGAGTATCGAATTCAGTCGTAATTGATCTAGCGAGACAAGCTTGCTAACCATTACACCACGTCGAAGTGCCCCTGTTTTAGGGCATAGCTTAGATGTGGCACTAGGCCGAAAATATGGAGAACCGAGTGAGTATCGCATTCACTATTCAGTCGTAATTATCTAATAAGACAAGTTTTCAACCATTACGCCACGTCGAAGTATCTAAAATGATTTTCTTATCTTAGAAGCAGCGCAAAGCCAAAAGTGGAGAGAACCCAATGAGGATCGAACTCACTACTCAGTCGTAATTGATAGAAGAAATATGAAGATTTTAGGGTTATAGAAATAAATCTGAATACAATTTACTCAATGTTTAACCATTATCCTAAACAAATTTGAAATTGTACGGAAATTATTTTTATCTGATTTACCGAATCTAACCTAAAGAAAGAACAAATATTTACACGTTTCTGAACACACGTGTACACATTTCCCCATTTTGCGGAAAGATTAGTGACTGGTGATAAATAATAGTTATTTAACAAGAATCTTAACAGTTTTCAGTGGTTTAATGGAGGCAAAAGGTTAGAAGCACAAACCAAAGTTGACTTCCACCCCACCTCACAAAAAAAATTATCATTCCACCCCAAGAAAAGCGATAATGCCACTAGGCCGCAAGTGTTCACTGGAAATGAAAGAGAATGAGAAGACTTTAGTGAGAAGTGAGAAGAAAGGAAAATAAAAGAATGGGGTTCAGGAAGACAGAAAATGGCGATTGGCGTTGCATTTAAGTCTTTGACGACAGGGAGGTAAGAAATCGGAAAGGATTTCCACAAGTGAAGAAAAGAAGCTATTAGAACAGAACCTGTGATTTCATCTAGGTATTCAACTGTAAAACGGTTAGCCCTTGTTGCCATTCTTGTAAGACGTTTAAATTCATGCCATCGAGGCATCGAGGAAGGAAGCTCATCAGAATAATTGCCATGAATATATTTATAGAAAAGACAGAGAGAAGACACGTCACAGCGGTGAGAAAGTCGAGATGCCATGTCAGGAATGCTTACATTTCTCAGTAGGCAGAAAAGGTTCTCTGTGGTGATTAAATGAAAGCAGTTTTGTTTTGGCGGCGTTAAAAACTTACAAGCTATTCCTTGCCCCAATTAACAACTGATTGGAGATCTTTTTCGAGAAAGGTTGCTAGTTTTACTTTGTCGAACCTGTCGGGTTACTATTAATAGTTGTGTCATGAGCATAAATTCCTAGGTGTTCACGATTCGTTATGTTTTGTCAAATTTCGTTAGTTTGTTTGTTCGTTTAGAGGCATATCAACTCCTTTTGGGTAATTTAATGCCGAATTTAATTTTCTTGGTAGCATTTTCTTTGACAAATGTATGGTTGGTTTATATATATATATATATATATATATATATATATATATATATATATATATATATTATTATTATTATTATTATTATTATTAAAAAATATGTATTCATCGCAACAGAGAAATTACCATGTTTCTGAACCAAAACCTTAACTTTAAAATAACTTAAAATTAAATTTATTAAATCAAAGAAAAGAAATAACGCTTTTCTGTAGACATTGCATTATGTTTACTTTTAAAAAATAATTATAAAAAATGCATAATTATATATCTATTGATCATAAATAAGAAAGTAAGAAAATACATAATTAAATTCTAATATTTTAATTTTAACAATACTGTATATAATATACTAATAAGTTTAATAAATATAGTATTTTAGATCTTTATAAATAAAAATATAGATAAATAAAATATGACTTAATCCTATTTGAAAGTTTCAATGTATTTTATAAAATAAAAAAAATAAGTAAAAATGCCAATGAATTGTAGTGTATCTTATGTATACACCTAAATAAAAAAAAAGCTAAAAAAAAACAAAAAAACAGACAGAATGTTAAATTCTCATATAATGAGGCCAGTACCGGCAGACAGAAATTACAAACCCGCATCTAACAATTAACCTATATTTACTTTGCTTTAAATTATACTTGTATGCTGATTCGTCAAAAAAGCCAACACCCTCTTAAAATTTTGTAGTCCCATTCCCCCACCAAGTTAAACTATATATTATTTATCTTAAAAAAAGGTAGATCTTTTTTCGAAAGGTATTCAACATCGCTTGAGAATGCAACAAAAACTTGAATTTTAAGTTTAGTTTAAGGTTTAGGGTTTGGTTCCGAAACATGGTAAATTCCGTGTCGCGATGAATACATATTTTTAAATAATAGTATTATAAGATTATGCTCTACTCTGTATCAAGCACTGGTGTTAAAAATAAATGCTAAAGAACTCTGGATTATAAATCTGACTGTTCTTTCTTTATATATATATATATATATATATATATATATATATATATATATATATTGTTACAGAAATGTATTCCTGGTAATATTTTTTACTATGAAAATATATTTCTGGTAATTCTATTATACTTTCATAGTGCTTTGATCCTAGTTTATGAGTTAATTACTTGCCCATAGCTGGGGCCCTGACAGGTGCTACCAATCTGGATCAGGGTTGGCATGAGAATAACTGCAATTAAGAGGTAGTTCAACGTTCCTCAAAACCTTCCAACCAGAGGTTTTTCTGCCGGATGTAGTTTATCATACATAGGACGGAGATTTCGTTGGTGTAGTCCAGTTTGAGTTGATGCCGATCAATATTACGACTACACCAGACATCTATGTCAGAAGTTAGAAAAGCAGTGTTTTATCAATCATGGCATTGTGAAATTTCATCATGAGAGTAAACGATCCCGCACATTAAAAGATCATATCATTAGTACGTTCTTTTGACCTCAATCTGTTGCGTCATTTACCATCTATTTCGGAATTTACAGCAGCGTCTTCATTGACTATTTCTAAAAATATATATAAATTGATGACAGAAATTATTCTTTCCAAATTCTTCTTCCAAATTTTTACAAAAACAGTATTATGAAATTTGTAAATCTATGGAAGCATATCAGTGATATAACCAATTTTAATTAATAAATTATAATTAAATATGAACATTAGATATTCTCATGAGACTAAATTCTGATGTTCTTTGGGATCTTTTAATTCTTGATGAATTTCCTTTCTGTAATCTACTATGGTAGATTAACCATTTGAGCCCTTACCACCGCTTTACAGGTGGTAGAGAAAAATGACATAATGCCCAGCCACCGGTTGAATAGTAGTAGAGAAAAATAACATAATGCCAAGCCACCGCTTGAATAATAGTAGAGAAAAATGACATAATGCCCAGTCACCGTTTGAATAGTGGTAGAGAAAAATGGCTTAATGCCCAGCCACCGGTTGAACAGTGGTAGAGAAAAATAGCTTAATGCCCAGCTACCTGTTGAACGGTGGGAAAGCACTTATTACTATAAGTCACAGTTTCTTTTTATTTGTTTCGTTTGTTATTCTATGAAATATCAGAGGCTTCAAAGAACATTTGCCACTTCAAAATATCTTCTCTTCTAGACACACGTTGAAAGTCATAGAATTTATATTTTGGATGGAGAAAATGTGGCAAATATTCCCACAAAGTTAGTGAATGCTTCTGGACAGAATGCCCTTTCTGTAAACAAAAAAAGTAGATGGTTCAATAGACTTATCATCAGGAGAATGAAAGGACTGTCATTAATAGCTTTCTGTTTATCCAAATTATTTCTAATTATCAGTTTGCCTTATACACAGTAAATATATAAATACTTTTAAAATGCGCGTAAATATATACATAAGAAATTTATATAATACTTGCAGGCTTCTTCTGTTCACTATCGCTTCGCAAAGTAAGATATATTCACTACTTGAAATATTTGAAACAAAAATTTTAAATGAATATTTCATTTATAATTGGCAGGTTATAGTTAAGGAAAGTTTTACAAATAGATGCCAACTTGTTGAAAGCCAAGTAAAATGCAAATTTCAAACACTTTTCTGCACTATATGAGACAACATTTCTAAACAGAATTATTTTTTAGAAGAAAAATGTATAAATATATATTTTTAACCTCACACGATCTGGCAACCCTGAATCTGAACTCAACGAAAATCGTTACCTGCGCCTGAATTTTCTACGGCTTTTGAATTAGCTATGAATCTTTGAAATCGGACCAGTGGGAGAGGAGGAGTTGCTTGGACATACATACGCACAAACACACACACATACACTGTATATTATATATAAGATAAATTAAATAAATATATGTGAATAGATGTAACTGTGTTTATATCCACCGATTTATACAAATATGATCAAACTCATATAATAGAGAAGTTTTAAAATATCTGAATTTCTTACAACAAGAATTTTCAATATTCTACCGCTTACGTTTATGTTGTTTATTATTATTTAAGAACCTCGCCGACTCAGATATTTCGACCGTCGGTCGGATGATGGTGTTATAGGTCAGTTTCTATCACTATCTTAGAGAGACTATACTTTCGTTTGTGCATAAGCTGTTCCCTGCAGCGATGTCACATCCGCACTCCTAACAATATCAGTTGTCTTGATAGGAAGAGATATTCTTAGATTCCCGAGTCAGCGAACTACAACAGATGGAAATTGAGCTGGCATATTTTCTCTTTATTTCTGTCTAATCCTCCTTCATTGGGTTTGAAACAATTAAAATTTTGTTTAAAACGTTATTTTTCATGTCAACTTAATTTTAAATTTGTTCCTTCATAAGGAAATTATTAAATGATATCATATGATCATTTTTTTTCGATTATGTTTTATATATATGCGAGCGTACAATTGCAGCCAAAAATGGCGGCATTTGTTAGAATGTTTTAAGAGTGAGATGCACACAAAAGTTTTAAACCATGTATTAAGTTTCAATAAAAGAAAGATAAAGTATTCACAACTAAAAGAAAGTCCAATACTTTTTAGATATTTAGTGGTATCTATGATTAAATGATTGCTCCTGGTATTACATGAATCGCTTCTTGCTCTATATCTTTTCATGTTAAACATTTTGTATTTAATATAATAGTGAAATGGAAATATCTCTTGGGAGAAAAGGTTAGCGACAGAAGGAAAAAGATGGCGACTACAAAGATGGCGACGATAAAAACGTCAACGGCAAAGATGGTGGCAAAAAAGATAGCGACGACAAAGCTTATTTCAAGACCAAGTTGAAGCAAGACGATCACTTAATAGACAAAGGTATCTGAAATGAAAGGATACAACAAATAAGATTGCAATCTAAGAAAAGTAGGAGTAAAGGAACTGATTAATTAAACGGTTCATTTTATTCGGAAAGTAATTTTGTCTAAATGCAGATAAATATTTTAGTTTTATAGATTATTAAAACGACTAAGGGGAAGTAATAACTCATAAATTTAATAACTTAAGTTTATTTGCCTCCCTTTCAACACAGATGTGACAGGAAATATATAAAAAATACACTTTGATAATTATTATTATATGGTTCCCTTATTAAAACGACTAAGGGAAGTAATCACTCAAATGTAATAACTCAATTTTATTTACCTCCCTTCCTACTACAGATAGGACAGGAAATATATAAATACACATTGATAATTATTATCATATGGTTGATTAATAAAACGATTAAGGAACTTGAATATATAAAAAAATAAATAAACATTGATAAATTTTTTATATGGTATTATATACCCATATTTGATGAAGTTTCCCTATAGATCAGAATTTGTAAAAAAAAAAAAAAAAAAAAAAAATTCAGAAAGTGAATTGTAAAACTATTTTTTTATTTAAACACATTTATAATATTGTAATATTAAAAATTACGGTTGATATTATTAGCGATATATACCCCTTCTCGGTCTTTTTGGACAGGAACTTACTTCCTGTTTTGGATTGTTTCCGTTCATTTCAAACGAAGTTTGTTTCCTACGCTAATACAAAATTATTTCCTTTCCTACGCTATGTTTATTATGATGTCCTATAAAATTAAATTAAATAAAAGATATTATTAACCCACAAAGTAGAGTTTTGTAAAAGTATTTTTCTAAACAAATTCGTTTATTCAGATTTCCGCGATTGGTTTACGAAACTGAACGAAGTTTGAAAATCTCGAAAAATTACTAGTTAAAAAAGCGTCATGATGCAAAAATTTCTAGTTAAAAAAGAAGTGATGATGCGCTTGTTACTTCAAAATAGTCTTACAACGCAATGATCTTTCCCATCTGTCTATTTGTTTCTTTTTTATATCCTTTTTATCTGTCATATCAAGAAAGTTTGGATACTTATCTCGGGTAAGGAATAGCGGTTTCAGTCTAAAGCGCTTTATAAAATACATTAATTTATTAATTGCTCGTTTTGAAAACAGGCCAGCGGATCGACCATGGTTTCAATACTAAAGTAAATTAAAAAAAAGAAAGAAAAGGAACAACTTTTTGAATAGGGGTTTTAAGCTGCTATGTTATTTTGACTGCTTAGAAACAAACCGTAAATATGGAAAATAAAGTTATTTTGAGTAGGATGTGATGTTAAATCCTGAACAGTAAATAGTGGAAGCGAATGCATGAACGTT
>CAHIKZ030001439.1:422500-425000 GCA_903632075.3 Acanthosepion pharaonis | reverse complement strand
TGTCAGCATTGATTCGGTGATCCCGATAATGGACGATTCCTTTTATTTCTCTATTTAATACAATCCCAGAAGAAATGGATGTCCTGAGAATGAAATCATAAAATACAGCATTTTCACTTAATTCATGAAGTTCTTAAAATGAAAATACAAAGAAAACATATGCAGATATTTAAATATGTGTCGGGTTTATCTAACAGCTTTCTTGAGAATACTCTTTGCTTCTTTTTCTCCATTCTCAGATGAAGTATGATAAAAGTGAAACTTAGGTGATGAGTAAATGGTAGGACAGACGAGGTTCTATAGTCTTGGGTGGTGGGTAAATGGTAAGACAGACTTGGTTCTATAGACGGGGGACGGGTAAATAATAGGAGTGACTGGTTTTATAGATTTGGGTCATGGGTATATGGTAAGACAGGCTTGGTTCTATAGTCTTGGTTGATGGATAAATGGTAAGGTAAATTTGTTCTATAGACTTGAGTAATGAGTAAATATATAGGACATTGTAGGACAGACTGGTTCGATAGACTAGGGTGATGGTTATATGGTAATACAGACTTGGTTCTCTAGACTTGGGTGATGACTAAATGGTATGACAGACTGGTTATCTAGACTTGGGTGACGAGTAAATTGCAAGACAGACTGGGTTCTATAGATTTGGGTGTGGGGTAAATTGTAAGACAGACTCCGTTCTATAGCCTAGTAGAAGGAAAAATTTGAATTCTAAATGTAGTTCTAGCGAAACATACTATGCAGCTAAATATACGATTTTTCGCATTGATTCGAAGATCCCGATTACGGACGATTCCATTATTTCTCTATTTAATACAATCCCGGAAGTAATGAACGTCCTGAGAATGAAAGCGTAAAAAACCAACATTTTTACTTAATTCATGAAATCTTTAAATGAAGATACAAATAAAACAATAAAACACATGCAGATATTTAAAAAATGTTCGCAAGAGACTAAAATATGTGTCGGTTTTATCTACCAGCGTTCTCTTTACACTTTCGTCGTCTTGTTTGTCTGGATCCATCTTTCCATTGATTCATGACAATATACAGAATTTAGTTTTAATATCGTCACCCCTGTAAAAAGTAATGAGGTTAGAACAACTAATACAAAGCACATGTACTGGATCCAATTTATTCACTTTCATTGACGCTGTCACACAGAGAGAATGTCTGTATGAACGCCATCATTTTCGTGGCACATTATGATGCGGCGCCAAGTGCTGTGTGATATTTCATGAAGCTGTGCTTTGTTGTTTACTGAAAATGCTCTCCGAACGGCGTCCTTCAACTGATGGGTATTCTGGTATCCTTCATGTAAAACTCTCACCTTGCTCTTGCTATAATACACATGATCACGTGTACATACATTTGCAAACAGTTTCTCTTCCAAAATGTAGGAGCTCGAGTCAACCATCTGAAACAGAAAATTATATTATATAGGGGTGACAATACTTTCGGGCCACCTTGTATTTATTTATGGCACAGAATATCAATAAATCAATATTAAGTTATTTAACATTATAAAATATTAGTTATGAATAAAAATCATTAAATCTGTTAATTCTCAAATACATGGAGTGCAGTGGTCATCAGTGTGGAAAGACGTCCGGCAAAGACAGGCTCAAATTCTGGATTAGTTGGCGTCTTTCACTTTCTACACCAAAGCCGTTGGTGCACAGCATGAATCCATTCTTCTCTACCTATGGGTCCAATTACAGCATAGATCCGGACCTTCAGATTTTGAACAACCAAATTAAGAGAAGGAAAACTCTGAATTCCACATACTGGAGAATGCAAGAGTAAACCACTCCAATATCTTTCCCAAAAGAAGCCATGGCAATACACAGATAATGAAAAAAAGAAATTTGTAGTCACCTATGTCTTGAAAGAAGATAACATTTAAAAAAAGAAAAAGAATATACTAACATCATTCAAAGTTCGTGGAATAATGGAATTGAAAGCAAACATTTTTAGTATAAGCTTTACTTAAGCTCTATATAAGTTCCCACAACATTAAGGCTCTACTGTAAGCGATGATACCAACCACTTCAACGATCCTGGAAGAACTGAGTGTACTGAGGATGCAGCCATGTCAAAGCTATCTTTTTGGTCTCGTTAATGGTTTCAAAATAGTTACATTTCATGATATTTGTAAGGAAATAAGAAAAAGTATTAAATCAGGACTGTTAAGTGGTGTCTAAAAATAACCCATCAAAATTTCTCGCACTATTCCTCTGGTTTGATGCTAAGAGTGGTTAGAGGCAATATCGGGAGAGGGAAGGATTCTCTAATGAAACTTTTCACTTCACATTTCTGTTCAATCTTTAGCTAATTTCCTTAAAGCCATTTCGCAAAAAGCAGATATTACTGCATTTTTATACACTTTTCACACACAAAAGGTGAACTATATAAATATATATATATTTATATATAAACCGTCGCCATAAAGTTAAACTTTTCTTCCAGGCTGGCTTTACTTTTTTGAGTT
>CAHIKZ030001439.1:397500-417500 GCA_903632075.3 Acanthosepion pharaonis | reverse complement strand
CCAAACGTTGTGGATAGCCAAATACACATTCCAAAAGCTAAGCAGTGTATTAAGAAACAGAAAGATTTCGTTGGAAACAAAGAAAAGAGTACTGAACTGTTATATCATATCGGCCATCCATAGACTTAAAGCAATATCAATGGTATACTATAACTGAACATTTGAGAAACGATGAAGATTTAGAACAAATGGAAATAAACAGGAAAATCATACTTAACATCAGGAAGAGACTGTTGAAATAATATGGAAAGATGGCTGCGGACAGAACAAATTGAAGGTAAGAGGGACAGAGGAAGAAAACGCCTAATCAGTTTAATCAGATTGAGTAAATGGATGGCGAAACAGGTTTTAGTACAGATAACAAAACGAAAAAAATGTATTAACAGCTACTAAAGTACAGGAATTGCAGAGAGCCATGATCGCCTACGTCTTGAAGGGACACGGTACATAGTGAAGAAGACTGGTTACTTTTTTCTTAACGTCGTGTCTCATATTATATCAAAGAGACCTTGCATAATGATTGAAAGGAAATTTTAAAAGATGGGAAGAAGCAAAAGAGAGTTAATTTAAAGAAAAATAAATTGTATATGTGTATTTCTACAGAAGGATGTTGAGTATTCAATGGATTGAACATGTGAGCAACGACGAAGTTTTGAGAAAATAGAAATAAAAAGAAACGCATACTTAAGCATTAGGAAGAGACAAAGTTGAGGTTTCGAGGACACACAACGAGGAAAGAGGGTTTGGAAAATCTGATACTCACAGGACAGGTTGAAGGTAAGAGAGTGGGGAACAACGCCTAACATACTTAATGAGCTTGTGTAAATGGATGCCGGAAAATGGTTTAGTAGAAATAACAGAAAGACAAATTTTATTAAGGGCTAACAGAGATAGAAAGATGTGGAGAGACATGACCGCCTTCGTCCAGAGAGGACCCGACACAAAAAGAAAAAGATGTATTTACGGATTGGTTAATTTAGAATTCTAAAAGTGTTCGAAGTTGAATGTTATTGTATATATGAAGAAGAGTTCTTGTGTGTATGCACATGTATAGTTCCCATGAAAGGAATATCATCAAGTATATGGGTATCTATGCGTGTGTGTGTGTGTGTGTGTGTATATGTGTATGTGTGTGTGTGCGCGCGCCGCGTTTATCTCTTAATAATCTGGCACGCTCGTGTTTTATGACGATAGCCGACAAAATAGGAATGATAAAATGATCCCAACTGAAACCGGGTTACCTAGTTCTTTATATACAAGGTTCGATGGGTAAATTATCACCATTTTTTTTTATTTTTAATTTCGTTTTTGATTTTGTCGATGCGTAAAAAGAACACCATGAGGCAAATGAAATTTGATTTTGTCGAACATTTCAGAGTGTTTGATGTCAATGAAGACAGTGCAATGGTTTAGTAAGATGAATGGCTCTAAAAGCAAATTGCGAAGGTAAAAGAACCCCGATCATTGAGGCAAATCACTGCAAACCAGAAATTTGGAAACGGCATGTCTGGCAACAGGATTCAGCAACCACATACTTACATTGCATTTGCAGCGGAAGCTTTTGGTAATTATATATAATATATATATATATATATATATATATAGAGTGTTATATATATTGACCATATAAAATATATATATATATATAAATAAATTCCCAAGGATAAATCAGTTCAATTCAGAACAGAGTGGTTTCGGTTAATTTATTACATTGGAATAGTAATCAATATCAATGAAGACCTATATATATATATATATATATATATATATATATATATATATATATATATATATATATTCTAAAGGTCACTTTTGATTTTCTGTTAAAATGAGATGTCAGTATTATTTTTCATTTTTGCAGGGAAGAAATTATGGCTCTGAAGGTTGTTCTGATAAAAGAAAGAGGCTTTCAATTCGTTGGTGAGAGCCTCAGACTCAACACGGAGGCCCATTTCTGGCCTGATATGAACAATTCATCATAGACATTGTTTCTTGAATATTTCAGTAAATTTTACCCAAAGTGTAAATATGTAACTTCGGACAAGTATCAAACAAAACCCTTAGTGGCTTATATTGGGAAGACGCACTTTTTGTCATTGTGAGTGCCCGCATCAACAGGATTCGATTTACCACTACATCATTCGTGTAATGGACCCTTTATGCGGAATAATGAAAAAAACGATCTCAGGCCACCAAACTCCCCAAGATTTCTCATAACAAGATACTGTGGAATCTTCCTCTTGAAATAGAAATTCTCTGTAGTATATGTTCATTTTGGTAATTATATATATATATATATATATATATATATATATATATATAAAAAAAACACGTTCTCTCTCTATATTGCTATAGATTAGTGGTCAATATATATACGAACTCTAAATTGACCAAATATAAAAGAAACTCTTCTTCTAAACTAAAACCACTAAACATAAAAAAGTCTAAGAGACATAACTCTATTATTTAAAAAGAATCAATTCAATTTTTACGTTTTTGAAATATTATTCTCTGTCTTGTTTGTTCCATGGAAAATTTGAATCGTTTTAAGTTTGATTTCAAAACTGCTATTCTTCTCCAACCCCATTCTGATACAAAGGAATTTTTTATCTGTTGTAGCAGGACAGACTGGGTCCCAATTGTGTCGTATGGTCTAAAAAAAATCTGAATTCAAAAAAAATCTATTTAGAATACATAGAATATAGTTAAGAAAGAATCGAGTTTTTGAATTCCAGTTCCAAATATTCTTGGAAAAAAGGAGATGAATCTATCACATACTATGTAGTTAAGTAAAGAATCTTCCTGACCCCGCCAGACTTCGATCTTATAGCCATTGTTTTTAAATGTTTTGGAAGTTTTCTCAGAATATAAAACAACCAGCCTACTAGTTTGAAACCAGTTTTTCTGAATATACACCTGGCTGTAAAATAAAATTCAAATGGGTCCCAGAACTAAGAGTTCAGGAAAATCATTTTCCCACTCAGATGTCAAATTTATCAATCGAAAAGTTTGAGAGCCGTCACAAAGAAAAAGTTAACAACGCATTCTTGCGTATAAGTATGTTATGACAGCTTAACTGTTTAGATTTAATAAATATCTGGTCAAAAGTTATTAAATCTATAAAACCACTAAACATAAAACGTATTATTTAAAAAGAATCAATTCTTTTTGCTAGATTTGTCTATTGAATCGTTTGTTTATTGAACTAGATGTGTGTTGTGGTGTATTCCTCTGTTAAATACTAAAGTAATGAATCCATCAAAGCCCCGCCAGACTTTGATCTTATATTTGTTTGGTTTGAGTAACGGTAACTAAATAATTATTTTGCCCACTCAGTCATGAATCAAATCGCATTAGCGTATGACACTTAACTGTTTTTTTTATTTTTGATTCGATTTATAGTTAAATCCAATTATCACGCAAATTACGAAAACATTGAACCGGTACTTTAATTTTTTACTTTTTTTTGTTATACATATCCAAATACTCCCAGACATGAACCGCTTTATTTTTTACTCAAACATATCCAAATCTCTTATGCGCGAAAATAGAGTAGTAATAAGTATACATATACACATACATGCATTATTTTTAATCATTTCGTTCAAAACAAAGGCAGTAAAGCCACTAAGACACAAAGGATTACGGCGTGTGAAAAAATTAAGATTGGTTTGGTTTATTTTGATTTTCGGCATATCAACCACAATGGGTTATTTAATGCCGAAAATTTTTATTGGTAGTAATACTTTTTTCCTTCAAAAATGTATTTCTGGCAATATTTATTTCTTCAAAAATCTATTTCTGGTAATAGTTTTCCTCCAAAAATGTATCGCTGTTAATATTTTTTTCAAAAAATGTATTGTTAGTAATAATGTATGCTGGTAAAAATTTTGATAAAGTATTTCTGGTATTAAAACCTATTTTTACACTTTCATAGTGTTTTGACCCAAGTTTGGGGGGTTAACTATTTAACCACATCTGGGAGCCTAACAGGTGCTATCACCCTAGGTCAGGATGGACCTGGGAACATCAGCAATTCAGGTGGTAAGGTGGTTCCATGCTCCTCAAAACCTCCTGATCAGTGGCTTTGCTGTTGGACATAGTTTATCTTCTTACCTAGAACGCGGATGTAGTTTATCGTCATACCCAGGACGGTGAAAAAATAAGAAAAAAAAGAGAAACATTATTAAGGAACAAGAATAAGAGAGGAGTAATCAAGAAGACATTAGATAATGAATAGCATTGCATTTAAATTAATAGACGTAGAAATGACTGGACTGGTTTCCCTTGTAGTAAAGTTTCGCAATTATTTTAATGTATTTCGGAGATGAGAGAGTTCTGGAAAAGAAGAAAGATCTTTCCTCAAGGGGTGTCCCCATAATTGCAAAACCTACCTACCTTTACATTATTTCGAATCAGACTAATGTCCTCATCTTTGTTATTATTATCACAACGTTTCAGCAGTTGTACTCTGCGGCCTTCTTAAGGTGTCTGCCGATCCGGTTAACATTCGCGTAATTTGAACTGAACCCTTTGTTTAGTCTACAGGGATAGATTCTCGTTCTGTTGTCCATGTCTTAGAGTTCATCGTTTTGTTGTTTTTTTTTAGCACTAACTCTGCTATTGTTTCCACTGAGTCCAAGTCTGTACTATCTGGCACACGGATTGAACTCGCAAAACCAGGCACAATGGAAACAAATGGCGCAATAACCGAAACTAAATATCCGATGACATGGACAGTAAAATTGGAACAATCTACCCTCATAGATGGAATAAATGTTTCAGTTCGAAATTTCCTGAAGGCTACTCGGATCAATAGACACTAAAAGAAGGCAGAAAAGTGCAACGGCTGAATCGTTGTGATAATGATAATAAAGATGAGGATATTAGTCCGAATGTGAATAATAATTAGCGCATATATTTTGTAGTTATAGTCGCATATAGACAAATACTCCCAGACATCAACTGCTTTATTTTTTACTCCACATTCTAGAAATTAAAACAAAAATTGCGTGGGTTTCAACGTTTCAAAGGCCTTGCTCTGAACTTCCTCTGTGTAAGAGGATTGATAAATGAAGATAATAGAACACTTTTATCTATATTTTTTTACCAATTTTGTCCTAATAAAGAACACTATTTATAGAGTAAACCATAGCTCCCTATGAAGGTCTATTTCTTTAAACTGACAATATTTTTTATTTATTTCTTCATGAGAGGATGAAGAACAGCCTTTATCTTTTGCTGATGACTCATGGTTTTTCTGATCTGACATAAAACACTATCTTCTATGTAAGTTTAGTATTCTTCAAACATCAACAATTAAAGTGATACACATTTTTCTCCCTTTTTAAAGTCAACAAATGACGTGTGAGCCAACGACTCTCACGTGATTCGCATTCTCATATACAAACTATGGTTGCCATATTAGGAAATTCTACCATAATATTATTATTGTTGGGCACACTTTTACCAATATATGATACGCAAATGACACCATGTTGGTGGTCGGCACAGAAAGAAATAGAGACAGGGTATTAAAGAAAGCGGTAAGAAAGGACTAATAATCACTTATAAGATTTAAAAAAAAAAACAGATTGTACAGTCGTAATCAAAAAGGATATCCCAAAATGCGATCAGCGAATTGGAGACGTCAAATTCAAGCAAGTGCGGATCTAAGAAGTGTGATAACATATGATGGAAAATAGAAATCAGGAAGCGCTTTGGAATAGCAAAATATGCCATTAAAAATCTAAACAAACTATTAAAAAATAGGAAATTTCCTCAGCAACAAAGAACGGTGCTTAGTTTCTATGTAATACCAATCCTCCTATATATCAATGAATACAGAACAATTTTCTCAGAGCTTAAGAGGTAACAGTGATCTTGTTCTATAGAAGGAAGCTGAGAATATCATGAACCGAATATCTGAACGACGTGAAAGCTTTAAATAAAATGAGAATTTTTACCTAGGATCAGAAAGATATATTTGAAATTTCTGGGACACGTAATGAGGAAAGAGGACTTGGAAAATGTGATACTCACAGGACATATTTAAGGCAAGAGGAGTAGAGGTCGTGATCGAACAATCTACCAAACAAGTTTGTGCAAATGGATGGCTGTTCAGGAAGTGAGGGAGATAGTAAAGAAACAAACATTACCTAGGAAGTTATGAACAAACTGAGGCCTGAATAAGTCCCGTTTGTCTTTCTGAATGTCACGCCTAATTTACACCCAAATCACGTTTCTTAAAATGCTGCTTAGCTCGTTTCATTCTTATTTGTTCGCTCACAAGCTCTTATATATAAGCACATATAAAACGATGATTAAATACAAAGTTTCTTCAAGTTGTTAAGCTTTTTAAACCATTACCAATTTTCATGAAGGAAGATCATACGTGAAAAAATCTTTCGATTTAGAAATAGAAAACGTTCATAAAAACATTTTTCTCTTGAATACTTATATATTTTATTTTTTAAAGAGATTTTTTGTATAGTCAAAAGAATAAACAAAACCGTGTGTGTTCATTACGCTGTTGCTCGTGATAATATTATACTAATATTTCAAGTTTTTAATTAGAAAATAATATTGTCTCTAAAAAACATCAACTTATACCGATTTTTAATACTTGCTTCCGCGTGTGGTTTTCTGTAATGAAAAATTACCTTGAAATAAAATTCAGCAAATTTTCAGCAGTAAATAGCACCTTAAGGAGAGCTATATACGTGTGACCTATTCATCAAAAACGTTACCTATAATTGGAAGAATTAAAAAAGATAGGAAGTTGTGGAGAGCCAAGATCGGGCAATATCTGAAGAGACATGTTACATACAAGAAGAAACTAAACTGAAAAATAGGTATTACTTCTTATTTTCTTCCAGGTGATTCTACTTTTTAGTCTAAAATAAACTCCTTTTGTTTGAACAATATGTAAAAAAGAAATGCAAATAAATGAAAATTTGCTGTGAGAAATGACTTTATCTTAAACTGTATATTGTGATTTTCTAAGCGTAGCTTAGATGTGGCAGGAGGCGAAATTATAGGACACCCAGTGAGGATCGACCGCGCTATTAAATCGTAATTGTTCTATCGAGACAAGCTTGCCAACCGTTACACTACATCGAAGTGCCCCAAAACGATTTTCTAAGAACTAGCACAAGGCCTAAGGTATGGAGCACTCAGGGAGAATCGAACTCACTACTCAGTCGTAAATGGATCTAAGACAAACTTGCTAAACATTACATCACGTTGAAGCCGTATATGTACTAATATTACACTTTGATTAAGTATTTTTGATAGGCACCAATGAAATGGACAACTGATTCATATCCCAATATTTTATACGACGTTCTATCGATAAAAATCGACCACTCTTTGATTTTCATTATCTGTATTGTTAGACGCGTGGCCGAATAGTTAGAAGGCCCGCTTTCTTGACCATGAGACTCGAGTTCGTTTCTTCAACATAGACTATTTGTCAGGGAAGGCGATTTCTTGATTTTATCGGCCTAGGGATGTCGTCCAAGCATGCGATACCGTTGGAAAGTGCCTTAAAATCATACCACGAGTTGACTCAAGCCTTCTGAATGAAATTAGGCCATAAGGTATGATACTCTTGAGGGTTGTTCTAGCAACACCAAGGGTTTGAGTGCACTGGTCGTGTTCAAACTGCTGATTACGCCAGATTATGCATTCTCCATATGGTCCATAGACTAGATGATATATTATGGTCCATAGACTAGATGATATATTATGTAACTTGTTTTCTATCTATATCTATAATTCTCAAAGTGCCTGTGTGTGTGATCGGATGTTCTTTGCATTTCCACAGTTTTCATCCGATTTTAATGATTTTTTTGTTCGATAGATAATTCTTCAGTGGCGCTTTTGAGTTCAAATTGTTGGCGACAATGGCTCTCCACTACTTCTTGTCCATTATAACTCTCAGCAGTTACTGTTCTTGGATATATATCTTTCATAAAAATCTTTAATAAAAATAAATAGTTTAAATTATTGCAATAATATTATTTATTATTATACAGTTAAATTTATATAATTAATTATATCTATATCTATAATTCTCAAAATATGTATGTGTGTGTGTGTGTGTGTGTGTGTGTGTGTGTGTGTGTGTGTGTGTGTGTGTGATCGGATGTTGTTTATGCATTTCCACAGTCTTTATCCGATTTTGATGATCTTTATTTGTTTGATAGATAATTCTTCAGTGCCGGTTTTGAATCCAGATTGTTGGCGACAACTGCTCTCCACTACTTCCTGTTCAGCAAAGTTTCACTATTTACTGTTCTTGGATATATATCTTTAAAAAAAATTTAATAAAAGAAATAATTTAATTTATTACAATAATATTATTTTCAGGGCTACCCAAAATTCAAGTTGTTAACTCTCATTTGGGGATGTGCCTCAGTTGCACCCAAATGTTGTTATAATATTGATTTTCGGGTGGGCTGAGTTTAAACTTAAACTGCCCCAACTGAACGGAAAAAATTCCCAGTAATGAATACTGCTAGATTGTACTGCTAGTTATTTCCAAATTCAAGTTCAGCTGCTGAATTTAAATAGTGATTTGAATGATGTGCCTTCAGATGAAAAATAAATGCGAATTTAATTTTGTTAAAAAAAAAAGCTCTCTTTTTTACTTGATAATAATTTTATGCAGCTTTGAATACAAATACAAAACAATTTAGTACAACATTACACTTCGACTATGTTAAAAGAAATTTAACTTTTCCACAGCATCAACTATTAGCATTGTTGCTTTTTGAATGTTCGGCAATTTTCTCAGAATATAAAACATATACGAATAAGAGCTTGCATAAACTTTTGACTGTGAGAGAAGAAAATCATTTCCTTGCTGGTTTGAAATCAGTTTTTCTGCCTCAATTTGCATTGGTTGTATCAAATAAAATTTCCAATGGAGCCTAAGATTGAGTCAGGTTTTAATACAAGGTCGGTTTTTAACGTGGGGACCCGAGTGGAAACACTCGGGCCGCTGGTTTAAGCTGATCATAGCTTGTCTAAGATGGTCATAACTTGTCTATGCTAGTCATAGTCGGTCATAACATTCCTACCTAACAGATGCTACGCAACAGGAGGCAGGAACGCAAGGAAGAAGAGAAGATCTCGGGCACGGAACAGACACTAGAATGGCAACATCTATTCGACGGTAAAAGAAACCCTTCTCCTTTCTCTCCTCTCGGAAGAATCCTGGGGCAGAGCACCCATCTATTTTCTAAGCGTAGCTTAGATGCGGCACAAGACCGAAAGTATGGGGCACCTAGTGAGGATCGAACTAACTATTCGGTTTTAATTGAGTTAGCGAGACAAGCTTGCTATTACACCATATTGGGGTGCCCCTAGTGATTTTCTAAGCGCAGCCTATATGTGGCATAAGGCCGAAAGTATTGGGCAACAAGTGAGGATCGAACTCACAAATCAATCATAAATGATCTAGCAAAACAAGCTTCCTAAATATAATATTTAATAGCCCTCCCCTCCATGAGGGTTATATGTAGCACAAGGCGAACGTGGGTCATCCGAACCCGTAGGCTCGGCCAAAAAATCCCTATAGAACCCGCATAAACCCTGTCTACCTCCCCGAACGAAACTCTGCCCTTTGGTACAGCCCCGTCCGGGTTACTCTCTGCTAAGGCAGAGATTCCGACAGGAGCTGCGAACAGTCGCAGTCTCGGTAGAACAGTCTATATCACCATTCCAAAAGATTTTTTAAGCGTAGTTTAGATGTGCCTCAATACTGAAAGTATGGGGCACCCAGTGAGGATCGAACTCACTATTCAGTCGAAATTGTTTGTTTTTTTAGCGAGATAAGCTTCCTAACCATTACACTAGCCTCAGAACTAAGTGTTTTCGGTCTAATACTCTAATGCTGAGTTATATTCCGTTAATCGAAACAAATAGTTACAAATAGCTGGTTACGCTTGAGAGCTTTGTAGACCGAACGGCTATAGTTTTGAGCTGTCACGAAGAAAAATTAGCAGCTCTTCATGCATATCTTGTGCATAAACTATATCATTTCTTTTGGTCGTGCAAAGTGCTACGATTTTCTCCGTTATAATTCTAGTCGAGAATCAGTCGATAAATCTATAAAATAAAGATCACAGTCGTGTCTATAATTTATTCTTTGTATGAAAAACAGTTTCAACATTATCTGACTACCAAAAGCATTCGTAGGCCCGGGAAAATGTCATTTCAGTAACGAGGCACATGACCTTTCAAGCTACGAACTAAAACTTGCAACACACTGAAAGAAGTGTCTCTCAATGTACGTTGTAATTTAAGACATAATTGGAGTTGTTAATGTCACAAGTGTCTTTGGTCAGGAATTACTGCCATTAATGTTGCCCTGCCACTGCGGAAATATCCACCACCACCACCATTGATTTGGTTGGTCTCCTAAACGCGCAGAGGCAGGTCTGATTTTCTCTTGTCGCTGAAAGGATATGTGCCCATTTCTAGTCGGTCAAAATAAAATAGACATACATTCATGCTGCGATGGATAAATTGTCGTCTAAATTACACAAATATGTAAATGACAGAGACATCTCATTTTAACAGATATATTTACTAAAATTGCACAAAAATATCTTGAAATAGGAAAGAGTAAATTTAATCAACAAAATCGCCATTGTTTTCAACCATGACCTCCAGACAACTTCAGAATCTCTTGCAACTCTTTTGGACGGTCTCCTTGTTTAAGTTGGTGAATGCTGCCATAATCCTTAACTTCAATTCAGTGCTGGTGTTAAAATGAGTTTTGTTGACTCAACTGCCCACCACATAATAATCAAGTGAGTTGCAGTTTGCAGTTTGGAGTGTTAGGTTGTCAGATGTAAGGGGTGATATGGTTCCAGAAATTGTCTGGGAGCCATGAATTTTGTCGCTGTTTCTAGCAGTGCTTGGAAGGAAAGTATGTAGAGTTTGGTCGTCCCAGCACACCATCAGTGGCGATGGGTTTTGCAGCAGATTTTGAACAAGTAAAACTTTCCCCAGATCCTACATTCACAATATTCCCAAGATTCCTCCACTTGCGAATTTTGCTCTTCAAACATAAAATCCAACTTAAAGACAATAAGATTTCACGACGCCGAAGAAATTCAAGAGAATGCAGCTGCTCACTGTCCTCCCAAAAGAGATCAAACTTAATCCATAAGACACGTGAGAGGGGGGTTTCACCTATAACAATGCAAAGAGTAGTGAAAAAGACTTGGAAATGAAATCTAACGGGAAATGTGTGAGACACTTTGTTACTCCAAGACAGAAAGTTAAAAGGTTAGAGAAGGCAAGATAATTTTGAATGTTGGTAAATGATCCTGGAATAATATATATATATATATATATATATATATATATATATATATATATATTTGAATTTTATTTCAATCCTTCATGAGATTCCTATCTTTAGCTATGATTATTTAAGGATGAACATGTCATTTTCATTTATGATGGAATTTTTCACGATTCTTCTGTTCAGCTTGGAGAGTAATTACACATACTTATTGCTCAAAGTAGAGTCCAAAATATCGGAGAATCCCAGTAAGATATCTTTAATCATTTCTAAGATACAACGTTTCATATCTTAATCTAACAATTGAACAATTTTGCTGTTACAGGATTTGGAAAATTTTGTTTTACACCCTCCCATTATTTGTATATATATATATATATATATATATATATATATATGTGTGTGTGTGTGTGTGTGTGTGTGTGTGTGTGTGTGTGTGTGTGTGTGTGTGTACAAATAATGGGAGGGTAATGTTCATAGGAACAGCTGTAATAACTAGAAATAGCTGTGAAGTTTTCATTTCTGATGAATTTTAATTATTGCGTTAATGATTGAATAAGCTTATAGCGAGTTCTACGACAATAAAATATCCGTAGATAATTCCACTATTGCATCGTTAAATATCTAAGATTAACAATTTTAACAAAATATTTACAATATTTACATCGTTCAGACTGTTGTCCTCATCTGTATTGCCATATTCAATAAAGTTGAGGACAACAATCCAAACTATGTAAATACTGTAAATAAAAATATCAGAAATATAGACAAGTATTCTTTGTGTTGCCATAGTAATCATAAATAGTAACGATGGAAGTTATTTTAAAAAGTAAGTGGATACAAATGAAAAGATTTGAAATTGACAATGTTATACATTTCACTGAAACTGACGTTAAATACTTAATATTGTTTTCCCATTTTTCTTTCATATTCCAACTTTCCCGTCTTAATAGTCTATTATTTATAAGGTATTGGAAGAACATGTTAACCAATTCTATCTCCCCATCCGTCTTTCTTTTTTTACTCAAACCAAGTAGAGTCACTGATATGTCTTTTCTGTCTTTCTACGCATTTAAAACGGAATAGTTCATCACTTATGCGATATTAAACAATTTCATCTTCCCTTATTTATTTATTTTTCTCACTGAAATCAAGTCGCGTTTCTGATCTACCCTTTTCTGTCTTTCGATCAAAACGGAATAGTCCATTATTTGTGAGGTATTGGCAGGTCGTAACCGTCGTGCTGACTAAAACCGTGAGATGTAGAATTTTATAATAATTATAAAAAAAAATGTTAGTCACAATATCTTTTATCACCTGGAAACATACAGGCAATAAACATAAAGCGTCTTACCATAAAATAATATGTGCGAGCGTATGTGTATCAGACATGTATGTATATGTAACCCAATATATGCGAGTTCATGTGTATCAGACATGTATGCATAAGTAAACTAATATGTGTGTGCATGCGTATCAGACATGTATATATATGGAAACTAATATGTACGAGTGCATGCGTATCAGACATGTATGTTTATATAAACAAATATATGCGAATGTATGCGTATCAGACATGTATGTATATGTAAAATCATATATGCAAATGTATGCGTATCAGACATGTATATATATGTAAAATAATATATGCGAGTGCATGCGTATCAGAAATGTATGTATACGTAAACTAATATTTGCAAGTGCATGCGTATGAAACATGTATGTATATGTAAACTAATATGTGCGACTGTATGTGTATGAGACATATATGTATATATGTGAACTAATATGTGCAAGTGCATGCGTATCAGACATGTATGTATATGGAAACTAATATGTGAGAATGCATGCGTATCAGATATGTATGTATAGTTAAAGTAATATGTGCGAATGTATGCGTATCAGACAAGTATGTATACGTAAACTAATATGTGCGAGTGCATGCGTATCAGACATGTATGTAAATGTAAACTAATATGTGCGAATGTATGCGTATCAGTCATGTATGTATATGTAAATTAATATGTGTTAGTGCATGCGTATCAGACATATATGTGTATATAATCTTACTGAATTATACTTTAGTATTATTTACCCCTCAAATCAGTGAAAATAACAGCATTTCTCGTTTTTATGTACCTAATCCTCCGACCAATGTGTGGCTATATTTAAATCTAACTCGATTTTTTTTGTTTCTTCTTTCTCTGTATGCCGTGTCCCATTAAGAATTGGACGGTCATGGCCAACCGCAACTTCCCATCCTTTGTATCTTTTAGTAAAATTTGTCTTTTTTCTATCTTTCTTAATTCATTTCTACCAACCATTTACACAAGCTCGTTAAGTAGATTGTGTTGCTTTCCTCCGTCCCTCATACTGTCAATATATCCTTTGAGGTTCAAATATTCTAAGCCGTTTTTCCCCCATTATCTGTCCTAGAAATATTTTTTTCTTTTTTATGCTAAATATAAGTGTAAAATTTGTTTCTATTTTTTCTGAAACTTCCCCATTATTCACATGTTCAGTCCATTTTTCAAAATTAGATTTCTTTTGTCTCAAGTGTTTTTACTAGTAAGGGATAAAATTATTGTAAATTTACTTATACCATTGATAGACCACTGTAGATAAAACCGTATAAAGCACTGGTTTTATTATCTATTCCATAATATTCTATTTGTTATCCGTTTCTTTTATTTGTATTTGATTTAATCATTCACGCATAGCTTTAAGCTGCTTCCCATCATCGATTACCGAGGAGGGAGATTGTATTTGGCGGAATATGACATAAAAGGGTGAATAGTAGAAGTCGATCTGCTTGCATCAAATACGCACTTATTGTACAATAGGCACATTTTCAGAAGATTGTTGCATTAGCTATATATATATATATATATATATATATATATATATATATGTGTGTGTGTGTGTGTGTGTGTGTGTTTCAAAAAACTGTGTGAACCATTGTTATTTATATTTTCTAAAACTTTTCTTGAATTTTCCATTTATATTTCTATCTTTTTCTTGAGATTTACTTTTTTTACTGTATATTATTATTATTATTATTATTAATAATAATAATAATAATAATAATAATAATAATTGAATAGTTTTATGATATATTATATAATGTTGTAGCTTTACATTTAAAATAATAATTATTTCTATAATTACTATTATTAATTTCTGCTTTCTGGTTAGTATAATCCATCACCGAATCATTACTAAAGACCTAGCGTAAGATAAAATAAATTATATAATATATACATTTTTTTAACATAAATTTTGAAGTCAACTGATATTATTATTATTATTATTATTATTATTATTTCATTTCTTTATTTTTATTTTATTTTATTTTATTTATTATTACTATGTTATTATTACTATTATTATTATTTTATTATTACTATTCTACTTTTTATTATTATCATTATTATTATTATTATTATTATTTGTTTGCTTCGTTCATATTGTGTTTCTCTTTTTACTTTTTCCCTTTTCTTGTATTTGGTTTTAATTTCTCTTCCCCCTCATCATCATTCGTTTTTTATCGTATTTCTTGGTACTATTAGTACTAGCACAATGACTTTACCATTATTGTTTGACTGTCCCAACGATTTTGCGTGTTCTGTGTCCATTAAAATGCAAATCTAAATCCTTGCCGCACATGCGCAAATTTGCATCAGTTGTCAATAAACCATTTCCTATGTAAAAACAAAAGAAAAGTTAGCAGAGAAAAGAACTTTGAAGTCATAGTCGTTACTAGATGTTTCCAAATATAGACACGCCATTGCAAAAAGCGAGCAAAATAAGAAATGTCACTAAATGGAAACCGAGAAAATAAACATTGTTGGTATTTTTTAAGACTAAACCCATAATTATTTCAAACTCTTTATCGAAGGTTTGAACATTGCTTCACGGGAGTCTCATATGGTTTCCTAGTGTCATAACGGGTTTGATAGAATTACGAGTCATAAAAGGTTTGGTAGAAATACGAGTAATAATAACTTTGGTAGAAATGGGAGTCATAACGCGTTTGGTAGATTTAGGAGTCATCATAAGATTGGTAGAAATGTGAGTCATAACGCGTTTGGTAGATTTAAGAGTCACCATAAACGCGTTATATCTCCCAATTATACCAATAGGTAGAATTGAGAGAATCAACTCAAGTTTGGTAAATTGGAAGTCATAAATAATTTAAAAAATTTGGTAGAACTGATGATGTAGGTATTTGATGCAAACATATATTTGATAAAATATATATATATATATATATATATATATATAGTGGGCCATAAATGGAAGACATCATAACAAATTGAAAATTTCGCATTACTTTCAAACGTATCGGAATCATTAAAATGGCATACTTCAATCTGACAGAGTAAACGGAAAAGGTACGTTCCTGATAATATCAATGAACAATTCAGGAACAATTTCGAGGCATATGACGAGATTGACTCATCAATTGTCCGTTAAAAAACACCCATAAGTGGTCAACTATTGTAAGGATATCCCAGTTAGTATATCTCAACCATATCAACAAATTTATACGAGCTATCGCTGATCAGCTAAAAGTGCCAATGAACACCATCAGGCATGTTGTAAACGAGAGCATCAAGGAAATACGAGAGCATCATAGATAGATAGAAATACGATAGATAGATAAAATAGATAGATAGATATGAAGAGTGACAGACAGACAGATATGAAGAATGACATAGATAGCTAGATATATATGAAGATAAAAAGAGATATAAATAAGAGTGACATAGATATAGATAGATAGATAGATAGATAGATAGATAGATAGATAGATAGATAGATAGATAGATATGTAAGGACCTAGGATGATTATTTGTGAAAATAGATATATAGTGAGAGAAATAGAAGGATTGCTTTAATAACAAAATGTGGACAAAATCAAAATGTAGAAAATGAACAAGAAAAATATTTTTCGATAATGACAGACATTCACAACATTATCTAGTTTCACATTATTTTGTCGATTAGAATCTTTATCTGATCCCCGAAATAATATTTTTAAAAAGCCACATGTAGTCACTACGAAGCAAAATACCATTTTTGATTCATATACATAGATATGAAGAGTGACATAGATAGATAGATAGATAGATAGATAGAGAGAGAGAGAGAGAGAGAGAGAGAGATGATGATGATGAAGATAATATAGATAGACACTATATTTGAAAGATGTAGAGAATTTAAGGAAGATGGTAAAAAATGGTAAAATTGTCTCTGAGAAAAGGCGATAGAGTTAAAGGGACACATAATCTAGCAAAGGGAGACAAAGATGGAGTATAGGGGCAACTGCCTGAATACTTGATGCCCAGAACATTCAAACTTTTTGCCCTCATCACCTACATCTTTCCGCTGATGGTGAGTCTCTAAAATCGATGTAATATTTGAGAAGTATCCGTATGTTGTAAATATTCTTTGTCACTTTCACACAATCCTAATTGAGAAGCAGACCAGTTGGTTGGTTTTCATCGTGTATATACTTGAGATAACTAAAACACATTCTTTACACACTCACACACACACATACATATACATATATATATATATATATATATATATTTAATTTTGCTTTTAGATTCTTTACTTCTCTTTTATTTGCTGTCATTGAAATCAGTGTAAGTCATTGAGGTTTTTATATTATTATTTATAGTACTTTAGGAACGAATGGTTTTATCTATCATGGCTGCCGTAATCGACCATGCTACAATATAAAGTGTATTGCAAGATACAAGCGAGTGAATTTATTAGATCTTGTCAGCTCCACATGGACATACGGATGGATAGTCATGGAAATGGAGTAAATGCAAATGGTTATCACACAAAGGCTGCTGAAATAACCTAAAGTCTTTACCACACACACACACACACACACACACACACACACACACACACACACACATATATATATATATATATATATATATATATATTTTTTTCTTTTCGGATGATAAATTATATAAAAATATGTCCGAATGTTCTTTTTATCCGAACGCTTTCGGCTATACATTTAGCCATTTTCAAGGATTAAATATTTTAACTGTTAAAATAAGAAATTATTTGTTGTCTGTATGTTTTACTCATTCTACATCTTTCTGACCATAGCTGAATTATATCTCATTTAAATATTCATGGAGACCTACCGGACACTATTCGTAACATACTTGTTGACAACGCTAATGTAACTTCTACATGCAAAAAAGGCTAAAAGTAAAAAAAAATTAAAAAAAAAAATTAAAAAAAAAACACTTAATAGTATTAATTTTGAATATGGACACAATATCTTGACCGTGTTTTGAAAAATGAAAACATATTATAAAACATAAATGGCTAAATGTATAGCTGAAAGCGCTCGGATAAAACGAACATTCGGACAGTTTTTATATAATTTATCATCCTAAAAGAAAAAGTATTAGATCGCATGAGAAATTGTATAAAAAACTAAATAAAAGCACCTTGTCTGTCGTATTCAATGAAATGGGCATGAAAGAAAGATTGCTGCCTAAATACACACACACACACATATATGTATGTATGTTTGTATTTAGGCAGCAATCCTTCTTTTATGCCCATTTCACATACACACACACACACACACACACATATATATATATATATATATATATATATATATATATATGAATTGGTTCTCAAACCTTCTCAAAATTAGATCAATGTAGGAAAGACAAATGTATGTCTTTTGATGTTACTTCTGATTAGTGTCTTATATATTTAGATCCAAATGGAATATTTCTCGAATGATGGACCTTGTAAATGATAATATTAGAGGTTTCCCTATAAAGAAATATTCGAAATTCATTGATCTAACACCAGTGATAATTTCGGTTGAAATAATATTTTTGTCTTAAGATAATATCGTCCTGGGTATGACTGTAAACTACATCCACGTTCTGGGTAAGACGATAAACTACGTCCAACAGCAAGGCCTCTGATCCGGAGGTTTTGAGGGGCGTGGAACGACCTTTTAATTACTGGTGTTCCCAGGTCCACGCTGACCAAGGATTGTAGAACCTGTTAGAGTCCCAGCTATTGGGAAATAGTTAACCCCCCAAACTGGTGTCAAAACACTATGAAAGTGTAAAAATAGGTTTTAATACCAGCAATACTTTTTTGTGAAATTTATTACCAGCAATACATTATTACCAATAGCACATTTTTAAAAGAAAAATTATTACCAGTAATACATTATTACCAACAGTACATTTTTAAAAGAAAAATTATTACCAGCAATACATTATTACCAACAGTAATTTTTTTAAAAAGAAAAATTATTACCAGCAATACATTATTACCAACAGTACATTTTAAAAAGAAAAATTATTACCAGCAATGCATTTAAAAAAAAAAATTACCAGCAATAAAAATCTTGTCGGCATTAAATAACCCAATGATGTTTATATGCCATAAAATAAACCAAACCAAATCAATCTTAAAATAATATTTTTCAGGTTTTACATGTTCAGTAGCTGTTATCTTTCAATCCAGTATGGATGGGGATTTCCTTTCTAACCATTTCTTTGAAGTAGCCTGCAATGTCAACATCTTGATTATGCCATTATTCTCTCTGATTTATATGTGCTATCCATTTAGTTGTTGCTGCTGTTGAACGCTGTCGCGTGATGTGATTTCTGCCAGAACAATATTAGGAACATTAATGACAAAGTGGAAAAATCTTTTTGTGTGACGCGTTTTTCTCGTCTGAGTCCATCCTATAAATCAACAAATCTACCACTTGTCCGGCTGCCATATATGGTCTGGCGCCTCTGCAGTTCATCTTGAGATTCTCCAAAGACAGATCTTTAATGTGATCACGCCTGACTTAGCAATATTACTCCAGTCACTTTCTGACTGGCGTGATATGGCATCCCTCTGTTTTTTCTACAAACATTTTCATGGCAACTGATCTGGTGAGTTATTTTCCCTGGTGCCCTGCCTGCTTGAATTTAACCGTGCTACTAGGTTCGAATCTCGGTCCCACACTTTTACTGTTGAAAAAGTTAAATGTAACCGTATCTTCTACTCCAACAGCTTCTTCTATGTCACTTCCCGACAGTGGAACAACCTTCCACTTACTTGCTTCCCCGATAACTACATTTTTCAAAAATTTAAATGTAACGTCAATCAACATCTTCTGATGCATTGACACCCGTTCTTCTTTTTATCATTTCCTTAATACCCCGTAGTCTTTTCTCTTAATATCACTTTCTGTAACGCCTTACGCACCGGTGGCCCTCCCGCCTTGATTGGGTGAAATGCTTACATATCTCTATATCTCTCTCTTTTCTCTCTCTCTATATATATATATATATATATATATATATATATATATATATATATATATATATATATATATATATATATATATATATATATATATATATATATATAGAGAGAGAGAGAAGAGAGACATGAATAGGATGAGATAGATAGATAGATAGATAGATAGATAGATAGATAGATAGAATGAGAGAGAGAGAGAGAAACTATTTGGAAATATCAGTGAATAAGGACGTTATAGGGAATAATCACTCCGGTAAGGAATTCAAGTGAAATATTGGCTGACATATTGAAATGGCAGGCGAACAAACGGAAAGGACACAAATTGATGGCTTTTAGTTAC
>CAHIKZ030001439.1:350000-392500 GCA_903632075.3 Acanthosepion pharaonis | reverse complement strand
ATATATAGAGAGAGAGAGAGAGAGAGAGAGAGAGAGAGAGAATTTCAAGAAGCGTATCCTTATACATGCACTTGCACATAGCTACAAAAAAAAAACACTCCGAAAGTAATACTCCCTATTTATTTTCAAAAATCTAGCAGCGTCATTGACCGTACATTTTTTCGGCACACTTTATTCCGTTGATTGTATTCTGTGCAAAACTGCTGGAAACTCTACTGGATGGCTTTATCCATCGCCTATGCTCTGATCTAATGTTTGGCCTCCATATTAAGCGATGATGGATGTCAATACGTATAATGCTTTCAGCCTGCAGAATTGACACACTTCTGCCGGGTGTGGCCTTTAATGCCTAACTATAGTTTCCTGTATGAAAGTTTAAAAAATGTTCCGTTCGCGGAAAGTATACACATGCAACTAATACATGGCTCTGACGTCGTAAGTCAACATACAGAAGATACTGTTCTCGTGTGTTTGTGTGTGTGTGTGTGTGTGTGTGTGTGTGTGAGAGAGAGAGAGAGTGAGTAAGATACAAAGATTATGTTTTGCCAAAATAAGAAATAATTACCGATATTTCTGGAAGACAATGCTTTTACGGCAAAAGGACTTTGTAAGTAAATTCTCCTGATCAAGCAATAGAGAAACAATAACAACAAAATGAAATGTTCCGTTAACAGTCCGCAATCTGAGTTTGTCGGAGATTGAATCCACTCATCAGTGGGCTGATAATAAAACTCAATTTATATACAGAAATCATAATCTTAAAAAGCGTTACTTAATTTTCCCTTAATTTTATGGACACATACTCTCTCTCTCTCTCTCTCTCTCTCTCTCTATATATATATATATATATATATATATATATATATATATATATATATATATATATTTAGGCAGCAAATTATCTTTCAGTTATGCCTGATTGAATAAATTAAAAACCATTATGTCTGCTTATTTTTCTCATAATCTTTCATATTTTTTTCCGATATACAATTAAATATGGCATAAATGCACTGCAGCAGTGAGAATCACTCCTATTTCCCAAGTACTTTCCATTTCTACCCATTACTGATTTTTTTTTTCCATTTGCGGTCAACTGTTCAGGCTAACAAAATTTAGCGTTCAAATATATAAATATTGGATAAATATTCACGTTCTAATGTAATGCACACACACACACACACACACACACACACACACACACATATATATATATATATACATATATATATATATATATATATATATATATATATATATATATAGAGAGAGAGAGAGAGAGAGAGAAACAGAAAGACAGACCGCCAGACCAATTCAATCGGTGGGTTTGAACTGTATGGATAAAACCGAATTAGCGCTGTGATTTGTTGTTACGTTTTTGAATATATAATTTCTGAGCCTGCGTGCATCTCTCTCTCTCTCTCTCTCTCTCTCTCTCTCTCTCTTCCTCTGCATATATATATATATATATATAATGACAAATTTTTCTAAATTTGTATGTAGTCAACTTGGCAAAGTACAATGGAGTATCAACTGATTAACCGGAAACTTCACGAAATTGGTATTGGGTTAATGATAGAGTTTTAGTTCAGTGTATCATAAGTTACCAGCCCGACATTGGTAGAAAGGACAATTAACGCAGAACGTATTCGAAATAAAAATGAGGTAAAAGGGAAAACGTGGGTTGGTAATGATCACGATGAAATTAGTAGAAAAGAGTTACAAATAAAAAAAGTAAATACATAAAACAGCGATGACGAATTGTTTAAGAATTATAATTTGTAAAACAACTGGCGTCATGGACATTTAGGTGCGAATGAATACGAGAGAAATATCGAAAGAGAAAGACAAACTTAGAGTGCAAAAAGTAAGTATGAGTTAAGCATTCATTCCATGTAATAGCATGGCGGGAATATGTAGGCGAAAATGGTAGAAAATAGAAAAGCCAAGTAGATTAAAAAGAAAAATGAATAGACAAAATATTTAAAAAAAAAAACAAATGGAGAGAACGTTTTTCGGAAATTGGCCAACTATATATATATATATATATATATATATATATATATATATATATAAAACATTTTTATGTTTATACATTCTTTTTTAAAAATGTCTTAAAAAATAATTGTCGGACGTTGTCCATTTCATAATGTGTGACGTCATTTGTTTACATTTGGATTCGCATGAAGCAGATATGAATGTACGTGAGAAAATAACAAAAGAAAACCAGTAAAATCGACCTTGCTAACCGAAACGTTCCTTTGTGGTGAAATCGGTAAAAGCACGTCAGGCTATATGACGGTTGTGTATAAGATACAGGTTCGATTCCTGTCGCATATTTTCAGGCCGGTAAATGTTGTTAATACTGTTTATTATAAATATTTGTATTTATAAAAAAGAATGTATAAACATAAAAATGTCTTAAAAAATAATTGTAGGACTTTATCCATTGTATTATATATATATATATATATATATATATATATATATATATATATATATATATATATAATGATGAAAGCGGAGACTTTAGAAACACATGGTAATAATTATTATTCATGAAAACGATACCAAAATGATACAAAAGTGTCACGACGATTAAAATTTTAGGTACCATTCGGTCGACACATTTTCAGAAAAAAAAAACTTAGTGGTTGAAAAGAAAAATTATTTTCAACAACTTGTGTTAGTTTGGTTTGGATTGTTTTGTTTTACGGTATATCAACCTCAATGGGTTATTTAATGCCGACAACTTTTTTTCTGGTATTTTTCTTTTGCCAAATCTTCTATTTCTGTTAATATTTTTTTCCTCAAAAATTTATGGCTGGTAATGCTATTTCTCAAAAACGTTGCTGGTAATATTATTTTTTCAAAAACGTATTGCTGGTAATAGTTTTCTTCAAAAACATATTGCTGGTAATTATTCAAAAATGTATTATAGTTTTTTTACAAAGTATTTCTGGTATTAAAACCTTTTTTTACACTTTTATAATGCAATCTACATCAGTTTCTGGGTTAACTATTAGCCCATAAGCCCATAGCTGGGACCCTAACAGGTGTTACCACCCCGGGTCAAGGTGGACCTGGGAACACCAGCAATTAAGAGGAGATTTCACGCTCCTCAAAGCCTCCTGATCAGAGGCCTTGCTGTTGGAAGTAGTTTATCGTCTTACTCTGGACGAAGATGCAGTTTATCGTCGTACCCAGGACGCCCCATGGGGGTGCCTTACCCCTCTGCAGAGGTCCAGTAGGCGTATTCTATAGCCCCAGCCGACAGGGCTTCAACTGGTGTTAAACTATACGAAAGGTAGATCTTGGGCAAAAATTAATATTTTCCTAGCTATGCGTTGAATTGGCGACCGGCTCCCCGAAAGATGTCAACTTCTGTTTTAATTCTTCCTGCCTACACAGAGAAGGACGTTGTATATTAATAACAACAGACTCCAAGATGTCAAGGTGAAGTCTGGTCCGTGCCCTGTGCAAGACAGTGAAGAACTCCGGAGAATAGTTCATTCTGCAAGCATCAGTATTCAATAAATGTCCGCTGATAGCAGAGTCGTGAGCCTGTGAACACCCGGATGCTACATGCTCATTACGTAATTGGCCCGGAACATGCTGGGCGATCCTAACCTCTAACCGTTGGATAGTATCGTCCATATAGTCGAACTCACATCGACATTTATACTGATAAACAACTAAACTCTGCTGATGGGCAGGCAGAACATCCTTGCGGTCAGAGGTACCGAAAGTTACCTAAAATAAAATCGTCATGATCCCATGTATCTTTTTGTTTTCATTTATCCCATATCTTAAATCAGTTTATCCGTTCATATATATATATATATATATATATATATATATATATATATATATATATTCAAACATATATTGTTACATCTAACAGACAACAAATCACTATTATGTTTGATCATGAGCCGTTCTAGGCTTCGTATAGTTGCTTTTATTTCGGGAGAAAATAAATTAACATTTGGTTATTTTTTATTATGGTGTTCCATGTTCTAAGGTTTCGGCTAACATGAGCCATCTTTAGATTGGTTATAAGGACATTTAAACAAAGATATTCACCATCAAAGATGATATTCTGTTATGATACGACGTCACAGAACCGCATCAGGAACTTACGACCTGCATCTGCCATTCCGCGACCGTTATCGTCACATAGCAATCTTCTGTGTCAACATATTAGAAATAAAAACACATTTTTCCTCACCGATAGCACAACTCTGGGTTTCATGTACAGTGCAATCGTCAGGTGTTGATTGAAAACTCAATCGATTGCATATATCGATATATATATATCGATATAGGAAATATATATATATATATATATATATATATATATATATATATATATAAATGTGTGTGTGTGTGTGTGTGTGTGTGTGTGTGTGTGTGTGCATTAGTTCCGTTTCATCTTCAAGCGAATATTGAATTCCAATATTCGCTTGAAGTTGAAACGAAACTAATATATTTAATTTAATTATATAATTAAATTTAAAGTTTTTAGCTTTCATTTTGAAATATGGTTATTACTGTGTAGCGAAAAAGCATATTTTAAATCAATTTATTATATATATATATATATATATATATATATATATATATATATATATATATATGGAGAGAGAGAGAGAGAGATAGTGTTCTTACAATTGATTATGCATACTGGTTAAAAACCTTTACACGTGCCTTTAACTATTACTCATTGGAAGTGGGGAAAAATTTAAGGAACCGAAAAAATAAGAAAGCCAAAATAAACAGATAAGAACTAAAACTAATGTAAATAGTAAATTTATAATTTATAATAAGTAATCGTAAATAATTATAGTAAATCGTAAATAATGTAAATAGTACATTAAAAGTAATGTAAATCGTAAATAATGTAAATAGTACATTAAAAGTAATGTAAAAATTTAAGGAACCGAAAAATAAGAAAGCCAAAATAAGTTCGAATAGAAACAAGAACTAAAACGTAACTTAAAAAATAAAAAAAAAACTAATTAATGAATAAGGAAGAAAAATAAGAATATAACGAATTAGTAGAAGACATTTAACTGAATAGAGCGATATAAAGGGTGTTCCAATAACTTGGACCGATTTTAAACTTAATTTACATTTAAAAATAGTCCCAGTTATTGGAACACCCTTTATAACGAATAGTGAGTGAAAAACTGAATAGAGAAAGATTGAATAAGAGAAAGAAAATTAGAGAAAGCATATAATTCGAGTGGTAGTATGAGGAGAAAGTAAAATGGAAAAGGCAAAGGGAGGGAAATGTAAAGAAAGAAAGAGCATAATTACAGAAGAAGCAGTAGGACATAAACGGTAAATAAAGAGGGGGAAAGAAGGGAATTGTAGTAGAGTGTAGGGTGGAGAGTAGTAGAAAACAGTGGCCGAGTTCAACTGAAAATATCCTAGACAGCCTGACGCAGCAGACAGATTCACCTCAAAGTGGATAAACAGCAACTCTGTGTTGATTCCTCTTACCTGGCATCTTTTTTTTTCAACTTTTCCTTTTTATCCAAGAGGCTAGAAACGTTAAAGAAAGAATTCTTGAAATTGATGCCAATTCTTTTCTCCTTTTAGTCTCATGAGTTTGCACAGTTTTTCTTTTAGAAAAGGCGTGGCTTTCGAATGTTTTGATGTCATAATAGACCACTTCCCAAATTAGTGCGCTTTGGAAACGTTTCATCTTTATTATTAATATTATTATTGTTATTATTAGTGTTTACTTGGAAGAGGATTCATTTTGAAATACAAGGCTCCAAGTAGCGTTCTGTTGGATTCCTTCAAGACAAAAAACCTGTCTTCAGCTTTGTTTTAAAGTATTTTCAGGAAGAGATAAAAAAAAATCATCTAGAGACAAAAAGAAATGATGTGAGCAAAATAAAATGAAAAAATAAAAACAGGAAAAATATTTAACGATTTTTAAAAATTCGGCAAAAAACATCAAGTAAAAGAAAGAAAGAAAGAAAGAAACAAAAAAAAGGAAAAAAAAGAAAGAGTTCATTTTTAATGGAGGATTTGAAATAAATAAATGAAAGAAAATGAAAATTTGAAAGAGCAAAAGAAGAAAAGGAAAGCGAGCATAGAAAACTGGCGCTTGAGGAAAGAAAAAGTAATAAATCACGAAGGAAATTTAAAAAAGAAGTAAATATACAACAAAAGATCAAATGAAGAATGTGAATTAAAAGATAAAGAAGAATAAGAAAAAAAGAAAAGAATAAAAAATGAATTAAAACAAAAAAACATACGTATGCACACATCTACACACCAATATACATATGAAAAAATGAAATTGATAAAATCTAAAATTAAATAAAAAGATAATTGATAAAGAAAAAAAGAATTTTTTTTTTAGTCCTATCTGGATTTACGCGGGTGATTAAGTAAAAATTCTCACCTTATTTGGATATATATTACCAAACTTCAAAGTAAGTATTTATCACACATTTCTCTTTTAAAGTAAAGAAAGTTACTTTCTTAAAATAATTGCTCAATATTTTTCTATGTGCTGTGTCCCTTTAAGCCATGGGAGATCATCTATTGTCACAATCTGCTTCCGTTTGAAGCCCTTATTAATGCTTTTTTTAAACGTTTCATCCTAAGCAAGGTGGGAAGACTCTAGCACGCAAGAGGTTACAGAGAGTTGGATTTAGGATATATGAAGAGAAGGATTAGATCAAGGCATCTGGAACGTCGATTGACATTACATTTGAATAGTTGTAGATTATTATCAGGGAAACAGGAAAAGGGGGAATTCCACAGGCGAGAAGTGCGAGAGAAAGCTATTGGAGTAGAAGAGAGACTTTTAAAGTTTCGACAGTGAAAGGGTGAGAGCGAAATACCAGCCTAGTTGAACGCTTAAATTCATGAAGTATTTTTGCTATATCTCCTAAACTCTAAACTCTGCCAAACATTTACACATAGTCTTTAGGTAGATTCTACTTTGCTTTCTTTTTGCTTTTAATATGTCATGTGAGTCAAATTTTCCAAGTTTTCTTTCATCATTATATATCCGAGAGATTTCAAATGCCTCTTTCTGATGCCACCTATAATTGTCCATTTGGTTTCCATTTTCTCTAAATCTTCGTCGTTGTTCACTTGTTCTCAGTATCCTTTTGTACAACCACATTTCTTTTGCTTCAAGTCTCTTCATCTGCGATGTGATTGTCCAGCATTCATTGACATATAAGACAGAGTAATTTTCTTCATAGCAATAATCTTATCATAAAGGCAATAGTATCTAGATCTCTTAAAAGAAAAACTTTCAAATATTATTCATTGTTTGATTAGTTTTAATTTGGTTTTAATTTAATTAATCTTTTTATTACGACACAAAGTTCGTTATTCTACAAAAAGCCCGAATCGAAAAATAAAGAAAACGCTTCCAGTGTGACTTTAAAACGCTGTCCTTCACATTTTTCTTTGTCTATTCTTCATAAACTTAATGGATTTCCTTCCTTATCTTTTTAGGTCGAATTGGTCATACGTGAAAGCAACAAAATAAACAGAATACAAACTATATTCCTAATCGTCTAAGTAAAAATGGCGAACGTGCTCTGTCATAATGTATAATGGCGAATGTGTTATCTAGTCAAATAAGATTTATATATTTCCATTACTTTTACTGTTACCGTTATTCTTTTAGAATCATACCTAAGTCAGTTGTTCAGACAATCACTGCTTTCTGCATTCTTTCTATGCTTGTTTCGGCAAGATATTAATACCATTTTTGTACTTTAATCAAACATCTTTATTGCTTTCGGAAGGGTGTTGCATTAAGACGGATCAAAGTCAGCAGTAAATAAATCAGTGTTATTGATGAAAATTTATTTATTTCTCTATTGGATCATGTTTTTTAAATCATGGCAATTATGTGTGAAAAATAATATCACCCAAATGTCCACTAAATCTGAAAGAAAAAGAAAAAAATCATTAGACACTTAAACTTAATTTACATTAAAATCGGTCCAAGTTATTGGAACATTACTTTCATTCAGTTTTATTTTCGATCTAACATTCTCCTTTCTGTTTCCACTAAAAACTTTTCGACCGTTTAGTCCCTGGCTATCCGCAGGTATATTCTGCATTCCGTAACCGTTAGAGAATTTCAAACGAAACTATATTTCCCTTAAAAAAAAAAAAGAAATAAATGTTTCTTGTATTGTCATGTTCAGTGTTAGTTCTTAGGACTGAGTCGAGAACACTTTCATGATGACAAAAAGAAGGGCTATGAAATTATTCATCTAATTATTCAAAACACAATAAGGGGCTCATGGCCACATCACGCTGAAACACCGTATCCCATATGGTCACTGAAGATAAACAACGTCGATACTGGTCAGTACTTAGATGGGTGACCGTTTGGGAATACTAGGTTCTATAAACTTGGATGTGTGGGTGGCGTAATGGATAATGATTCTTAATCAAATAACCGTGTTTCAATTCCTGTAGAGTTCGTCCTTTCCACTTACGCGCAAATGTCCTTGGGAAGAGTATGAATTCACTTTTTCTCTCCACAGCTATGAGTTAAATAATATGACTTCTATTCCTAAACCATTATTATTTTTTTCTTAAAATACGTACAGGCTAAAAATATTTGTCTAGTTTCATTTAATCTGCAAAGGGTTGATAAATCGTAAAAAACAAATCAATCAAAGCAGAAATTTTACTATTTACATTATTTACATTGCACATTGTATACACAGATACAAAGTTTATTGTATGCAAATTTAGTCCCCAGAAACTGCGAGAAGTACACAAACCGAAATGTTTTGATGCTTACAACAAAAGGGTGAATGTTTTTAACAGCGATCATCAAATAATAGCAAAGCCTCATAACAATCTGTCTATATTTCTGAGATGAGGTATTATGTACACAATTTACATTATTCCTCAAGGACACATGGCACAGTGGATAAAGGCGTTAGTTCGATCCAGTGACATGACCCACACAGTGTGAGTTCAATACCTGGTTTAGGCGGTGGAGAAATTTGAGAGGGGAATTAACAGGACTTCCATTATACATGACACGTGGAACTAGAACAGTCTACTCCAGTGAGCGAAATAAGGGGTTCAGTTCGACATTCCAACCAGCTGAGGAAGGCCGAAGCGTACAACGGCCGAAACGTTGTGATAAATATGGCGACAAAGATGAGAACAATAATCCGAATAATGTAAATAATCCTCATAATAATGTTACATAAAATATATATTTTGTATATAAATATACTTGGACGTCCTGGGTATAAGGATAAACTACATTTGACAGCAAGAAAACGCCTTTTAATTACTGTTGTTCCCAGGCCCACCCTGACCCGGGGTAGTATCACCTTTTATGGCCTCAGGTATGGGCAAATAGTTAACCCCCAAACTTTGTTCAAAACACTGACAGTATAAAAATACATTTTTATAATAAAAATACATTTTTATAATAGAAATATCAGTCATACCTTTTCATAGTAAAAAATACCAGCAATACATTTTAGGAAAAGAAATTGCTAATGCTCCCAAGAAAACTAAGTTTCAGCAGTAAATGACCCATAATGAGTTGACAGGTGGCTAAACAAATATATATACCACTTGGATGGTCCCTTGAATCCTACAATACTAACTTCAAGTCAAGGGTCCGTCATTTTCACTCTCCATATATTCATAAACTCCACTTCTTACCACCTCATATCACAAACTTCATTTGTCATAACGATTTTTAACTGATTAGTAATCAGATGATTGCATAAACAAAATAAAAATACTTTTTTAAAAAATCGTTGATGATTAAATTTATTGGAAACAGATAACCAAACGTTTAAAGCCATTCATTGCAAAATCCAAATAAGGCCAAATAAGACATGCTCAGTCGAAAATTTCAAAACCAGGTTAAATGTAAAAGAAATATAATATGGAAGAAAACCGAGATGAGATGTTTCCGTATTTCTACCACCCGCCATGCGAGTTGTTGGTTGTTGTGCACAGGTAAAAATCAGGATTTTTACCTTTTCATTTTTCAAATGAAATTATCGTCCTGGCTTAAAAGATACTGGAAATTTTACCAAATGTTTGGCATATCCAAACACGACACCGATCTCACTGTTCCTGCACTCCTATCCTAATTAGATAAGCCAATGTTTTCATTTCGTGTCAGACTGGACTATACTGATTAGGTATGTTCTTTGAGCATTTAAATTTAAACTTTTGAAAGGAAATAAAGAATATTTTTACTATTTTAAAAACATTAAAAATATCCTTCTGTGTTTATCAAATTATGATTAAAATTACAAAAAATTTTAAACTCTTTTTTTACAAAAAAATTAAACTGTTGTTTTGCAGTTTTTATAAATAAACATATATTTTGATATAGCAAGCAGATTCATACACAAATTGGGGTAATTTGGATTTTAGTTTTGCAGGTAATAATAATAATTAAAAGGTCATTTTCATCGGCTAGTTTCAAAGTGAAAGGTTTGAAAATAAACTTGGAAAACTGAATAGCTGTTAATCAATATTTGGCATAACAATATTTTAAGTATCAAGCCATATTATTTTTTTTTAAAGTTTTAGTGATATTAGGTAGTGCCCTTTCATATCTGCAATTTCAAACAACTGAAACCAAACCCAGAAATTCCTGAGATATTTAATAATAATCGCAATACTTAGGAGTTGTGATACTGTCAACTTGATTATACCGACGAGAAATTACAAAACGGTTCATTTAAATACGCTACAAGAAAAAATCGTATGTTAAAGTTCCTAAGATCTACAATAAAAAAGTATATTATACTGTAAAATATATTATACCGTAAAGTAACGTTTATTGTAGTATACTACTATACTTATTCTGTTTTATTAGTAATTATTGTTATTAATTTTATCGTGCCTAACTTATAACTAAGACTTTATTATATGTATGTATAGAAAAAACAGTGTATATAGAGGTTTCAACAACATCCGCTGATGTGGGGCAGCAGTTACAAGTTTTGAATGTATCAGCCGCCATTATATTTTGAACTAATCAATTTAAAGAATCTAGTTAAAAGGCAGTAGATGTGATTCTTAGTATGTAATCACGCCATCAATCTAACCATACGGAAAATACATTATGACTCATTAATAGTTATGTAAATTGTTTCCTAATTGCAATTAATTGTCAATAAGTATTGCGAAATTATCTAAATAGGTTGTTTTCTTTTCATTCTATCTACGTTTTTTAACTTTATTTCTATTTAAAAATAACAAATTCGAGTTGAAAAGATTGGATTCAAACCTGAGAGGTCCTTGTCTCCATTTTAAATGCCGGTTTAATGTAGCTAGTTAAAAGATCTTTTTAAAAGAAAAGTAAACTTAAACCCATCAAATAGCTTTATATTGATAGCGGCCTGTGATTTTCAACGTGCTTGGTAAACAGGCAAATTTCGTTAGAAATAAAAAAAAATGAGTATCGAAAAAAAAATGAGTATAAAAAAATGGGTATAAAAAAATGAGTATCGAAATGTTATTTACTGTCAGTTCTCATATTTAACAGTGAATTTTGGTCAGTCTACTCACAGATGAAGAAGAGAATTGAAACCACAGAAATGTAGTTCTACAGAAAGATGTTTACAATAACATGGACCGAATATGTGAACAACGACAATGGTCTAGAGATAACGACAAAAAGCACGCTCATGATTAACATCAGGAAGAGAGAGTTGAAATTTTTAGGTCACATAATAAGGAAGAAGGGCTTGTAAAATTTGATACTCACAGGACAGATTGAAGGTAAGAAAAACAGAGGAGATCAACGCCCAACCTGCTTGGCGAGCTTGATTGAATGGGCAGGAAAATAGAGTTTGGGTGGGATGGTAAAAAAAGTTAATAAGAGCAACAACGTATAGGGAATTGGGGATGGTCTTATTTGCCAACGTCCGGAAGGGACACAGCACACAGAAGAACAATCACGCCATCAGTCGAATCATATGGAAAAAGACATTATGACTCATTAATAATTATGCAAATTGTTTCTTAATTGTAATTAATCGCTAATAATTATTGCGCAATTATCTAAATTGGTTGTTTTCTTTTTTTCTATCTACTTCTTTTTTTTAAAAAATTATTTCTCTTTAATCAACTGCAAATTTGAGTGGAAAACATTGGATTGAAACCTGAGAGGTCTTTGTCTTCGTTTCAAATATCGGGCTAATGTAGAGAGTTAACAGAGACCTGTTTAAAAGAAAAGTGAACTTAAACCCAGTAAATAGCTTTATATTTATAGCGGCCTGTGTTTCCCAACGTGATTGGTTAACATCCACATAGATACTGAAGGTAGAAGTTTTTAGAAAAGTTATGAAGAGCTATAATTTTAATAGTACCTCACAAAGAACATCAAGGTTCCCTTGACGTATTTGGGAAAAATATTAGAATAATCCAGAATTTATACTGGATGAAAACCGCCTGCATACGAATAGAAAATGAATTCAGTAGGTACACAAAAATACAAAGGGGTGTAAACAAGGATGTGTTTTCTCACCGGAATATTACTGTGAAGAGATTCTGAGAGGATTAGAAGTCTTAACAACATAGGATTAAAGTTTACGTTTTATTTTAATATTCAAATTCGACTGTTTCAGCAATCTGATTTTTATTAATCAATTCACCCCAAGCAAGACAATAAATTCAATCAGACACAAGTAGTGTTAAATAATAACCTGACATCCCGGCTTCAGCCACTTTCCAACGGCAGTAATGTCGCTTCCCTGTGCCTTTTCTATAAAAAAATCATGGTAATTGTTCTAATGAACTGTGCTCTATGGTACCTAGTATTTAAGCGCAGTACTAGATTGGTGGTAAGGTCTCATCACTTCAAAGCTGAATTGGCTAGATGTAACCATAACTTCTATTCTAACAGTTTTTATCGCACTTCTCGTTTGTGGAAGTCTCTTCCGATACCATGTTTCATAAATCTAAATGCAATGTCGCTCGTTATCTACCGTCTTCTTGATTATTCTTTTATTGTTTTCGCTCCTTAATAATGTTTCTCTTTTTTCTTATTCTTTCAAACTCAATAACCCCTTGTGTCTTAGTGGCTTTACTGCCTTTCAGGATAAAAACAAACTTAGATAGTTTAAGGACATATTTTTTTTTGATTGATTTTAGTTAAAATTATAATTGTATCTTTACTAGATTCATTCTAAATACGTACAATCAAACGGTATTAGAAATCCGCCAATTATTTTATTGGACATCACTTTTTAAAGGAGACAACTCAAATTACGAAGCAAGCAAGATACAACACGGATCAAACTTGAGATAAGAAAAGTGGCTCACGCCATCTGACCATGACACAAGAATCTGCATATTGACCGGATCAACTTTCATCGACTCTAGTTTGTCATTCAACACTTTATTAAAAATTCAACAACTTATCCATTAGAGGATTGTTTTTAGGTTTGCCTTCCATGACATTATAGCCTCCAGTTTTTTTTCTTTTTTGATATCATCCCATCAATTTGACTTTACACACAAGCTTTCCTTTTCTTTCTTGCTTTAGATTTGTCGCAACATGACAGTATTCAAAATATTTTTTTTTTTTTTTTTAATTCGACTCACATAATTGATTGTCTATGTACAGTCCAAGGCAATGATATCACCTCCATGGATTCTAATCTATTTTTTATGAGATAACAGGCTCAAAATGTCAGGCTTTTTATCTATTTATTCGCTCAGCCTGCTCGCTTTTTTTTTTACGAAGATTTTAATGCCAGACCAAATTCCTTCCTTTACTATAACTGAAAATGTATCATCCAATCGCTGTTCTTTCCCCACTGGCAGTAAGTAATAGAGAAAATATTTATGCCGGTTCTTTTTGCCAAAATTCCTTGTGCTTTCTAGCAGTTGTCAATAATAAAGATAATAATTTGGCATCTTGTTTAGTCTGTATAAACTTAGGAAAAGTTACTAGGCGGACACAAATAGCATTGTGAATGAGGTTAGCCTTAAATGTATCTCTACTTAGTTTCCGGTTAAAAGTTTCATCTTGACTTTTCACTAAGTATCATTCTGTGCGTTAAAAAAAAAAGAAAAAGAAAAACGTTAAAGTATTTCTTGACGTCTGTTATTATGAATGGGGTGCTTTAAGTCGACCAGCAAATACCAAAGGTCTGAATCGAAAATGGAACCTTTATTCGAAAAGGAGTTCATCTGCGGTGAACCCCCATGTATACTTGGCTCACATCTAAAAAAAAAAAAATACCAAAATAGTTTTCGCACTGGCTTCCAAACGTTTTTTCTCTGGGAAGAATTTTTGCAATAAAAATTTGCTTGCGCCTCACCAAATCTCATGTGTAAAAATTACATTTAAAAATAGAAGTCAGAGAGAAAGTTAAAGGGAGATAACCGCGGATTCGAAGTCAGAACATTATCAGTGAAAACTCTCTTCACCAATTTTCAGACCCTAGTAACTATATTCTTCATACTTTATATAATGCAAAAATATAACAATGATAAAATCGGTCAATAATTATTTATATCTATTTATACCGGGACTCATACATGAAATTACAAGTAATCCATAATAATATTTAAAATTTGGAAATCATATTTATTTTTGGTATGATTTTTTTAAAACTGTTTCTAAATCTTTGATTGTCTTTCATTCATTCCGCCTTCAGAAGCACCATTCTGGTGCATCTGAAGGTTTTATCTGAAAGGTAACTTCCTGGCCACAAAGTTGGCTGCTCCGACATGTACACAGGAGGTCGAGCTTAGGATATCCTCACGTAAGACAAATGGATGTCAGGAAGTCATATAAGCACCCTACCAAAGAGGGGGGAAGTTAGAGTCTTTCATATCCTCGCAAGAAGGTCAACATTTGAAAATTCCTGGATTCCTGTAGTGAATAAGCGATAATCTTACGTTTGAAATATTTTGTCTCTCATTCTTATTAGAAGTTACTCCGCTAAAGTTCTATAACAATGAAATCTTCATCACAAAGGCTCACGTCGCACGTGCTCTTATTATTATTATTTTTAAAGTAATTTTCACTTTGTTGGGCTGTTCTTTGTAGATGTCTCTTTAGAGACATTCTAAAGACATTCAAATAAGCCAGTTTTTACTTTCACGACATTCTTATCATTCTGGTTGTCCCTTTGTTACCTTTGTTAGCGCGTTCGTTACGCCCTACTAATAGACAGTTCTCGTTCCATATGGAAAATTGGGCTCCTTGTAACGCTGCATCCGAGGACGGGTTAATACTAAGAGTTTCATTGGCTATTTAGATTTACAAGCAGTCCCCAGCCGTCTCTATACACACTTTTAGGATTGTGCGATCCGGTTTAAATTCAGAGTTTCCTTCTCCTAGACTGGTTTTCTACCTATTGCTATCCTGCAATTTTTCCCTAACTGCTAGTACCTCACAAATAATGGACTATTCCATTTTGATTAAGAAGAAAGTCAGAAAAAATATCATATACGCTGTTTGGTTTCATTGAGAAACAGAAAGAAAGAAAGAAAGAAAGAAAGAAAGAAAGAAAGAAAGAAAGGGAGATAAGCCAAAGGAGGCGATAGATAATGCTCTCATAGGTCTAACGTCTGTTCCAGTGAAATGGGAACGGTTTATTAGATACTCATTACATTTGTACCGTTTTCATTTCATAAATAACAACCGACATTCATATTTATGATTGTTATTGCAATATTTAGTTAAAGTTTTTAAGCTCAAATATTTAGCGCTACAATAGGGAACTTAACACCGCGCGCCGAATTCACTTCGCGCACCGATGAATTTTAGGCTGTTTCTAAAATGACTAGCACTAAGCCAAAAAACTGAAAAAAAATTATAGTACCAAAGAAATTAGGACTTATGTGCGTGTCATGGACCATGGCACTATATCAAAGGCCGACGACAAGGTGTGGAATAAAGGTTACTACACAAGCTCGCCAGTTATGGTATCACTGAAAGCGCCTTCTCAATCATCAAATCGTTCCTAACAATTAGGTCATTGAAGATAGTTATCAATGGCTAGTTTTCTGGAGTCCTAGAGGTTAACGTAGGTGTCTAACAGGGTTCACTACTCGGAACAACCTTCTTTTTGATCCACATAAACGATCTGACTAAAAATATACTCAGATCATTTGTAAGCATCTAAGCCGATGATAAAATTATAAAACACTTCATGACCAGAGATTGTCGACTGAACTCTCATCCGATCTTGCACAAACTACCCAATGGGGTAAAAAACTGGCTGGTTACATTCAATGCCTCGAAGACCAAGCTTGTCAACTTAAGTCACCACCGATCTGAACCCAAAACTATCATGAATCTTGATGAAAAAAGATCTTCTCGGAGACGCACCGTACCTGAAAAGACTGTTGGGCCTCAAACTCACATCCGATCTAAAGGGGAACTCGTTCATACGATCCATCGTTAAGGATGCTGGTAAAATGTGTGATTCCCTGTACTGCTCTAGTAATTACTTGACCTCCTCTTGCTATTTCCTACCTTTCCAAGAACCAAATCAAGCCCAAAATGCAGTACTGTTCCCATATTTGCGCGGGAACTGCCCAGATCGCACTCTACAGTCTTAATAGAGTCCAAAAGCGTCTGCGAACCATTCTGGTTGATAAATTATTCTCTACTCTTCAATCCCTCTTCCACAGGTGGGATGTGGCAAGCCTCTTTCTGCTCTATCGCTACTCTCACGGAAAGTGGTCGGACGAACTATATTCCCAGGTCTCGCCAAGATAAACCTTCACAGCAAGAACACGCCATGCCACTTACATAGTAGCAAACGACCCACATCGGAGAGAAGTACGTTCCAATCGAGCTGCTTCTTCCCGCGAACCACTGTTCTGTGGAACCGACTCCCAACAGGATGTTTCCCTGATCACTACAATCTTAACCTATTCGTTGTCTTCCACTACTATACAGACAAATGGCCTCCAGAATTAAAACTCTATCTTGAGTGGCCCCCGGGCATTGTAAAGGTAAACCTCGATGTAAAAAAATATGATGCACTTTTGGGAATAAGGGAAAGCGCTGAAAAATCCTCGCTCTGATCAAGAAGGGAATTTTAATAAATTCTGTTATTTGATCATTTGCTCAGAATATAGATAGTTGATCAAGACGACAAATTATTTGCTCCCCAACGTAACTTTGACTGAAAATTTGAGAGATGAAAAAAATGCGGATTTAATATTATCCTCAATGTAAAGAATATTTTTTTCATTCATTTCATCCCAAGCAAGGTGATAATACCACTAAGACACAAGAAGTTACCAGGGGGAAGAGAATGAGAAGACATTAGTCCGAAGAAAGAACAGGATTCAAGAAGAAAGAAGATGGCTATTGACGTTGAATTTAAATATTGGTAGATTTATTAAGAAGGGAAACAAGAAATCAGGAGGGAGAGTTCCACAGGTGAGAAGAGCGAGAAAAGAAACTATTAGAATAGAACTTATGTTTTCATCTAGATATTTAGAATGTAAAATAATGAGACCTAGTTCCCAGCCTAGTAGTAAGTTTGAATTCATGCCCAGGTAAAATTTGAAAGTTTATCAAAGTTACTTTCCGACATATGTGGCTTCAGTTTTGCTGAATGGATATCAGTCAAATATTAACCAGTATACATTTTCAAATAATGTTTATTAGAAATATCCGTGAGCATACAGTCCTTGCATGGAATACTGTCGCCATATCTGGTCTTGTGCCCCTGCCGTTCATCCCGAGGTTCTCGACAAGATCTAAAGAAGGACATGTTATGTAATCGGCTCTGAATTGGTATCTCGAAGTTAGACACGTTCTCAAAGACGTGATGTGGCTTCTCTTTGTTTTTTCCACAAATATTTTCATGGCAATTGCTCGGAAGAGCTTTTTTTCCTGGTGTCCCGACTACATGAATTTAAGCGTGCTACTAGATTGGCATCTAGGTCCCACCTATTTACTGTTAAAATACTTAAATGTAACTTCCACTTCTACTCCAAAATTTTCTTTCGTCGGACCTCGCGACATTGGAAATCCCTTCCTCTCACTTGCTTCTCTGATAACTACAATCTTCATATCTTTAAGTGCAACATCAATCGCCATCTTCTGTTGCCTTGATTCCAATCATTTTTCTTTTCCTCAATCCCCCTCGCCCATTCTTTTCGTTCATTTTCACTCTCCATAACTCCTACGTGCCAGTGACACTCCTGCATTTCCTTTCTTTTATGTGCCATATCCTTTCACGACGTAGGCGATCATGGCTCTCCATCTCCCTCTAACCCTTGCAGCTCTCAACAAGTTCCTTCTTTTTGCTATCTCCCCCAGACCACGTTCTGTCATCTACCTGCTCAAGCCCGCCAGGAATGTCACGCACTGCTTTCCCTTGTCTCTCTTTCCCTCTTTTCGACCCTTGAGTATCAGATTTCCAAGCTCCTCTTTCCTCATTATGTTTCCCAGAAACTTCAGCTGGCTCTTCCTGATGTTAAACATGAGCCTCTTCCTTGTCTGCATCGTTGCCCATACGCTCGGCTCAGGAAATCTTCAACATCCTTCTGTAGAACCACATCTCCATCGCCTCGAGTACCTTCTTCATCCTTGAGGATATCGTTTAGCATTCGCTGCCATAAAGAAGGGTGGATATCACGTAACAGATCAGTATCCTTTTCTTTGTTACCAAAGAAATCCTCCTGTCTGGCAATACTCTGATCAGCTTTTGGAATGCGTCCTTGACCATCCCAATACGTTTACGGATCTCGGTGTCGCACTTACCGTCTTCCGTCAAAATACTTCCCAGATATTTAAACTTCCGCACTTTCTTGATTCTAGTGTTCCTGCAAATCGCATTTCGGGCTCATCCTTTTACTGATGAGCATGCATTCCGTCTTCTTATAGTTCATGCTTTGTCCCTTTGTAGTTCATGCTTAGTCCCTTACACTCTCCTTCGCTATCTTCTGTAGGAGATTTTGAAAAATCACGGTTTTGGTAAACATTCGAGCTTACCAACTGTAAAAAAAAATATTGCAATAACCTTAATCAGTATTAATGGCGGTCATTATTTAAAGAAGCGGGTGCAAAAAAGAAAAGATTAAAAATTGTCAGGGTTTTCATTTTGTCAACGCAAACGTTAAACATGGAAGCGTTATCGTCCCTAGATCTTCCTTTATTATTATTATATACACTATCTTTTTCTCACTGAAACGAAACAGCTTCTCTGATATATATATGTCTATATGTCTTTCATTGCAATCAAAACGGAATGATTCATTTTTTTTATTTGAGGTAATGGCAGTGCGGGACACACGTGCTAATTGGCTTGCTAAATAACGTAAGAAAAAGCAGAATTATAATGTAATATATGAACTGTCACATAGATCCTTCTATACATAAATAACCAGGAAATTATGTGATTTCCCTATTAGTGCCGTTAACATAAATACAGTTAATGACGTTATGTCTTTGAAAGGTCATGTGATAGCAACACAGAGAGTTAGTAATAGGCATTATTTCGCCACGATTCCCTCAAGTGTTGCAGGGCAACAGACAGTGAAATGAAAAGGTCTTTATTGAATATTGATAACTAAACAGAAACTAAGCGAAGACCAACGATGGGTTTCACCGTTTGCTAGTGTCCCTCTTCTATTTGCGACAGTAGATAATTACTTTGTTTGTTCGGAACAAATCCCCCGAGCCACATCTGTGAAGTCTCTCCCCAGAAGAAGGAGAGGCGAGAGTAAAGAAGATGAGTAAGAAAAAGTAAACAATCAAACTGAAAAGGACAAAGGATAAACTGAAATAAATCGAATAAAAGATGAGAGCGAGAAGGAAGGGAAAATGAAATGAAAATAAGAGAGCGAGAGAGAGCGAGAGAGAGAGAGAGAGAAAGAGAGAGAGGGAAGAGGGGAGAAGTAAAAGAAAGGAAAAGGGAAGGAAAAAGTTGATAGTAAAATAGATGTTGTACGATTCAGGAAACGATCAAGAGAAATAAGAAGAATAGTGAAACAAATATTTGATTCGAAAGACATAAAAACGACAGAAAGGGAAGAGGAGACAAAAGAAGATAAAAAAGTGAAGAAAATGAAAGGAGAGAGGTGAAAACAAAGAGAGAAAAAAGTTAAAAAGAAAAAGAAGAGAGATTGAAAAAGAACTCCAATATTAATGGGTTCATCAATGACAAAACACGTTATATGTCTGAAGAAGTTCCATCCCGGAATGAAACGCGTTATTTATAAAGATTTCTTCTCATCTCATTCACTTGCCCGTGATTATTCTGAAGTGAACAAGTCGAAAGTACTTGAACCAAAATAACACACACACACGCGCGCAAAACACACACACACACACACACACACACACACACACACACACATATATATATATATATATATATTATGTAATTTTACATTAGAACTTGCACATATCCACTACAAAATTGTACAGTTTTGTTTCAACGTCAAGAAAGGAAAACCTTTTTCAGCCGTCTCATCAGGTGGGGAATCACGGTGATCCCCAAACGTATTTTCTTTGTGCCGCACTTTCGGAATTAAAATTTGCTCGCGTCTCACCAAAGGGAAGTCTCGGTGAAAAGACGCAAGCAACTCTTCGGCAAAGAAGGTCCACAGTAAAGGTTAAAGCGAGATAGCCTCTGATTCGATGTCAAACATTATCATTGATAACTCTCTCCTCCAATTTGCTGAGCCTCGTTACTATATTCTTAATACTTGATATAATGCAAAAATATCACAATGAAATATCGATCAATAATTTTTTTATAACTATTTATACTGGGACCCATTCCTGCAATTACAAGTAATCCATAATGATATTTAAAATTTTGAAATCATATGTATTTTTGGTATGATTTTTTTAAAAACTGTTTCTAAATCTTTGATTGTCATTCAATCATTCCGCCTCGCCTGCTATCCTCTTCCTCCGTACATATGAGGCGCGCCACATTGTTTGGGAACACATGAATGTTGTCCTGTAAACAGCTAACGTGAGCTCAGTTTTTGACGATTGCTCTAGCAAAACCGTGTTGAAACTTTCTTAGGTTACAGTCATTTAATTAATCATCACAGATTAATCCCTTAATTGAACCGGGGCTATTATTTTCATTTACTCGCAAACACAGATGCAAACACAAATAACGTGGAGGCTATGTGGCAAAGACGCAAATAAAAAAAAATCAAAGAAATGTATTAACTAACAAATTGGGATATGATTAGTTTTTAAAGTTTATTTGGAATTAAATTAAATTAAAAGACTTAAGATTTTAACAATTTTTGACATCAAATTGCCACAGATTTATATCTTGCCTAATTTTATTGGTTCTTGATTATGTATGAAAACATCTTTACTGGTACTGATGTTCTTCAAAGAAAACTTAAGTTCCAGGCGTTCAATTTAAATGTTATGATGCAAATTTTAAGACGTGAGATGTAAGTATATAGCGTTTGGAGTTGGATGAAAACGCATAATAACATCATAAGAAAGTTCTTATTCCACCAAATAAGAACATTTAATGATTACCTAATATACACGGTTAATATTTGTGAAAAATAGATTGTTTCTGAAGTGTCAACAGCAAAAAAAAAGTCAGTTTTAATTCTATATCATTTGAGGATATAGTAAATAATGACATATAAAAAATACTGTTAGTTTCGAAACCAGCTGAAGGCTTACGGTCGCATCACGTTGAAACACCGGTTCCTTTACAATCACCGAAGTTGAGCAACGTCGAGCTTGGTCAGTACCTAGATAGATGACGGCTGTAAGCTTGCGTGTGATGTAATGGATAATGGTTTGAAATTGTTAATCAGAGAGCTGGATGCGTTGTTTTCACTTGATACTCTTGGAAAAAGTGTGAATCCACCACTTCTCCCCTAGCAAGGGGTTAATTAGTAAAACTTATATAACTAAACTATTATTATCCATCCCCCGAATTCTTACGCTCTTAAAATATTGTATGCCTTTAAATAACTGGTAACGAGTTGATAAGCCGTAAGAAAACGAACCACTCAAGCAGGCAATATACTGAGATCTTTTTGCTCTTTATTTTCACCGTCTTCTTCTGAGGAAGAAAATTTTTAATTATTTTTTTTTTATTATTCATACAGACTGGTCTGAAAGTCTTGTCACTCCTACTTAATATAATTTTCTATTTCAACGTTCTGTGGGTATTATCATCAAGGAGATATTTTCACATGAATGATACCAGAATACCCATCAGTTGAAGGACGCCGTTCGGAGAACCTCTGCAACAATCAACAAAGCACAGCTTCGTAAAATATCACACAAGACATAGCGTCGCACCATTTTCTGCTACGAAAATGATGCTGTTCATACAGACCTTCTCGATGTGCGACAGCATATCTATGGAAGTGAATAAACTAAATCCACTACATGTGCTTTGTATTACTGTATTACTTGTTGTTCTATTGTTCTAATTACTTTTTTGTAGAAAGTGACAAGACTTTTGGACCACTCAGTAAACTCACTTAGGGTGTTCGGAAAGTAATTACGTATTTAAACGCTATGAATTTATGATCGACAAAACAAAGCAAAACAATGAGGAATGATAGGAATTTATATCTAGAATAAGTTTGGCGTTTCTTTCCGCTGACAGCGTTTAGTTTATAGTCCTTTTAAGTGTTTAATTCAGGAAACTTGCAAAGAGAGAATCACAGTTTCCCATGAACATTTACCTGAGAATAGAACCCAATATTCCACCATCTACAGCAACCTTGTAACCATGAATGCCATAATTTTATTTGGGTTCCTCATTGTTAGAGGTGATGAAAAATGGGTTTTGTATGTAAAACAAAAACGAAAGAGAAATTATCAAAAATAAGGAACCAGTATCGTCACTTAAATCAGGGCTATATCGACAGGAGTCCTTGTGTTGTGGAATAGAAAAGGTGTCTGTGCCAAATACGAGTCAATACAGTATATGTCTGTCGAAGCTAGTCATATTCGAGTTTTTTTTTCCGTTAACAGAACAACAACTTGGCATGTCTAGGTACGGGCCTCTCTGAAAATTGTTTATTGCCAGCAACTTTATCAAGTAAACGAAGCATTATACCAAAATTGACCAGTTTTAGTAATCAGGTAAGGTATTATTTTCCAACATAACAATGCAAGGACATACTCTACATAGAAAACTGAAGAATAAATAACATTCAAATGTTATGAGGTTCTTTCATATGTTCCATATTCACCAGATTTAACACCTATAGATTTTCATTTGTTTTGATCACTAGAACATTTTGGAAGTTGCAAAACAGTTTTTTTTTTAAACTTCCAAACATTTTTCCGGAAAAAATTCCGATTTCTTCTTGATGGGTAGCAGTCATTGGAAATAAAGGTGATTACATTTTTTATGAATACCATGATGTTAACCTGCACAAGGCTTGAGGGCTACTCGAGGTAGTGGGTCAGAGAGTAAGAGGCACAGTTTATGCGGATATGTAGGCAAAGATAACGGTTAAACTCTTGAGAGCCTGTTCCATAAAGCAACAGTTCGTGAAAAGAAACTGCTCCAGTAGAACTTACATATCACCAATGGAATACGAATGAAATAAGCGTGGTTCGCTACAATGCGCGTTTCATGGTGGGTCATAGACGTCAAGGTTATAACTGGTGTATCTAAGAAATGTAGTTCGTCTGAGCACTTTCTATAGTAATAGTTATAGAGCAGTGATAGACATCGAGATTTCGTTGAATTCATTAGTCGTAGTACTTCTCTATTATTTTTATTTCTTTTTTAACCTTTACACTAATTGATAGAGTAAAGACCAAGGCAGGGCACAAGCGGTAACTGAATGTACAGAATACAGTGAAATCAAGAATGCACATACTAAGAAGTGTTTCGTGTTCGTAGTTCGTTTGGATTTTAATTTAAATTTTATTGTTATTTTTCCCGATTTCTTTCTGGATCACTGGCCACAATTCTGCTCTTCAGGTAATTAAAATTCCATAATCTTTCAATGGTTTTATGACATGCAAGTCGCCAGAGTTATATACAATTTTGAATTCAGACTTGCCATTCTCCTACACTAGTTGAAAATGTAATCTTCCCCACTATTTAACCATATAAGGGAATGGGGAGTAGAGAGGTATTCATACGTTTCCCTTTACGCTAAAGCGAATGTAACGAACTCGGCTGGGATTCGAACTCAGCCCGTCGATTTCTCTTTCCAAGACGCATATCTCATATTAACTAAATCAATTTTATTAGTTTGCTGTCAGATTAGTAAAAAAAAAAAAAAAGCATTAGAAAATTCGAAAGATTTGTCTATAATACAGTAGATAAACATCTAAAGCATTTAAGTTTAATAAGATTCGGAAGATTTCATAGGGAATTTGTTGCATCTTTTTCGATTTTCTTCATCTTTGGATTTTAATTATTTGAAAAGACGTGTGATAGAATGAAGAACAATGAGCAACTTCTGTTTGCCGCTGTGCCACAAGCCATCAGCAACAAGGACGTGAAAAGAAAATATTTTTATTGAATACTGATAATGAATCGAAAATCTATGATATGTGTTCCCGTTTGCTAGCCGCCTATTTCCTGATTTTCCAACAATAAGCCATTGCTTTTCCTTCATTTTTCTCTCCCTAGAACATTACAAATCTTAATATGCATCCAAATTGAGCAACATATATGGATTCACTATGAGATAGATAGATAGATAGATAGATAGATAGATAGATAGATAGATAGATAAACATACTGATGATTAGAAATAGACTATGAAAGATTGATAAATTAAGGTAAGGCATACATAGATGAGTACAAAATTACACACAAATAATTTGCAATCCATTTCGCTGCACACACACACACACACACACACATATATATATATATATATAAATAGAGAGAGAGACAGAGACAGAGGTGAGAGAATGACACAGAGAAAGAGAGTGTCAAAGAGAGAGAGAGAGAGAATTGTCTTCTCTATCAAAACGCCGCATCCCTATTTACACCATCTTCCCTCATGCTCTTCTATCATCCGTTTTCCCTCCCACCATTTCTATGCCATCTTTCCCGATTGAAAGTGTAACCTCGACCATTCGTTTGCCTTTGCTGTTGCCGCCTCTCTTTCCTCATTATCTTTCGATCCTCTTCATTTTAACGCCGTCTTTCCCATCTCCTCTTCATTTTTCCACTTTCCTCCTCCTTTCTCATTGTTATTTGCTAGCGCCGCCTTCATGATATACTTTCCTTTTCGTCACTATACACGTCTTACCCAATTTGATTGCACAGCTTATTAACTGCTTTCATCGTCTCAACTTCCAGAGTTCTGGACAGATGCATCTTTCCAAGAAAAGATTTCACTGAAGTCTATGTTCGATTCCTTTTCCATCAATTACGATTCTATTCCCGTGCTCCTATACGCACACATACACATATACTTGAATATATCTTATGCAAACTTTAACCAATTTTGTATTTACACGTCACAAGAACAGTATATGTCTCAGCAAATTGTTACTGCGCATGTGTAGACGCTTTGTTTGACGTATGCATAGCAATACATTCAGTATTTTTTGTTGCCAGTGGCCAAAAAGGTGAGTCTTTTTACCGATTATATGTGAAAATTTTAATGCTGTTTTTATGTCTTTGGCTTGTGAACCTCTTGATGAAGCTAATAATGTTCTTTGGTCATCTTTTTCAATTTTTCTCTTGAAGTCTGCTTTAACTTTTTTAAAAGTATACGATATTAGATAATTAAAAAATATATATATAAGAGTTCAGAGGGAGACGAGAAGCAAGATGGCGCAGAAGTAGGCGTGCATAGATTTCTTAATAATTCAGTGATTTTTTACGGAAGATAAAAAAAAACAAAAAATGCTGAAGAAAAAGAAAAATAACGAGAATCGTCGAGAATTATAGTAATTAAAAAACTTTAGACAGGTATGTATATCTTTTATCATTTTGTGTATATATTGATTCGAGTATGTGTGTGCATCTGTAAATGCGTGTGTATATAAGATATTTTTCGGAAATCATTTTTGTAAAGCAGTAGTTTTTTTTCTTAGGCTTTAACTCGAAACAAAATGTTTTATATAACTTCATTTTGTACTAAATTGACTAAATACAAGTTTCGACTCAATATAGTTGCTTTAATAAAAAGAAGGGCTGAGACAGAGGCACGACATGTTTCACAGTTTTATTATGCAAGTCGAGTATTTCTTACGATAAAAATAATTTACTTACGAATTGAAATTGTGTTACGAAAAACGTCAATGTTTTATTTTTTTAAAAAAGCTCTCTTTTTATCCCTCAAGTTTTTAGATTTAAATTATTTTAATTTAAAATCTTTTAATTTAAATTGATTTTTCGTTCGATTTTCTAGAAGTGTCATCAGCATTCTATGCGTACGTGATCAAGTATGATTGGGTGGGGTAGGCAATGGCTTAATTTCTGAGATCCGTGTCTTTACCTAATGAGAAACGACATTTAGTTCTTTGGATGTTTATTTCGTTTTTGCTTCTGTAAGTTTCGATCTTGCTTATGCTTTATTCACCTGCAAAATCACAGGCCATCTCTGATTCCATATTCTCTTCTTTTGTCACGTCTCCTGTCGACCAGCTGAAAATAAATTTATATATTTAATATAAAGCACGAAAAATTGTATATTCATTAACACTGATAGGTATTAAAAGCGTTGTATTTAAAACACCTTTAAATATTTCTTTTTTATTTTACTTAGTGTTTCCTTCTACTCTCTCGAAACATAACACTTACAATTTAACAATTTATAATTAAGCTGTCTTTACATTGATATATTTATTTGTTTATACATATGTTAATATTTCTATTTGTTGATTATATGAATGAGTAGGTGTGTACTGGAGAGAGTGAGCAATTTTCTCTTTTTTTTTTTTCTTTTTTGATGAAGTCATCATTACGTATACGTAAGCCATTGGCTATATACATAATCTTTAGGTCAGCAACTGTGTGTATCCAATGTATGCATTTCTAAGTGTGCGCAGTCATTTTATTTTTTCATATTTTCTTCTCTGGAATCCCACTTCCCATAGACTTAAAATAATCGACGTATTCACTTTTTATTTCCTTTTTCTTGGAGTTATTCAGGTCAGACTCTTTGAAGCGAAACCTGTTCTCATTGAACACAATAGCGAACACTTGCTTGGTGTTAAAAATATATATGTATAAAATCCAAGAAGAGAATACTAGAGTAACGCATAAAAGAGGGGAGAAAACTTTGAGGACTACCTAGCCTGTGAACATTGCAAAATACAGGTACGCATAGACAGACACCTGCACGAAATTCTTTCCATGTACTGTGATCGAACTCATTAATATTGATAGACACTTCCATGAGCTGTAATGGTTAGCAAGCTTGTCTCACTAGAACAGTTACGACTGAAAAGTGATTACGATCCTCACTGGGTGCCCCATACTTCCGGTAATTGCGGCATATCTATAATACAGATAGAAAAATCACCTTTAATCCTGATGGGCACTTCGACGTAGTGCAATGGTTAGCAAGCTGGTCTCGCTAGATCAATTGCGACTGAATAATGAGTAAGATCCACACTGGGTGGCCCATACTTCCGGCACTTGTGCCACATCTAAGATACAGATAGAAAAATCACCTTTTATCTTTACGAGTACTTCGACTTGGTGTAATGATTAGCAAGCTTGTCTCGCTAGATCAATAACGACTGAATAGTGAGTAAGATCCTCACTGGGTAAACCACACTTTCGGCACTTGTGCCACATTTAAGCTAACTCATGGGATCTGCATATTTTAGGTACACTGCCCGATATATCCAACAAAAAAAAATGAATTTCCTTTCTGTATTTTAGACAGTCAAAAATAATGAGTTAAAATTGTACTGACAATATAGATGATTCAGGATGTTTTCTCGTTTGAAATTACATGCGTCAACTCCATCAAATATTTATGCAATGGCTACGAGAGCATTATCCGTTTGGAATGGAATAAAACTGACGTAATTTATATATCTATACAGTTCAGCTATAAATATGATTACGTCTTATTTACTATTACTCTTTATGTTGTATATATGTAAAATAAATGAAATAAAACTTATCTGGTATATTTAAAAAAATTAAATAAATAAAAATAAAAATGTCGGTGTATTTTGACAAAAGTAATTTGATAGGATGTCTAAAATAAAGAGATGCTTATTTCATAAAAATTATAAAAATGTCAGCAGAAATTTAGATATTCTTCGAAAGCTGGACTTTCGAATATCTAAATTTCTGCTGACATTTTTTTTTATTGCTGACAGTAGGAATTTCAAAAACAGACAAAAACTAAATATATATATATATATATATATATATATATATATATATATATATATATATATATATATAACACATTCATTTTATAAAAGTCTACGCGCAAAATAGCGAATGTCTGTTACGCCCATTTTCTATTTTTCTAGGACCCTATTATTTTGGGTCGTTGGGAAAATTATAAAAGAATAAACAATTATTCCAGAGTATAAATGTTAATTTCTCTAGTTTGAAATTATATATATATATATATATATATATATATATATATATATATATATATATATGTCTTTTATAGGGACAAAAATATAAATAAATAAAATGATTTAACAGGAAAGAAACACTGATTCAACAAATGAATATAGATATATGTGTGTGTGTGTTTGTGTGTGCGTTGTGAATACACCCATGATATTTACAATATATTTAAAAAATAATACTTTTTGAAGCACAAAAAGAATCAACTCTAACTTGTGTATTTATACATACCGATACACTTAATACTTACACGTACGCAAACGAAATCCATTTTGTTCGGGTTCAGCATAAACTTTTCAAATTGTTAAGAATTCTTTTCTCTCGGCAGATGAAATATTTTCTGAAATCACATCATCTGAATTCATTACAAATACTTTGGAACTTCGGTATCTCTCAGAAGACTTTCTTACTAAAACTAGCAATCAGAACATATTCAGGGTCAAGTAATATAAAATAATACTAGACTTAATCATCTGGTGTATCATTCTTTTTTTCCCATAGTGCTTCAGTCGGAAGTAGGCGCATTGTTGTCGTATTTTAAATAAAGTTTTTAGTATGTCTTAATTTTTAAAATTTATTTAATTTGTTGTAAAAAAGATTGTGGTCGTAGATGAAAATGTAAAATAAAATGATAATTATTGATATAATATCAAGTTATATTTGAGTTGTGTAGCTTTTCATTCAAATCAGTGCATTTTGTTGTCGTTTATTTTAATAGCGCCAAATATAAAACTGAGAAAATACTGTTTGTCTATGGCTGATTTCTTAACAGTCAACCAAAGCTCGCTTAAATAATATGATATTGAAAGTTTATTTAGCTAATAAAATTTGTATTTGCTTTCAAATAATTTATTTTGCCAAAGAATAAACAACAATAAAAAAACAATTTTTTTAAAGAAACGTAAAAACTACTTCCATACTTAAGTTGTTTTTACTCTTACAAAAATTAAAATTTTTGGCAAAATTTAAAACAAAATTGTAAAAAAAAAAAATGTAAAAAATTGAATAAAAAGAATGAAATGATACCGAGTTAAGAATTATAGTTTTGTACGAAACTAATCCTAGAGAAAAAAAGAAGAGAAAAAGCAAGAAATAAAAAGAATGAAAAAATGTCGACTTCATAATTACACTTGTGTACGAAACTATGCTTAGAGAGGAAAAAGAATCGAAAAAGCAAGAAATAAAAAAAACGGTGGAAAAGGAGAGTAAGATAGTAAAAGTTGTTTCATAGTAATAAAAATGTTCTCGGTATATATAAGTACTACCCAAAAGGTCGGGAAATCTTATACGAATAACAGCTTAAAATATAAATCTCCATAAAATTTAAAAATAATAATCATAATAATATTAATCAGCATTGAAGACTCTATCGACTGATCTATCAAGAAACTGGTGGCGACACATAAAGCATCCAAATTCGAATCAAAGACCTTCTCTCCTGTTAAAGGACCATCCCCTTCTGGTTTATTTCCATCACTTCCTATCTCTGTCCGTACAGGTCCATGTGGGGTCGAGGTTTCGGGTCAAATAGATGCGCCATCTTACATTTGGTCGCCCCCTTAATTTCTTTTCACGTCCTTGGTATCCATTCTGTCGCTCTAATAGTCCACCTATTGTCTCTGAGACAAGAGACATAGCCAGATCATCTATGTTTGCCCTTCTTGATGGTCTCATGTCCTTCACTCCAGTCTGCTGTCGAACTCAGGCGTTGCTCTTCCTGTCATTTAAGGTGATGCCGAGCATGATTCATTCCATTTCCCGTTGGACCACTACAAGAGTATGTGCAGTGGTGGAGTTAAGAGCCCATATCTCATTTACATTAATAATGATCGGCCGAAAATATTAATTAAACAACTTTGTCTTGGTTTCGATTGTTGACTTAGGACTTATGATTCTATAAACATTTCAAAAATCCGCCCAGACAAGCACAAACATATAAGAGAGAATAATTATAAGTCAGAGGCTACAATAGAAATAGGATGAAATTTTGCCTCTCATTATTGGAAAGACTAAAAAGATTCTGAAAACAAAATTATAATTGGAAATGCGAAAAAGATATAAATCTATTCAAACAACAGCATTACTAAAATCAGTAAGATTACAAAGGAAGTTTATTTTTTTTTAATTTTATAATAATTTCAATCTACAGCCAAGGCCACTAAGAAGAACAAGATTATTGAAACTGAAAAAAAAAATGAGAAAACATTATTGAGAAGAAAGGACGATAAAAGAATAGAATTCAAAAAGACAGATGACATTTGAAGTTGCATTGGAGTTTTTGAAGACTGTAGTAAACAGGAATGCAAGAAGCCAGAAGAGAGTTCCACAGGCGAAATGTTCGAGAGAAGAAACTATTAGAATAGAATTTACTGTTACATTGCAACAACAAAATAATGAGACTTATCTTCCAATCTCGTACTGTGTTTAAATTCCTGGAGTCGAGTTACTAAAGAGGAAAACTCACCAGAACAATTAACAAGACAATATTTGTAGAAAAGACTTAGGGGAGCTAAATTAAGGTGTTTGGAAAATGTTTGAAGCCGAGAAGCCAAGTGAGGATCGATAACATTACAGATTCTTCTTTGAATTTAGTTAAGATATATAGCAAATGCATCGTAGTAGATTCGGTGAGACTAATCAATGCACGGATGAATGATAGACTTACAAAGTTGCAAGATGGATTCTGACGAGAAAAAACCGTCTAGCACGAAACAATGAACCAACTTTTTTAGCAGCAGACTTAGCAATTGACTCAATAAAGTGACGGAGTATTGGGAAGACTTGTTGTCACTTGATCTTCAGCGAGAACAGCCAGCAAAAAAAAAATGTTAAAAACTGAACTAGTGCAAAATAATAACAAAAGCCATATTACACTACCTTATTTAAATTAAAAATTTAGCGATTTTACCTATCGTTATTGGAAAGGTGATGCTCACAATAGGCTGTGATGCAGATGTCTGCTATAGCCTTACCATGTTGAACGTCATGAAGGGTATATTTGGCTTTGTATATTTGTACATTAGCGTCCCCACTTTTTTCTTGTTCTGATCTCTCACTCAACAACAACAACAACGACGAGGACAATAATAATAAGAAGGAAAAGAAGAAGAACCGAGATTACTAGATTATTGAAGTATTGAAATAATTTGCTGTCACATGATCTTAAGCAAGATCCACAAAATGCTACTGGAATGAAGCTCAACAAGTAGCTATTGTTGCTATCACTAATAATAATAATCATCATCCTATATTTTGATTGCCTTTTCCTTCGTTATTTTGCACAACCGATACCCACTGCCAATACCTCATAAATAATAAACTATTTTATTACGTGGAAACAGCGTAAAAGACCCTACTTAGTTTCAATGAAAAGATAAAAAACAAGACAATGTTTAAGTGTTTAACGTCTCTTGACAATACCTCATAAATAATGGACTAATCCATTTTGATTGCGTGGAAGGAAGGATAATGACGCTACTTGTTTTCAGTGAGAAAATATGAAAGAAAAAAGAAGGGAAGGTAGAAGTGTTTTACGTCAGTTTCAGTGAAATGAAAAAAGTTATCAATTACTAATCTTTTTATTTGTACCCACTTCTTAAAATAACGGCCAGCATTCATATTTATGATTGTTATTGCAATACATTGTTAAAGTTGTTAAGATCAAATATTTACCGATGTGATAGTATATTTTATTGTCTTAGAATTCGCCATGAGCTTATTCACTCATTAACTTGAGATTCACCAGAAAATTTAATTACGAAAACCGTGAAATTTTCACGGGGCTTTCTAACAATAATAAATTCTGGTACTTAGATATTCAAAGAGATAGTATAATTCCAAGCCTAGATTTCGGAGCCAATCTTGGTTATTTTAAAGAAAACTATTCTCTGTAGATTTTTTCCGCTTTCAGCAAGTTACAGAATAAAATTGAAAACAAATTGGGTCGGTAGATACTGTTTACAAAACATTTATGTCTCCCCAAACGATTTATAGTAATAAGAAACATATGCATAAGCATTACGAGAGAAAGGAAAACTTGTGGTGTATATAAATGACAATTATGCCCATCCTTATTGGAACACTTGGAAAAATCACGAACAGTCCAGCTAAACAAACTTAGTTTGAATTGGAAATCCTAAGTAGAATCGAATACATCCGGGCGACAACAGAGTTACTGAAATCAGCAATAATGGCGGTAAAATAGCTGGAGTATTGAGAAGACTTGCCGTCACTTAATGTTCAGTAACAGACACCAGTTACGGTTCGTGTACAAACTCAATGGGTTGAAATAAAACAGAGATAAAAGAGAAAAAAAGAGATGAACAAACTGATGTTTAGATAGTATCAAAGCTGATCATTCGGTTTATGTACACACGAGAAACTGTTGTTATTATGATAGACCAAGTGTGCAATAATAAGTTTCAATTTTGCTCGAATCGTTTTCGTCTAAATGAAAGTGACGGATCGATCGTGCTATTGATCGAATAGGAAGAAAAACATCAGAAGGAAGAAAGCAAATAAAGAAAGAGAAGATTATGAGCGCGATGTTATAAAAATATGGTAGAAGTGTGTTTAGTCAGTTTTCTTGTGAAATCCTGAATGTTTTATGCATGCTTAGATGACACAGACATGAAAATCAATATGAAGCATCCATCTTTAGATCGCTCCAACTTTGGTACAGGAATTGATTCATTGCTCATCCATCGAGGGTCGAAGTCCCAACCAATAGTTACAAAACTGGTAAGCTTCAGCAGAGAGGGCGTCTTTACATACAAGGAGCTATCCATAGGTTGACTAAACTTTATCTAGAAAATACCTTTTTCTCCCTCCACTTCCACTTCCTTTAATGTGCGTGTATATATATATATATATATATATATATATATATATATATATATATATATATATATATATATATACTACAAGTAAAAGTGTGTAACTTAGATGATTGATGTTACCTTCAGCATCCCGACACCAAAGAAGTTCCTCCGGGTATCACTCCGTTCACTGGTTTGGGAGTATCAGCAATTAGCACACACACACACACACACACACACACACATATATATATATATATATATATGCATGCGTAGCACCTATCAATCAGCTAAGCGTCAAATTTTATATCTTAATCCTACCACCCATATATATATATATATATATAAAAGTGAACATAGAAGTCAACATGCTATATGCGACATTGCATATTTCATGAAACAGACTGTCGCCTCTAAGTGTTGACTTCAACAGTTCACTTTTATATTGACACACGCTCTATCTCTGATATCGAGCACTTTATCCCATAAATATAGCACACCTTAAGACTATATTTCTTCATATATATATATATGTGTGTGTGTGTGTGTGTGTGTGTGTGTGTGTGTGTGTGCGAGGGATAATATGTATATTTATTAATATATACTTAATAGCTCTGTTTTGTTACATCGAGCACTGTTTTTATTAACACCAGTAATATATGTGCAATATATATATATATATATATATATATATATATATATATATATATGTGTGTGTGTGTGTGTGTGTGTGTGTGTGTGTGTGTGTGTGTGTGTGTGTGTGTGAATATATATGGATGTTTTATATATTAAATGCATTTACCGACTCGGACATGAAGAACTTTTGCCGATCAGGCACGTCTGATATAACGACGTTTCTCTAAGCCCAGGAGGATGCAGCTTCGAATCCTACTGGGATGCGCATAATTTTCCTTAATATCTCGAATATTTAGGCCAGTCGACAAAATAATGATAATGTTTAATGAATAAACGGGGTCTTTACTCAAATACTCTAAAAAAATAACGTTTAGGTAATAAATCTCTCGGATTAATAAATAAAAAATCCATCACTTCGTTATATGTATATATAAATTTTGTCTGATAAATAAAAGGCCATAAGCTTGTAAATTTACGTACATTAAATGATGAATGAGATTTGTTTATTGATAACAAAATGAATTGCTTACTCGATTAGTGTCCTATAAAAAATTTTCATCTGCGATTTATGGATAAATTTGAAATGATTTAATTTTTTTCTTCCTGCAAATAATCATCCTCTCTTCTTCGCACTCTAAGAACTGTGTAATTAATTTAAACATCTTTTTCATTTTTTTTAATAAACACACTCGCTTTATATTCTAACGTATTGCAAAAAAAAAAATAATATAGTACAATTATTTTTTCTAAACGAGTCAATAAAACACTGTTTCTTTTAATATGCCTTCTAAAATGAATTTCAAACTGTATTTGTCTTATAATTCCATTTATTTATTTTCGATTTTTGTGGAATACCTTTCCATTTATATGTTAATCTATTCTATGCTTGAACACGGATGTATGCACAATATTCCGCGCATGCGTAATGGTGTCATTGATGTATACGCCATTTTTACCTCCTACGCCGTTTTTTTAATACATTTGATCAACATAATTAGCATAAAATATAATGCAGTATTTTCTGAGTGTGGCGCATTAAGGAAATTTCCACCAAGCTGATATTGAAGCAAAAGAAAAAAGATTTAAAAATGTTAAAAACGAAAATATAAAAAAAGAAGAATGGGTAATAAGTGTTAAATCCAACTTCTTCCGTGGTTCTGATTCGATGAAAAGTAAAATAAAGCAAATATAAAAGAAAAATGGAGAATGATTATTTATCAAAATGATTGTATGAAAATATTTTTTTAGTAATTTTGTCTGATGATTGTCCATTGGTAACTGACGCGAGATTAACTTCCTGTTTTCCTTATTCTATTGATATGTCGCTGATTACAGGCAAAGATTTCTATTATTTATTCCTTTTTCATTCAAATGTATTTAAAAACAAATAAGTTCAAATTTATCAGCTTTTTATTTGACTGTATCAAAGCGCGCCACTCATTTTTCATTCATTTTCAAATAATTTATTTAATTTTATGAACCATGTCTTTTTGAAAACTCTTGTATTTTTATTGGCACGCAAGTGTAAGCTAGATTTTATTCAGTTATAGTAGTAGGCAATTTTTTATTTTTGTTTCTTACTCTTGTTTTTCTTTCGTTTTGTTTTTCTCTTACATAATGGTTTTCTTGTTTCCTACTTTTTGTGTTTCTTTTCCTTATTTTTTTCTCACACATTATTTTTCCTTTTGTTTTTCTTGTTTCTTTCACGTATGTTTTGTTTTATTCCTGGTTTTTTGTTTGTTTTTCTCCTATTTGTTTTTATTTTTTGTTTATTTTCCCCTTACATTTTTGTTTTGTTCTCCTATTTTTTATTTTTTATTTTTGTTTTCTCTTGTTTTTTCTCTCTTTCTTTTTGTTTTTTCTTGTTTTTTTTTCTTACTTTTTGTTTATCTTGTTTTTTCCTACTTTTTTTTGTTTTTCTCCTATTTTTTGTTTTTATTTTTTGCTTGTTTTTCTCTTCTTTTTGGTTTTGTTTATTTTTCTCTTACTTTTTGCCTTTCATTCTCTTTTTGTTTTTCATTCTGTTTTTTGTTTCTTACCCTTTGTTTGTTCTCCTTATTCTTTGTTTTTTGTCTTACTTTTTTCAGTAGGAATAGATAGGTTCGCCTATCGCCCAGTTCACACTCATTCCTCGTCTTGTTTAGCCCTTGTTTCCCATTTAGAACTAAGTTTCCGGTTCCTTTGAAAGTTTTCTCATTCTCTTTCACTACCAATAATCCCTTGCGTCACGTGGCATTATCACCTCACTCAGGGTGAAATAATTAAAACAAAGATTATAAAAATATTTCTTGAAAAAGTATCACGTATTAATCATCTCCTCAAAACCTCATTAACATAAACATCGACATTCTTAAGGACAATAGTACACATGAATGTTTCATGCAAGTAAACGGATATATTCGTTTTTGTGAAGTTACAATGGTCACTTGGTTATTGTTTAGAATAGGGAAGGTTACTGAATAGAATAATCAAACGAAGGTTGGTAATAAACGATAATACTTAGGACACGAACTACACATATAAGATTCGCCAGCGGCGCGTAGAAGTAGTAGTCAACTGCTAAAACTGAGTCAAGTAAATTCCACAATGAATCTCCAACAGCAGGATATCTACCAACTGACCCATGCGGTCAGATGTGGCACAAGGCCGAATTAATATGGGGTATCTGAGCCCGTAGGCTCCGCTAAAAATTCCCCGAGGACCTCGTATAAATCGGAGTCGGGTAGCTGTTTCCCGAGACGAGACTCTGCCGTTCGACATATCCCCTACTGTGGCAGAGAGTTTGACCAGCATGGCTGGAGAGGAATCTCAAACTGCAGACCAACATACAGTATTTACTACTGTATTTATGTGAATGTGGACATGCCCATTATCGTCCGTAGTTATGTTACAACAGATATTATATCAAAATATTAGTACGGGTAGTTTTTATAATACTTCAGATCAAATGGCTATATAGATATTTGCTTTTGTCGAATATAAGTACTCTCGACAAAAGTATTTGTGATGATAAGAAGAGAAAATGCGACTATAATCAGTGGGAAATATCCAGTTTATTCAGGAGTAAGATATAAAATGTATTAGTTAAACTAAGCCACGTTTCTGGAGTACTCAGCGAAGAGAACAGTTACGAGCAAGATCTTCAATATATTTTGTCGAGACAAAAATAACTTATCGAAAACGGAAAGAATGCATCTTCGACTATTATAAAAAGAGCACACATTTTTACGATGTTTCGTATATTACAAATTATTTTATTTGTTCTTAATTACTGTTTCTATTTTTGTATTTTGCAATCATGACTTTAGTTGGATCTTCTTTCAATATTTATGTATGAAAAAAAGGAAAAGAATTATAACTTTATGATAAACAGATCCAAAACAATGGCGTCATTCTAAATGCAAGATATTATATTCAGTTTAATTTCTTACATTTTATGAAAATTTCAAAAACCTCGCCGAGAATTAATTCTTTATTTTCCGATTGATGATGTCGTAAAATAAATGGAAGGACAATCACAGAGTTATAATAAGAATCATCAAAAATAATATGAATTGAAAACTAACAAGGAATTATTGATGACAGTGATTCATTTTTTTTTAATTCGAAAACAATCCTGATATGACTAGAGCAAATGTTGGAGCGATAATGCCATTAGTAGCCATTTCCTTATAAGGAAACATTCGACATTCATTGACTGAGCAGACAGTGCTTCATCGGTTGAATTTTATAAACCCATTCTATTAAAATTATTTTTAAGGAAAACAGGTTTCTCAAGTTTCTTGTTATCGGTCTTTCCAGCATTGATGAGGGAGTTTCCTTTCTAACCTTTTGTTTGAAGTAGTGTGGAACGCCATCATCTTGATTATGCCATTATTTTCTCTTCGTATTACACGTGCTATCTATTTTAGTGGTTTCTGCTCCAGAAAGTCATTACGTGATGTGGTTTCTCTTAGTTGATAAAGTTCAGTGTTTGTGATTTTGTAGTGCCAGTCCAGGAAATTCGAAAAAAGCAGGTCCTCGCGAAAGCAGTTGCTTTGAGCTGACAATTTAGATATTCCTGAACAATTTGGCACCGTGCATCATATCCAGAGAAGAAAAAAAAATCTTTATTACTATGCCGAGGTGCGTGTATAAATGAGTGTGTGCGTGTATGTGTGTGTGTGTGTGTGTGTGTGTGTATGTTCAGATATATTGGATAAAAGGAAAGTTGTTGGAACCTTGCTATTTGCATGGATAACTGCAAAACAAGAATGGCATAGGTTATGTGAAGGTTGAAGGTTATTCAAGGTCACCGGAGATCATCAAAAAGCACATAATGCCATTTCTTGCCAAATTAAGCAATTTCTAACAACACACACACACACACACACACACACACACACACACACGCGTGCGGAGAGATTGGGTTTTATGAGGCACCAAAATATTTTTTTTTTAACCATATCAATTTTTGTAAAAGATATTGTTGGACTAAAGAATGTTTTCAAGCTAAAATTTTAAAATATTGATGAAAGTAATGGCTATTTTCAGCTATTTAAAATTTGAAAGATAATTGGAAACTACAGAAAATTATAGTTTTTTTTTCTGTGAGTCATACGTTTTTACCAAAAATGATGCAGCTGAAGATACAAACTCAAAGCTGTTGCCACAGATTACTGGAAAATGCTCAGCTGTACAAGTCAATTGATGCAATTCCTGTCATTTCTAAGTGTGTTCCGATCCCAATTGGCTTCTCATCACACTACTCAGAAAACCGATCTCTCAAAAAACAATGAACAATTCTCCTGCATGACATCGAGACAACTGTCCTAATTGGGATAGGCCATAAGAAGGATGTTTTCATTTCCAGGAAGCCAGGCCAAGATTAGCACTTTGTGGGCTTTTATCAAATCGTGACAGGCTTCCAATATTTGAACGTATTGTGTGATCTTATTTTTGTAGTCTGTATATGGGAGTCCGATGAAGACATAAAGAGAAAGAAAAGAAAGAATTTCGGAAAACGTATCAGTATATAGAAGAACTTGCATTATTTACATTATTCAGACTGTTATTCTTATCTTCATTGCCATATTGATAACATTTCGGCCGTTGTACGCTCCGGCCTTTTTCAGGTGATCTGAATTTCTAAGCGAATCCATTATTTCGTCAACCGGGGTAGATTGTTCGAGTTCCACGTGTCATGCCTCTTCCGGATGTCTCAGTTATTTCTATTTAACTCAATTCTCCAAGGACACCTGGCCCAGTGGATAAAGACGTTGGTTAGATCTAGTGACTAGATCCAACGAATTGTGAGTTCAATACCAGGCCACTGCATTGGTGAACCAAAAAAGACACCCGGAAAAGACATGGCACGTGAAACTAGAACAATCTACCTCGATGGATGAAATAAAGGTTCAGTTCATGTTCACTTTTGTTGTAACTAGATACAAATACAATTCTCTCAATATTACTGACCCGACTCACTTTTTTCCCAAGGTCACTTACATGTTTGTAGTTTTATCCTTGAATCGCTTTTCGGGATGGCACCTAGCAGGAGAAACACGAATGTTATGTACCTAGATGTACTGTTAATTTAAGAAAACTGCGGTGATTACTGCCACTTAGTCTGCAAAGACGCCCGTTAGTTTGCGCTGTTTAAGCACTATAAAAGATAAAAACATAATCTTCCTCTTTTTTTTCTTGTAGTTGAATTTTATCTGAAACTTTCACCGTATAATGTTCGACCTATGTGATTAATATGGCGATGGAAAGAGATTATGATGAAAAAGATTTGTTGCGTACAATAAATACATTTTTATCGCAAGGCTACTGACTACCTGTCATACGTGAAATAATGAACAAACAATATCAGAATAAGTTGAATGATTCATTAAACGTAGGCTTTATACGCATGTTTCTTTTAGAGATATAGTTTAAGTTTATTTGCAGTATAAGCTCCGAAAACCCCGTTATTGAGAATGTACCATTCTGGTGTGAAATTGACTGGTTATTTCGAAAATTACATTAAAACATTGCGCTCGATTACCGTTTTCGATTTATCGTCAATGTAAGTTCGATCTCTTTCGCGTTGTCCGGCCGCAATTACTGGCGTTGTTTACATACGTTTTCCTCTTGTCATAATGTTCTGAAGCTTACTTTGTTACAGCTTTTTCTATCTTACTGGTCTTGATTACTGCCCGATTTTCTGGGATGTTATTTTAAAATGCGCTTTATTTTTTAAAATGAAGTTTTAAATGAATAGTATTTTTTCTTTATTGCCCTTAATAAATCTGTTTATAACTAATGAAACAGAATCCCATCCTAAAATGTAATTCATGAAGCTTTAAATTCAAGAAAATTTCACTACACATAAAAAAACATCGTTGAAAAAAAAACGAAAAATCCATTTTTTACTTTTCAGACACGTATTTGTTTTATTTTATGTTAATTGTCGGATTTTACGTTTTTTCGGGTATTATTTCGGGCACTCATTTCAAACATAGCGCATTGCGTATTAATCAAGACAAGTGAAGCTCCCGCGCCGCATGACGACTTGAGGCAAACGTATGTAAACAAAGCCAGTAATGGCGGACGTTTTGTGTACGCGACGAGAAAGAAGTCGAACTTACATTGTCCATAACTTCTAAACGGTAATCGAGCGCAATGTTTTAATGTTATTTTGGAAATAACCAGACAATTTCACACCAGACTGGTACATTTTCAATAACGGGGGGTTTTGCTTCTTATACTACAAATTGACCATACTTTATAGATAATAAGATGTATTATGTTATCCTTGATAATTGATGGACGAAATAAAAAGTTCGGTTCGAAATTCCACTCTCCTGAAGAAGGCCGGAGCGTACAACGGCCGAAACGTTGTGAATATGGCAATGAAGATAAGGGTAATAATGTAAATAATGCAAGTAATCATAATACATCATCTCAGAAATATAGAGGCATAGAAGAAGTCCAATATGTAGAAGGCGTATAAAATTCTTACGTTTCCGGTAGATCTAGTGATCTATTTGCACTACCAAAGTTGCATAACCGAAGAAAGATAACATACAAAGCGCATACTTATTAACAGATTTGTGAATATCACTGACAGCCGCTAACACACGACAAAATTATCTTTCGCGAAAGCTGACGCATAAGATTGAGAAATTTCACTCTCTTCCAGAGCTTCATGAATATTGGCGACAATGAGACGGAGATGGTGAACACAAATGAATATGCAACTCCAACGGCAGTCCAATTAAAATTCATAGATTTTCTTAAAACTCAGCTTACTGGGGAAATCGTTGTATATATTGTGAATATTTACAGTCGAATTCAGTTATTTGCCGCTTAAGAAAGAGAAGAAGATTGGACTCCAACAGAATTATGGTCCTGACTAAAATGTTAAGCTATGGGCTAAATAGCAGGAGAGGCTGGGTTCTATAGTCTTGGTTCTCAACCAGTCTACTGCAGAATGTAACGCTAGTCTACTGCAAGAATTATGACAAGTAAATCAGAACTCAAAAATGGCATGATTTTCCAAGACCTCCCTCGTGGGGTGGGAGTGATCTTTCCGATAAAAGTTGATTCTCTCTCTCTCTCTCTATATATATATATATACTATGTTCTAAGTATGTTAGCTCTATCACTGATATTGAGCGCTTTCCAATAAGTACCGTGCATATATAAATAATATATGTAGAAATTACACACATATATATATGTACAATGACTGGTCACTTGTATCCAAGAATGCGTCTAACGTTCAGCACCAACAGAGCCCACATGTCGTTAATGCTTCAACATGCAGAGCCCACAATCGTTAATGCTACAACTATGAGAAGAGACCTTAATTACAGTTTCTGAGAGAGAGATAGAGAGAGAGAGAGAGAGAGAGAGAGAGCATTATCTAGCATGATCAACAGTGTGAAAAACGTCAGCAGGCTCAAACCCTCGGTCACGCTGATTTGTGAATTCGTGCTTGCACAACTATCGTCGTCCCCCAAATTCAACATGGTATAAGTTAAACCGTGGTAAAGTTTTCAGGCACTTTCCAAAGCAACCCTAGGATCGCCTCCTCACTTTCTTGAAATATTGACCCTGGTGAGATTCGAACACGGGTTTCCTGATCAGAAAGCGAACCGCTCGGCCATACATAGAGTTAGATATATACCAGAAATTGTATTACATGAATTGGCGTTCACGAAATGAATAAATCTTCAACTACTGAAGAACAATAAATTTAATAAATTTGAACAAATCTTCAAACTTTGGCCAAAAACTCTAGGAGTAAATTCACCAGACCTAAATATAAGCTATCTGATCTTTTATATTAATAACTTGAAATTTTGTTTTAATTTTTATTTCTCTCACGTTTCCAGCGGCCCTACCGTCAGTGTTGAATTTCGCTTTAAATCTTAGCATATATATATATATGTGTGTGTGTGTGTGTGTGTGTTGTGTATGTGTGTGCGCGCGCGCGTGCGTGTGTGCGTGAAAATAATAAGAAAAAACAGTAAGATTTATAATCCGG
>CAHIKZ030001439.1:322500-345000 GCA_903632075.3 Acanthosepion pharaonis | reverse complement strand
TTTTATTGGTCCTGGAGAGAGGATGTGTCTCTGTTTAGTGTTTGTGTGTGTGTGTGTTATTTGCTCCTTAGGGAATGAGTGAGTATGATATGTGTAAGCGTGTGTATTGCTGTGGGTGTGTGTTATCATTTGGCTCATTAGGGAGTGAGTGAGTATGATGTTTGTAAGTGTGTATATTCGTGTGGGTGTGTGTATAAGTGTGAGGCCTCAACACCTCCGTAAGCATGTCTGTCTTGTGTGGGTGAGAAATGTGGGTAGGTTTGATTTATTGAGTTATATATTAGTACTATCTATATTGTTAATATATTTATCGTCTTATCCAGGACGCGGATGTAATTTATTGTCATACTCAGGACGGGTCATCATTTAGTTGCTAAAAATATTACTCCTTATTTTCAGGAGTCATTGACAGTAGTTATTAAAACAGTCAATAACATAAAATCTCACTGCAAATATGACAGACTTTTTCGAAAGTTTTGTATTCATACCGAAGAACAGCATATAAGACTTATTATCCATACGGAAGTCCATTGTCTTTCGAAAGGAAACTGCCTGGTCACATTTGTAAACCAATTTGATACAATAGTTAATTTCTTGGAAAATGTGTAATGCAAGTAAAATATTTAAATTTACATTTTTACGAATGAACACGAGCGATTACTTCGAAAAATAGCGAAAAGGGGGCAATGGGATGAAAAATGTTAAGAACCTCGGCTCTAGCTATTGGCTAAATACTAGTTTGTCTTTGTTTTTCTTAATTCATTCACCCCAAGCAAGCCGACTAAGCTACTAAGACGAAAGGAACTGCTGGGAGTGAGAGAGAATGAAAAGGTTTTAAAAGGAACCGGAAACCCAAATCTAAACAGGGAACAAGGGATAACTCTCCACTCTGGTTCTAAAAGAGTAGAAAGGAATGTAACTAATGTCTGAAAAAACGATTTTTATCTCCAAAAATTTCTTTATGCGATATTCACTCACCAGAATAAGAAATCTTAGAGTCGAAAATATATTTTGGTTTTAAATAACTAACAAAAGTTTGATAAGCCGTAATAAAAACAAATCAATCAATCTTTTGCGCTTCAGATATTGACGGGTTTATTATTATTATTATTGTTTGTGACAAAGAATTTTCCAGCGCCCTTTTGAATGAATACACAGTTGAAAATCATATTTGCTGCTAAATTTTACACACACTTCATATTAAACAATCTTATATCACATAATGACGTTACAAAGGATGATAGCAATCGATCGGTTTTTCACACTTGAACACGTGCAAGCGCAATGTAGAACTCCAGGCAACGCTAATAAAACTTTACCATCGAGTTTCACATCAAGTCTCCGGAGATGTGCGTGACATTTGCCGATTATGATGGTGTCGCTTTCATTTTGACTCTGCAGTCTAGATTCTGTCGCTTAATGAGATTCCCGAAGTCTATCGAACGCCTCGCTGGTCAATTTCCTCTACGTGTCTTTCTCTAAAGAGAAGAAAAACCTATTTGATAAAATAACTCGCCTGACTCTGTTTTAGAGTGCAAGGTCTTTATTTTACAGTTTCTAATTTCCGGCGAAGCTGCTGCATGTTTGATTCGCTATTGACAGTTTCCAGAATGAGAATATACAAGTTTAAGAAAAATGATAAAAATATAATGAATTTGAACGTAACTCGGAGTACTATATATATTGTTAACACTTTCACTGTTATAAAATTGTTACCTGGCTGTGCTGGTCCGTTTCAGAAAAAATAGGAAATTCCCATTTGCTGGAAATAGACGATCCTAAAGAAGATGTAGCGGTACTGACGGCCTAATTTTTTTTTTTTTTTACTTTATTAATGTGTAAGCAAACGCAAAAGCAACAAGAAAAACAAGAAGGAATGCAAAACGGTTTTCATAACAAACAAAAAATATTCATATTTATGTCTGTAATGATGTACAAGCATAGGGGTTACTTCCTTTTGACTGGAATTAAAGATTTTACAAATGAAATAATTTTTATTTGAGCTCATAAAAAGTTGAATGAATTTGCCGCTTAAAATATTCACTGTGAGAGAGTTGAAAGAATTCTGTAAAGCTGAAAATATGCTGATAAACTTTTAACTTCAGAAGAGTTGAAGGAGTGAATGTTCCATAATGTTTGTTTTCTGTTGCTTGTAGTTGAATATTCGCAATATGTTAATGCTTGTAATGTTTGTAATTAAGTTTCCGTTGCTTGTAATGTTTGTAATTAAGTTTCGTCATTACGTTTATGTGTGCGTGTGTGAATATGTTTTCATAACGTCCGCCCACAAGTGGTTGAAACGCAATTTCTTAAACAGCTACATTTTTTAAGCGAAAGAAATCAAAAAGAGAGAAAGAACGAACTTGTGTTCGTCAGGTCAGGAACTAAGTCGATGTTATTCGGACTTAGTTGAGAACATGATTTTAATGTTAATTAAGAAGTTATGAAAATATCAAAGCTCTGTGATCCACTTTTTGCACAGATTTGCACACAAACTGACATTGTTTTAAAAAAAGTGGTAGCAGGATGTTAAAACGCTAACAGCGATTTATCATAGGCGCCAGCATTTTGGTTACGAGTGGTTACTCCATAGTTCAAAATAAAATAAACGAAACCACTAACACGCAATATCATAAACATACATCACAAAACTGGCTTTGTACGCTACTATATCTCTACGCTGGTATAGCAATAGCACTAAGTGTTAATTTATAACGCAAAGGTAAGGGACCGATATTTCGCGATGTTTTGAAGCAAGTAATGCGTGTTAAGTAAAGATGTATAAATATTGCTTCAAGTTTATTTATCGTTGAAGAGATTGTCCATATAGGAAAAGTGATATCAGGTAAACAGTTCAGTACTCTTTTCTTTGTTTCTAACGAGGTTTTCCTGTTTCTTATTACTTTGCTTAGCTTTTAGAATGCATCTGTGGCTATCCCAATGCGACTTAGGATTTCCGTATCACACTTTCCGTACTCCGTTAAAACACTTCCAAGATATTGACATCTTTGTACTTGTTTGATTTTGGTACCACTGATTTGTAATTTGTAGTTTGGGCTCATCCTTTTGCTAACAACTATGTATTCCGTTCTCTTGCAGTTGATGTTTAATGCTTTTTTCTTGCGTTCCTTCACTACCTTCTGTAGGATGTTTTTTTTAGTTTTCTTTCCGTGTCTGCTGTTAACTATGTGTCATCTGCATATCTTATACTATTAAGATTGTGGCCGCTAATAATGAATCCTTGTAGGACTTTGTTTTCTCAAAATTGCCTCGCTGTATAGTTTGAAAAAGTTCGGTGACTTTCATCATTTTGTGTTTATTATAAATTTGATTACTTTACCGAAGCTTATTAGCCTCTTTAGTTGATATTAATCAATAACTTATTAATCACTGACATCACCCCTATTGATTCGGTATTCTCTTATCCAAAGATATAATTGATCTATATTCTTTTGCCTCATCTTTTGGCGGGGGAATGGTTGAAAAACATATTCTTTTCATTTCATTAGCTGCTCATTTTTCGTTCTCTGACAAATGCTGGCCGTGTGAAACTGATAATAGGCTGTGCAGCTGAAAACATTGCTGCTGTACACGAGAATGTGGCCGAAAATCCAGATATCACTATTCATCAACACGTGCAGGAATTGAACCTCTCCACAACAACGTTACATCTTTTCCAATTGCACTCTCCGTTGATCGATTATGTTGAGCAAAAATTCGCGAAGTGCGCGAAATGCATTTCTGTTTGAACGTCCATTTTTGTAATAGGCTTCCATAACTTTAACACGTTGTTTGATTGTTAATCTTTCGATGGTTGAAATTGCCAAAGACTTAAGTTGTTAAATCTGAAAGAAAAAGAAAAATCATTAGACGCCTAAATTTAATTCATACTTAAAATCGGTCCTACTATTATGTAGAATGTTTAAGAACTACCAATAAAGTCCGTCCAGTTCATACTAGGAATATTTACTGAAGAATATACATTGAAACAGAATAATGTGTACCAGCAAAATTCGATGAGAAAGTAATAAAGCTGGAGATAAAAAGAAAAGCGAGCGAAAGAAAAGAAGGAATGGATGGTAATGAAAGAAAGATAAAAGACAGTCAGGCTTGCTGTCTAGAATTTTATTACTCCTTTACCCCATTGATCTATTGAAAAATGGGTGGAACTTTGATATCTTTTTCTTTTGGAGCGTGACGCTCGTTGGTTGATTGTTAACCTTTCCATGGTTGAAATTGCCAAAGTCTTAAGTTGTTAAATTTGAAAGAAAAAGAAAAAAAATCAGTAGACGCTAAAACTTAATTCGCATTTAAAATCGGTCCGAGTTATTTTACTTTGCTCATCTAATTCTCCAAACCTTTACATATTTATTAATTTATTTGGGAAATTTATATGTACCTATTATATTTATATTTCTTTGGAAAATAATTAAATGTACAGCTGTTTGGATATTAAAAGAACATTAAAAGAATTCTTACAGGTTGTCAGATTTGAAACACCAGATAACAGCCACGAGAGTTGTCTGAACGTTCCGGTGATGATTAGGAAATTTAGTTTAACTTCGGTAATCTAATATAATTTAGTTTCTTATATATACACTTAGAAAAATATAATTCCCATAGTTACGATATCAGGTTCTGTTCCCAATCATCCGGAACATTACTGAAGTTAGGAGTCAATGAGATTAGTTTGAACCAATCGAGGCCGGACATTTGGCCGACGGACATTTGGCCGACGGACATTTGGCCGACGGACGTTTGGCCGATGGATATTTAGCCGAACGAAATTTAGCCGACGGATACTTGGCCGAACGGACATTTGGCCGAACGGACATTTGGCTGAACGGACATTTCACCGGAAAAGGTACAAGTAAAAATAGTAACAATCGATATTTTAAGTATTTTAATTAGCAGTATTATAAGGGAGAATAGGACTAATAATTGCCACTGAATTTTAAGTGATTAAATTACTAAATCTAAAGTTAAAAGTCTGCTTATTTCAGTATATATATATATATATATATATATATATATATATATATATATATATATATATATATATATATATATATATTAAAAGTTACACTATTTCCATATCCCTTGCTTTTGGTAACAGCATGTCCCGATTTTATAAATAGAAGAAGATGTAGTTGGCGATTTATGTACAAGTTTGTTTTTTGTTTTTTGTTTTTTTTTTTTTTTTTTTTTGTAAAAGAAAACAATTCTAAAACTATCTCTCAAAATAGAATTGGGTTACTCTTAGAAAGAAGAAACGACTCTCCACGGATGCTAGCATATTTTCCCCTGCAGTACAAAAGTAAACCGCATCTGTTCTTCAGACATAGTCATAACCAAATATGAAAGGCTTACGACCACATCACATTGAAACATCGATTCCCGCACGATCACCGAAGTTAAGCAACGTCGAGACTGTTCAGTACCTAGATGGGTGACAGTTTGGAAATATCAGATGCTGAAAGCTGGGATTTGCGGGTGATGTAATAGACAATGCATCAGAATTGATAATCAGAGAGCGGCGTTCCAATTCCAGTTGGGTTCGTTATATTCACTTACGCGCAAATACCCTTGGGGAATGTATTAACCCACATATTCTCCCTCCACCTATGGGTTAATTAGTAAGATTTATATAAGTAAACCATTATTATCTTCAAAAATAAAATTAAAAAATGGGTACAAAATATTTATATTTCGGCATTTAATGAACTATTGAGGTTGATATGCCGCTAAGCAAAAACAACCAAACAAACCGACCCACCAGCTTAATGCTAAAGCTCCGATGTTTAATTACATCAAATTGTTAGTCTCCAGCATGTAACAAATCAGTCAATTTTCTGATACACACTGAGGCGATCATGTATTTTTGATACATGACATACGAGGCAGATTTTTCTTTCTCGCATTAAGTTGCCATTTCTTTCTGGATTCGACTGGAATTCGAACTCGGCTCACCGATTCTTCATTCCGAGCCGCTATCCGTTGCTTCACCGTACCTCCACGCAATATATTCCGTCAGTTATGTGCCATGAGTGATACACGATTAGCTGATCATATATCTTTCGATACATGACTGACGAGGCAGATTTTTTCCAGCAGTAGGTTGCCATTTCTTTCTGCAGTAGACCAGTTGCCATCCAAGGCTATAGAACCCGGTCTGTCCTGCTATTTACCCATAGCTGTGGGAAGAAGGAGAGGAGTCATACCTTTCACCGGGGTATTAACACGTAAGTGAATATAATGGATTCGACTGGAATTCGAACTCAACTCTCCAATTCCTCAATCTGAGCCATGCCTCCCCACTCCACCGTGCCTCACCATGTAACAAATAACTGACCAATAAAAAGCTCATCTCCATCCATGAACACTGCCTGTTGTCTTTGATAAAACATTCTGCTTGCAAACGATTTCAACGGTGGACAATAGCTACGGCGCCTGAAAAATTGATCATCATCGCTAACGTGATGACTCAATCTAACGATGCCATAGGAAAAACCTACGGTCAGTTAGGGGCTAGTCGACAGATAAAGTGTGGACGGTTAAATGGTGATGCATCGTTTTGGCTCAGTGTTATGGTTATTCATTTAATATTGGCACACAAACACGGACACTAAACTGAACACATAATTCATTACTCGACTGTTCAGATATCTCTTGTGGTAGTAATATGGTGTTTAAAATCTGACAGCTTGTGTGTATTCTTGATTAACTTTTTGTTTTATTCAAATATTTGGAAGGGAGGAATTTGGCAGGCATATTGGCTGCAAATTGACCTTTGCCACCACATTTCAGATTGCAAGTCCATATGAAGAAAAACGATACTAAATTTCATGGAAGAAAGAGTATTCAGTCAAAATACAAAACTGCTGTAGCGCTCCGTCGTGTCTTTTCCAGTTCATGAATATCTTCTTATATTAGAAAAATAGGCTACATTAGAAACATATTATCATGTTGAATATATATTTTAATTTTCCGGGGAGTTCCTGTTTCCCCACTGTTGTGGGATTACCTCAACTTGGTTGTTTTACGGTATATCAACCTCAAAGTGTTATTTAATGCCGACAAGATTTTTATTGCTGGTAAAACTTTTTACAAAAATTATGTCTAGTAATATTTTCCCCCAAAATGTACTGCTGTTAATATTTCTTTTTTCAGAAAAGTATTGCTGCGAATATTTTACCAAAAAAAGTATTGCTGGTAATATAAAGATATTGCTGCTAATATTTTACAAAAAAAGTATTGCTGGTAATAATTTTTTGTTTGAAAATTTATTGCTGGTAATAATTTTTTTACAAAAATATATTGCTAGCATAAAAATCTATTTTTACACGTTTTGACCTCAGTTTGGGGGGTTAACTTTTTGCCCGTAGCAGGGACCCTAACAGGTGCTACCACCCTGGTGGAGCACCAGCAATTAAGAGATGGTTTCACGCTCCCCAAAACTTCCTGATCAGAGGCCTTTCTGCCGGGCGTAGTTTATCGTCATACCCAGGACGCTTGAAGAAAGTATTGTCGGTGTTACATCCTTCTTAATTTCCTAATTATTCACTAGGGGTCGCTCTTCTTACACTATAAATTCTGGGTGACTTCTCGCCTCATTCTCTTTTTACTTTGAATTTCAGCGAACACATTTAAGAATGTAATCTCGTAGAAATCCGCGTTTTCGCCCACTTATGGGAAAACGCCAAGAAACACGCATCCACATACGTACGAACATTCACCAACATACAAACTTTTTTAAAGTCCACACACAAACACAAATGTTAATGTCTTTGTCACTTGTAAATTTGTTGTTTAATACATATATTTGTTGACATATATATATATATATATATATATATATATATGTGTGTGTGTGTGTGTGTGTGTGTGTGTGTGTGTGTGTGTGTGTGTGTGTCGGTTTTGTTTATCTTCTTTACATCTTCGGTTGGGCTCAATTTGAGTTCGCTATTGTAGTTAGACCTTCTTCTGGCATGAAATAAACAGCACGTGTTTCTAATTCAACAACACTCAACCACCCCTCCCGGTCCTCTACAGTAGCATGTGTTCACAATCTATAAACATGTGTGTAAATTATTGAACGGTATTCCTGAAAATGAGCTCCGAGAATGTTTACAGTATAACTTCAGCAGAGGAGTATTTCGAAAGTAACAGCGGGTACCAGTAAACGTGTACTTTCCTTTTAAAAAGCAATTCATTAATTAAATTGTCACATCATACACGCTGGATGCTCCAAAAGTAGTCGCTTCCACTTCTTTCCACCTTAAATATAACGTATACAAGAAGGAGACACGGTGGATAGCGGCTTGGGTTGAGGAATCGGAGAGCCGAGTTCGAATTCCAGTCGAATCCATTACATACTCTTACGTGCCTCATACCCTTGGGAAAAGTATGAATCAACTAATATTACTCTAGAACCTATCAACACGAATATACCCCCACCCAGCAACAATTAATATTTCCGATTCTTTGCAACGTTATAAGAAATTAACTTAGAATTATTATCAGATTATTTATACGCTAAATATTTTGACGGAACAAGTCATTTTTCTTTCTCACAGGTTATTTGAATTTTGAAATCGGAAGCGAACTCCAAGCCGAAAATGGTACAAAACCCTTTGGTCGATTTGACAGAGCTGGTCATCAATTATATTGAAAATTCGCCCTTAAAGAAAAGGAAATTCCCAAATGCTGAGAAAATAAAGTCTTCTGACATCAGCTGGTTGCATGTCCGCATTCGACACGATGACGCGAAATATGTTTCAACAGGTGAGAGCAGTAAGCCGAGTGCCAGCATTTTGTTCTCGTCAACATTCGAAAATAACACAAATGATCCCCAGGTTAGTGGTTTAATTCACTAGTCATATCCTTAAATCTGCTTTTGAATTTCAGCTTCGCTAAAGCTTAACGCGACCCACATTGAACAATCAAAATAACCTTGTTTTAACAGAATAAAATAAAATAAAAATTAAAGTCTGTCCGGTGAAACATCTTTACAGGGGTAAGATAATCGTTACATTTAGAACAAGAGTAAAATTTCCTACCTTGTGTCTCCGCTAATGGTGATTTTCCAAGCGTAACTTAGATGGGGCACAAGGCTGAAAGTATGGGGCACCCAATGAGGATGGAATTCACTAGTCTGTCGTAATTGTTCTAGCGAGACAAGCTTGCTATCCATTACACCAAATCGAGGCACCCGTGTCTCCGCTAATAGTGACGTTAGAAACCTGTTTGAACACGCATTCTATCCTGTGCAACAATATGATTTCTTACACATCTTTAGAAGATATGTAGATAAATTTCTTTTCTTTTAAGTCCACTCAGCTATCTGAGTTTCATAGGAATTTCGTCTCCAGTTCGCGTGTGAAATTGAACTGAAACATAAAATTTTGTCAATTATTTTATATAGTCATAAAAGTAGTCTTTTATTTAAGTTGACCACCCAAAAAGTCGAATGGTGATATCAAAGCTTCCGGAACACAGTTGATGGTTAAGGGGTTGGTATGCCAGCTATTATTCATATAAGCAGAGAGAGGCAGGAAGTTAAGAAGAACGGGGTCCAGCAGTCTGAGTTAGTAGATGCCCAGTGGTCAGAAGTGAAGAATCAGCAGTGGCCGAAGCGGCAGGTAAATGAACGTAATGGTCCTTTTCCGTGGCCGGATGTTACTAAGATAGCAGTCGACTTCTCGAAGCTGAAGGAAGGATCCCACGTTTATGTGAGAAATAGTATGTTGTTAACTACCAACCAGTGTCATTAAAAACAACCGATGTAATAAGCTTTGGTCTGTATATTTAAAAAAAAAAAAAAAACCCTACGAATGCTGATTGATAAGTAAGATCTCCAAGTTCTAGAGAAAAATGGAAGCAAAAAGGACACTTATACTTCATATCAGAAAGAGACATTTAAAATTTCTGGAGTATATAATGAAGAAATAGGGCTTGGAAAAATTGATGCTCACAGGACAGATTGAAGGCAAGAGGGAGAGAAAAAAAATAACGCATAACCTACCTAGTGAGCTTGAGAAAATGGTTAGCGGAACGATGTTTAGGAAAAAATGACAAAAAGACAAATTTTACTAAGAGCTACAAGGCACAGGAAATTGTGGAGAACCATAATCGCGAAGATCCTGAAGTGACACGGTACATAGATGAAGAAAAAAAGAACTGAGATGTTTTCCTCTTGCATCCGGTATTTGAACCTACTTGGCAAACTTGAACAGGGCTTAGAAGAAACAAAAAAGACAAATTTTATTAAGAGCTACAAGGCACAGAAAAATGTGGAGAACTATGATGGTCAACATCTTGAATGGACACGGCACATAGAAGAAGAAATAAACTCAACTCTCATTGAAAGCATACCTATATATAGAGGTATATAATCCAGGTGAATCCTATTAATATAATATTAAATATTAAAACGCACAATGATTTATTTAAACTGAGCATACAGTGCTATTCGATAAAAGAGACTCACCTGATTTTTTTTACTTAAAAATTTTTTGCCTATTGTTTTTGGGGTAAAACTAATTTTGAATCTTACTAATATAAAGACCCCTTCCCGACCACCTAGTAGAAAAGTTTACTCACCCTAAGGTATTCTATTGATAATTATAATTTTGGATATAAATGAGATTTAGGGAAAAACTGTGCAAAAAAGTGACTCACTTATTTCCTGCAACTAGTAATCAATAGAAACATAACCGAACAGCTTTAAATAAAGAATGATAGAGGTATAATTTATTTATAATAGGTAATATAGTTCGAAATATTTAATAATCTAAGGGTTCTCCTTTATTTTGAATAACCTTTTCAACCCTTTTTGGCATTGACTTGATTAGTTTCTGGCAAATCTCATCTCCAAGCATTGAATTCCATTCGGATATAAAATTCACAATCAAATCCTGTTTATTGCTCAACTGCTTTCTCGAGAGCTTGTACTTTATAATGATCCATAAGTTTTTCTATGGGGTTGAGGTTAGGAGATTTGGGCGGCCATGTCATAACACTGACCTGCTTCTCATCAAAGTATTCCTACATAAATTTTGATTTGTGGCAGGTAGCATTATCCTGCATAAAAATGAGCTTGGTGGGGTCGATTTGCACCCTTTCAGCAGAAGGGAGCAGACAGGACTATAAAATTATCTTGTATTGCTCGTTCCTGGGGGTCTTTTCAATAGGTTAACCAGTTTCATGAAAAGAAAAGCATCATTATACTGAACTGATGCTTGATAGTACTTACTGCTAAATTCAAAGAGCTTTCAAAGCTTCTTCTTCGGATTTTAGATCGCCTATCCTTTGAATTTAGCTCAACTTTCTTTTCATCGGAGAAGAAAACATTCTTCCAGTCCTCTACAGATAAATTTTTGTAATAGTGAGCAGATTCAAGTCTCTTGGCTTTGTTGGCTTTGCTTATTAGCGGCTTAAATCTTCGTGTACAAGATTTGTAGCCACCGACGGACTGTTGAAGAGGCAAGACTAACACCTTGCTTTTCACTTAGACTGGCTGCAATTTCTTGGCTAGTTATAGTCCTATTCTTTGCAACTTCTCTCTTGATTACCCTGCCAGTTCTATCATCAATCTTTTTTTTTTTCATCCCCTTGTTTCCTTCTTTGGAGCAGGAGTGGCATCATTATGTGCCCTAATCACTCGAGAGACAGTTGATTGCGAAGTTATAGCAACTTCTGCAATTTCTCTCGTAGACTTGCCTGGTTTTGAGATGGCAATAATAGATGCCTTAAGTGGTTCTGAGTGGCTATTTCAAGCTGTTTGTGTATGAGGCTTTCTGGAATAGTCTGGAATACTTTAGATTTAATTTAAACTGTTCTAGAATTGTCTAGAATATTCTTCTGAGTGTAGTGTAAAATAGTTTTCAATATTTTGTCAAAAGCACTTTAAATTTACCAGTTTGATTATTAGAATGCGATATATGAGTCACTTTTTTTGTACAGAGTTTTTTCCTGAATCTCATTTATATCCAAATTTAAAATTATCAACAGAATACCTTATGGTAAATAAACTTTTTTCGTAGGTGGTCTGGAAGGGGTCTTTATATTAGTAAGATTAAAAATTATTTTAACCCCAAAAGCAATAGACAAAAAATATATTTTTTTTTAAATCAGTTGAGTCACTTTTATCAGACAGCACTGTATAATTTACATACAACAGGAATTAAGAATACATATTGCTTACGATCATATCACCCTGCAAATTAAGATAATTTGCAGGGATTTTCAAACTGGTCATGTTAACAAGAAAAATAAGATGAAACTCATTTTTCATTTTATCTTTCTCCTTGACATGACCGAAATTTCAAACCTAAAGGGAAATTATCTTAATTTGCAAAAATACTACTTGATCGTAAAAATATTTCATATTGTCTATATATATATATATTATATATATAATATATATATATATATATATATATATTTCAATTAAAGGTGCAAATTAATTAATTTATAAATTCATGAAACATTCATTCATTGCATCTCTGTTTTCGTTGTCCTCTTATTACCGAGAAGTAAAAACAAGAACAAAATCTATTTCCATACCCGAGGATGTCTGTAGGAACAGACGAAAGCTTGTAAAAATTAAAAGACCTTATGCAACTGGAATTTATTAACAGGGATCATATCATTCATATACAGGTTTTGGGTTGATGTATCTTATTTATATTGTTTTTTGGTTGTATTCTCGCCATTTAAATCATTAACCTCTCTATTTGTTTTTTGTATGAATGATTCATGAATTTATATATATATATATATATATATATACGACACTCTCCTGTCGAATTCCACGTATGAGGGTCAAGCAGATCAGTTCCTAGGAAACCGACAACCCGACATCAGCACATGAGATTTGATTGCAGTGGTGAAGGTTTTGTGCAGAACAATCTGCACGTATATATATATATATAACTATGTAGACTTCATTGACCTAATGATATATGATCAGGGTTAGATCTGAGAATTGAATTTTGTTTATTTATTTATTTATTGCTTTAATCTTTTGCTTTTTTTCTCGATTTTAAAGTTTTCGTGCACAGAATTTTCTTTGTACATTTTCATGTGTTGGATTATCAGCACGAAATTAACTAGTGCCATGAATAGTCTACAAAGCAAGCTTGCCAGCTACCGATTACAGCAAGCGATCAATGGACTTAATTGCCTAAATTCTCTTTTTATTTTCAGGTATATACACTGAAGACCGAACGGACAACAAACTCTTCGTGTACCTACAATCTCAATAAGGCGTACTCATATGGTAAAGAGATCAGTATCAAACTGAATCCACCATACCTTGAAGCAGGAGCCGGTTTTCAGAAAGCGATGCACGTTGAGAAGATGAATGAGCATACTTTTACGCAGCAGTTGACGTGGTTTTGTTGATAACCAGGTAAGTATATATATATATATATATATATATATATATATATATATATATATATAGATAGATAGAATATATGATTTTTTTAGTGACGACAGGCTGTTTCATGCTAGACGTAATCGTCATGGCCTGACGTTTGCGTCTTGCAGGAAACAGCCTGTCGCCTCTAAGTGTTAACTTCAATGTTCACTTTTATATTTACACACGCTCTATCTCTGATATTGAACACTCTATCTCATAAATATAGCACACATTAAGACTATATATATATATATATATATATATATATATATATATATATATATATATATATATATATGGGATTGTCACTTCTTGATCGAAGAAGACCATCTCACAACAAATTTCTTTCTTCCTTCTATCACCCCTTTTTCTTGCTAAGGTTAAGGGCTAATCTTGAAGCTCTACCTACCACCCTAACTTTACAGCATGTATGTAATTTATGTGGTAATTTGGTAATTTTGCTCTTTTAAAGGCAGGTCTTCAAAGTCACATTAGGTCTTATTCGGCTCGAATCATTGAAAGAAGCCAGAATTTAATCCTCGTGTGTTCTTTTACTTTAACTCTACCATAGAGTATGCAAGTCAGCTTATGGATTAACGAACCACATAAAAATTCACGTTGATGCCGTGCCTGTTGGGCTTATATATATATATATATATATATATATATATATATATATATAACAGTTAAAAATTTTGAGGTTACTCCTGGTAATTTTTTAAATTGGCGCCAAATGTGTTTGTTTTGTACTTTAAATAAGAGAAAATTATTATAGATGTTTAAAAAAAAAGAGAGATGACTTTTTATTAGAACTATTATTATGACAAAAATAAGAAAAACATTTTGTGATTAAATTTTGCTCTCGTCAAATTATTCTCCTCTAGCCTGATTACTGCGGCACAAATTTCTGGCATTTATTGCAAAAGTTTCTCAAAGTATAAGTCTGATAATTGATTGCATTTTTTCAATGACTCTAAGACATATTTTTCATTCTCCTCGAAATCTATCTTATATATTTATCAGTCTACTATTCGTACTTCTGCTAAATATTTAGAAATTCTTGATAAAATCCAAAGAAGAATGTGCCATGTTATTGGCCCTAACCTGGCATCTTGGCTTCAATTCTTTTTCCTACCACTATAAAATAGCTTCCCTGTGTCTTTTCTATAAAAACTTTCCTGGTAATTGTTCTGATTACACTTTCCCTCGGTCAGCGATAGTTCTAACACACGAGTTAGTCTGGGCACACGACAAATATGATCAAGGCTGACCCCCAATGGCTATTATAGGCGAAGAGTGTGTAAAGAAAATAAATATTAATTTAAGCACAGAGATTGGCCGAAAGTTCTCATCATTTTACAGTTAAAATGATTACATGTAACAGTAAGTACTATGCTAACAGTTTATTTTTTATATCGCACTTCTCGCTTGTGGAACTCACTTCCGGCTTCTTGCTTCCTTGTCAATATTGTTCTTCAAAAATTTAAATGCAATACCAATCTTTATTTACAGTCTCCTTAATTCTTGTTCTATTACTGTTCTCTCTCGTTTTAATAGTGTTTTATTATACTATACAACAGTGGGGGGCGTCTTCTTTTCTTCTTCTTCTTCTTATTTTAAGAATTATAACACTGGTCAACACGATTTGATATTCATAAATTTACCCCATCACTTTTATCCCTTCACTACGGAAGGAAGCGAAGACCATTGAAATAATTTTGTTTTCACAGTTTTTAAAGCAACTCCAACTAAAGACATCCCAAATGAATGCATCTATTCCATTGTACATAATACAGCTGGAGTATCAAAAGGGACTTAAATAACATTGAACATCACAGACAATAAAGATTAAGTTTTTACCATAGTTCTTATGTTCACGAACATTTCTGCTGTTAGTTTATTAAATGATTTGATGAAAATACTTGTTAGTCTTGGTAGTTTGGTAATTAGTTTGATAAAACAGAAAAAAACACTTGTCTATTGCCCACTTATTCAACTGGCGATATATCATGACTGCTTTCAATTAAACAGTTCTCTTCAAAATGATTAAGTATAGTCCGAAGATTCGGAGACATGTTGAAAATGACTATCGGAAAAGAAAAATGATAATGAAGTTTACTCCCACTAGGCCTTGCCAGGTTTGCCAAGACGCTGTTATGTAGCACTTTTAAACAGTTATAAAAACCAGACACTTCCTGTTGCTTTTTCTTTTTCCTCTTATTTTCTGTCAGTATACTGCTGTGATAACACCATCACAGGACTTCTCCCTGACTTTGGGGATATCTATTTCCGGCTGACTAAAATGTTTCACACACACACACACACACACACACACTCTCTCTCACACACACACACACACAACGCACGCACACGCGCGCGCGCGCATTTCCACAGGATTCCTAACTGCTAAATTTCTTTTCTTTTCATCTATATTTACATGCATATCATTGTATTTTCTTTCTTTTTTAATCAATTACACTGATCAACACGATTTTTGGTGCCAAGAAACAAAAACACGTTTTTTTAGCTAATTTCATATGTGCAGATTCCGAAAATGACCATTTTTGCTGTACTGAAATTGCTCATTTTTGGAAAAAATGATGAATTTACAATCTTGGCTGATCGCAAAATTTAGTTAATAAACCCATCAATTTTCATGTAGGCCGAGCAATTTATGTCAGCTAGCTGAAGTAATCTTTCTTTATATGAAAAAAGTGTTTATGAATCAAAAATTTAAGAATAGAAGTACCGAATTTTCCCAATTTATCGCTAAAACCAAAATTAACTGATAAAGTTTATCAGTATTACCCTTCAGTAAACTAAAATTTTCCGTTTATGAATATCAAACAGAATATTTTAAAATGGAAAAATGAAATGGGTTTTAAAATGGAAATACGTATTGATCTTAGCATATTCAATTATGTTATTTTTAAAGACTTAGGGTTTGATTGTTATTGCAAAAATAGTATTTCTCAATAAGCAGAGCAATATTTGTTGATTTAAATACTCATTGAGAGGTTTCTACGACTTTTTTTTATTTTGAGAAATATTGCTATCGGTCAATATCTTATATAGAGAAAACAAATGAAAAAATGATTTTTTTCTAAAAGTGAGGCATTTATATACAGCAAAAACGGTGGCTAACCAAAAAAGGAATGTCATTTTCAGATTCAGCGCACTCAAATTTGCTAAAAAAGATGTTTGGTGTGCGGACACCATTTCAATTTTTTTTTTGTTGATCAGTGTTATTATTCGTTGTCTATGGCAATCTCCGAAAAATGTGTAAAGGGTTTTAAAGGCATTTCTTAAAACATATATCGCTTGAAAATTACACTTGTTAATTTAATTGTTACTTATTTACGATAATAAATGACTGACATAGATGATTATTCAATGTTGAAATCATTTAAAGCTATTTCTTTCGGGTAACGAAAATAAAATATAAATAAAAAAAAGATTAAAATAAAAAACGTTTTGAAAACATTTATCTACGAAGTTATTTGGGATTAGAATAAAAGATTATATGGATTCGTTTTAATCGTATGTAAATATTCTTAGAATAAACCCAAAACATTATTTTGTAAATGAAGGCCTCAGTGATGCATTTATGGAGGAAAAGACTGTTCACTTGTAGTAAACAATCATGCTTTCCGGCCAACTTTAACCTGCAAAGATTTAAATGCAATGTTAATCGCTGTCTACTGTCCTGCGAATTACTCTTTCCTCTTCCCGACTATTATTAATGTTTCTGTTCCTAATTTTTTCATACCCAATAAACCCTTATGCGATAGTGGCTTTACTGCCTCGCATGGAGTGATACTGATTGAAAAAACGAAACAAACAAAAAATACACAAACAAAAATGTTTTCAAAATATACCTAATTTAAGAAAAGCACCATTCAGATATAACAGTTATCTCCCATTAATTTTCTAACGTTTAATTTTTCAGTGACATGAATCATTCGATGAACTGATGATTTGGTTTAACGCTTTCGGTTAAGTCAGTTTGAAGGAAAATTACATTCACTATTACGAATTCTTTCCAAGTAAAATACATTTTTAAAATTTCAAACGATGACGACATTATGCATGCAATAAGAAAATTGAATTATCTAACTACATTTTGATAAGAAATATTAAATCTACATTTCTTTATTATTTTCAGGTGAGTGTTCCCAGTGGCTACAAAACAAAAGCTGACCTTGTTATCTTGGAGAGAGAGTACGAAGGTCACTTCACAAGTGCTATTCATTACAGCGGTTCAATAAATGTGATGGTTCAGGGCAAGGATAATTCCGGCACACTTACTGTGGATGTGACGGACATCTTTGACAGGGACGCTGGTTTCCAAGTCGAAAATGGCGTGTCTACGTTTATTTGCGAGGGTGTTTGCAAATGTCGATATGGTGTCGAGCAGAGTGTGAAGCTAACACAAAGTCAAATCACACAACACCTGGAAAATGGAATTGAAGATAGTGAGACAACCAATTCATAACAAAATAAGTATATTTACAGTTTGGTGAAGGGAATAGTCAATAAGTTGTTGGTTCACCGAAACAGCAATGACATTCTCAGCTCGACGACCGTTTATTGGGCATGCTTAAGAGAAGACGTAGCGATTTCTACTTAAGGACAATTAGAAGCAATTTAATGATTCACTTTTTTTAAATTAAATGAAAGAATTCAATTAAATTTCCTTCGGAAGATTTTTATTTTTATTCGATCATGATATTGATTTTGTCATTGTTAGGGTGTGGAAATTTAATTCGTGTAAATAATAATAATAATAATAATAATAACTGTCTATATTTCTGAGATGAGGTATTGTAACTATTTACATTCTTCGGACTGTTGTCCTCATCTTTGTTGTCATCTTCACGACGTTTCAGCCGTTGTACGCTTCGGTTTTCTTTATGTGGTTAGAATTTCGAACCGAACCATTTATTTCATCCACCAGGGTAGATTGTTTTAGTTCCATATACCATGCCTCGATTATCAGTTTCAGTTATTTACCTTTTAGTAACTCAACTTTTCGAGTTTTTATTCATTTCAGCTATAGAACTGATAAATCTTTGGATCAAGTCACTGGATTACTTCAACCAATGCTCTTATGCCCAACGATATATTAGTCCAGGGGATAAAAGCGTTTGTGAGAGTAATCCATTGACTTAACCCAAAAAGTTCAATGTCTGATCTGAGATATCCGGAAGAGGCATGGCACGAAGAACTAGAACAGTCTACACCGGTGGATGAAAAAAAGGGTTCGTTCGAAATTCTAATCACCCAAAGAAGACCAGAGCTTACAGTGACCGAATCGTCGTGAATATGACAAGAAAAATGAGGACAACAGTCCGAACAATATAAATAATGGAATAATAATAATAATAATAACAAGCTGACGATAATTTACTTAGTTTGGTAAAATAGAAAAGACACTTGTCTATTGCCCACTTATTCAACTGGCGATAAATCATGACTGCTTTTCTAAGTGTGTCAATTAAACAGTCGTCGTGCTGCGTTCTCTTCAAAATGATTAAGTTAGTCCGAAGATTCGGAGACATGTTGAAAATGACTATCGGAAAAGAAAAATAATAATGTAGTTTACCCCCACTAGGCTTTGTCAGGTTTGCCAAGACGCCGTTAGGTAGCACTTTTAAACAGTTATAAAACCGGACACTTCCTGTTGCTTTTTCTTTTTCCTCTTATTTTCTGTCAGTATACTGCTATGATAACACCATCACGAGACTTCTCCCTAACTTTGGGGATATCTATTCCCGGCTGACTAAAATGTCCCTCCCCCCCCGCACACGCACACACATACACGCGCATCGCCACACGATTACTAACTGCTAAATTTCTTCTTTCTTTTCATCTATATTTACATGCATATCATTGTATTTTCTTTCCTTTTTTAATCAATTACACTGGTCAACACGATATTTGGTGCCATAGAAACAAAAAAAAACGTTTTTTAGCTAATTTCATGGTGCAGATTCTGAAAATGACTTTAGTTTGTCATGGTTAGCCACTATTTTTGCTGTATTAAAGTTGCTCATTTTTGGAAAAAATGATGAATTTACAATCTTGGCTGAACGCAAAATTTAGACCCATCAATTTTCATGTAGGCCGAGCAATTTATGTCAGCCACCTGAAATAAATTATTTTTATAAGAAAAAAGTGTTTTTGAGTCAAAAATTTAAAAATAGACGTACCGAATTTTTCCAAATTATCGCCAAAATTCAAATTAACTGATAAAGTTTATTAGTAATACACTTCAGTATACCTGATAATTAAGGTGAAAAAAATTAAACAATAAAATCTTCAGTTTATGACTATCAAACTAAACAGAAGATTTTAGGGTTTAAAATGGAAATACTTATTAGTCTTGGTGTAATCAATCGTGTTATTTTCATAGACTTAGGCTCTGACTGTTATTGCAAAAATAGTATTTTTTCAATAAGAAGACCAATATTTGTTGGTTTAAATACTCATTGAGAGGTTTCTATGATTTTATTTTGAGAAATATTGCCACCGGTCAAAAAATGAGACATTTCTATACAGCAAAAATGGTAGCTGACCAAGAAAAAGGAATGTCATTTTGAGAACCAATGAAGATGTTTGATATCTCAACACCATTTCAGTTTTTTTTTTTTTTTTTTTTTTGCGGTTATTAGTTATAAAACACCTGATAATTTCGCCTCAATAAAATTTATTCCAATTACTTTCACTTCCACTAATAATGACGACCTACCATTAACATCTGTAAATGTTGTTTACTACTGCTTTTAGTCCAACTAGAAGCGAAATTAACACTGCAACAGTGTTACTGTTAATCGTCTTAAGCGCTCAGCTTTGTGATCATCTTTTTATATTGCGATATATAAAGATTTATTTTGTATTTATCAACACCCTGTGCATTTACTTTTAGTCATTATGCAAGACTAATAAACAACCAAATCAATGATATCTTAGTAAATCAGAAGCTAATCCATCTTCTATAAAGTCGCGTTATGTCTTTTCCTATTTCGAGATGAAGACCGTCTCTTTATGAGAAAAAGATTATTCTCTTTATCCTAAGACTACTTGGTACTAGTTAAGTTGGATCTGTCACTGTTGTGTAATTTTTTTGTGGGGTAGGGGCATTTTTACTGGTAATTTCGTTTTAATATTTACTGTTCCGTTTATGAAAGATATTCTTTCATAAGAGTTGCTGAATAAGCTGGCCAATTTAAGGGGATGTGAACCACCATTTTTCATATTAATTTTCAGTGTCTCCGCTTCTTAACGTCGTACATCAGTTTCATACCGCTAAAAACCTTCAAAACATTTATTTTCTCATTGGCTTTCTTGCTTAATATCTTTACTAATAATTATATTTTAAAACTCAACATCTTTCCAAGATCATGCAAAAATTAAGCAAGACAAATGAATGCCGGAATGAACTCTCTGAAATATCTTAGCAAATGTCTGTTTTGGCGAAAATTTATTTCCATCACCATAACTGCTGCTACGACTTCTCATTAAGACCTGCTATAAGACTAACAAATTTTTCATTGGTTGAAATAAATCTATACCCCATATGAGGTAATTTGGAATAAATCTTCAAATTTAATTATATAATTAAATTAAATGCATTATATAATTAAATTAAACTCATTAAACACACGTGTGTGTGTGTGTATAAATCTGGTGTGTTAAAATACAGGCTTAATGATAGTTACCTATTTGTAAATATTTTATTATACTTTGATTTAGTCATTTTGATTCAATATTAAAAAGAAATATATGCAGATTGTATATTATAACAAAATATATACATTTAAACATTTTTGACACACTTTAAATTTAAAAAGATTAACAATGTGATTAATAAGCTTATAAGTTACTTCCATTTAAATTAGCAATGAGAAAAGATTATCAATATTAGAAATTAAATAATGAATTTGTCTGCATGGACTTTCATATTTTTTTGTCATTCTGGTCATTTTTACTTTGAATATCAAATAATCCTTCTTGTTCTTCCCTTTGTGACGACAACCGTAAAACTGTCTAACGGACACTATATAATGTACTTATATATAAGGATGGCTTTAATAGTACCTGCTGAAGAGTACAGGTATTTACCTAAACATTAAATGTGAAAAAATAAAGATGGCTAGGGAAAAGTCAGAAGAACATTCATTATATAGAAAGAGAATATGCTAATAAAGTGTAGAAATATGATACATACCTTCTCTCCGACCTTGAAAAGTAGAGCTAGTGAATATTACAAACATCTATGTTTACTCACAAATCCAGCATGACACTTTGTTAGAGATTGTTTTTTTTTTGCTACATATCAAGAAAGCATCTTCTCTTCAGAATGTCTACTCGAAAACTGTCTTGTTTAAAGTGTAGGGCCTTACTGAGTGTCTGTTAAGAGTCCTGTGAATAGCTAAGCACAGAGTGTATACTAATTAGCAAAGAGGGAGAAAGGTTATCCCAAGTTAAACTTAAGCATAAGTTGTATAATTGTAACCTAATCTAACCAATTATGATTCAAATACTATTGACTAAATTGTTGCTAGTATTGTAAGCAATGCATTTTAATTATATTGAATTAGTTTTTTTTTTTTTTTTTTTTTTAACAATACACAACATAATTCCTTTTAATGTGTGGTTGGCTGATATTGATTAAATGTGATTAATTTGTTTAAAGATTGTTGACATTCATTAATTAGAGTGTGTATCCAAAGTCAACAAAAATTATTGTATATCTCACCTTAGCATTATATATCTGACTTTCATATCAATGTAGAAGTTTAACATTATTATTATAATATTTTCTTTTGTATGTGTAAAAGCAATATCTTCCTTACTATATATTATTTTTATAATTTTATTTTACTTTTAATATTTTAACACAGTGATTATTAACCAGTGCTATGGCACACTAGTGTGCTGTGTGATCCACTTAAGTGTGCCACAAAATATCTTCATGGCATACACACACACACACGTGTGTGTGTGTGTGTGTAAGTAGTAATGGTACAGTGTTAGTATTTTACTAAATAAGCTGCAGAAATAGTTGAACA